>VZRW01006829.1:905-87963 GCA_013398125.1 Aegotheles bennettii | reverse complement strand
AAAAAAAAGAAAAGAAAAGAGATTAACAGCTCTAGTGTCTCCCAGTACATTCCCCTGTATAAATGCTGGAAAATAAGTGCATTTGGAAAGAAACAAGGAAATGCTCAGAAAGCCTGTGCTGGTTTCATGTCAAGAACGAGAGAGAGATTCAGTGGAGATCAGGATTTTCCTGTGTCCTTTAAGTCAGCCCTAGGAGATTACATTTTCATTTCTTTTTCAGATTTAATAGGTTTCTGAGGGACAGACTCAGGAAATCTTCTATAAAAAGTGAGGACTTTGATTACATTACTGTCAATATTTTAGGTGTAAAAGACAGACATGGGAGCTCACTCAACCTTACTACAAATGAATATCACAATTTAAACTTCACTGTCAACATTGCAATATCCCTTTTAAAAAGCAAAATATCAACAGTATAACTTTTTGATCTCTAAGATACATTTCTATAGATACACTGTATTTAGACTTCTTTTAAAATTCAAATCCACTTTAACGTAAAGTTTCACAACTTCAATAAGAGAAAGATCAGGTGATAAAAGTAGCACATCACCAATGCGCACAGGATTACATCACTTAGTGCTTCTTTATGTTACAGTGACAGATGAAACAATCCCCATTAACAGGCTCTAGAACTGAAGCTACAGCACGACTCTGCCTGCTCTCAGCAGCTCTAAAGGATGCTCAGAAATCAAACTAAAACCAAGAGCCTAAATTTTCAGTTTGCAGTTTCCCCCATGAAGAGATCAGGCAATGTCTTTGATTTGAGCACCCAACTAACTTCAACATTCAGACTGCAGACTAATCCTGTATCTCAAGTCAATTTACATAAGGGCATGAAATGCTTTGAGAGAAAAGTTTTTATACCAACACATGCACAGAGTTCCCCCAGTCATATCACTGTACAGTGCCTTGCATCAGCATGAGTAAAGAAACACACATTATATGGGTGCAGTATAAACATCTAATTAAATGAGACCACTCCTATTTTGTCTACAACAGCCCCAGCTAGCTAGTAAAGTAAGTCCTTATGTCCACACAGTAGCCACCACAGGCTACTTGCTTCCAACACAGCACCCCTTTCCACACCAAGTACTTCAGTAGCATGCCTGCATCCTACCATAGGTGTAGTTCTGTACAGAGGTTGTACAGAGCTCCTGGCACCACTGAAACAAGCAGAGCACAGAGAAAAAATAACACAGTGGGATTTTACAGAATGTTTCTCACACACTGGCCTACCTCAATATATTACATCTGCTTCTTACTGTTTAAATGGACAGCAACACCCCACCGCCGTGGCCCCCAGGAACCAAAGGTCATTTGGTATGTGAGGGAAAAAGCACATTTTCAATATTTACAGTAATTGGGACCTTTAAGCTGCAAGTACTGCATTAGTCATCTCCATACTGGAAGACCTTTCCCATGCAGCACAACATCCAAAATACATAAGGAAATGGCAATTAGAGCTAACACTAGGCCAACCTCACAGCATCATGATGTTTGCAACCACTCTCCACAATGTGTTCCAGTTCATTAATGTTTGGTTTTGTTTTCTGTAAATTTAAACACACTTCGCTTGCCCCACCTCAGTGGAATCAGATTTTAAATTATTTTCAAAACACCTGCCATCTTTGCTAAGCAATGGAGAAGTGAGCAAGCCTGTGAATTGTATGTGTTGGCCATCTCTGAAATAGTACTTAGACCTGAAGATAAAGATCTACTTCTAGGAGCAAGTCAGTTTTACACAAAGCATCCCTTTTCCTCCTTTACCTCCCTTTCATCCCTTTTTCTTCCCTCATCCCTCCCAATTCTCCTAAAATGAATACACATCAAATGGATAAAGCAGTTGAATTCATTAACATTTAAGTTCGTTCTTCCAGATAGTCATGCCTTGGATAGAATAAGCAATGAAGTGAGAGTATTTCGAATATGAACTGCTGCAAAGCCTGAGAGTCCTCCTTTTTTATTTTGAGAACATTGTAAGTAATATGCAAATATGGCACCGTGAAGAACTCCATTTAAGTAAAAACTCTTTACCTTGTATCAAATGAAGG
The DNA here is from genome assembly GCA_013398125.1 of Aegotheles bennettii. Lineage (NCBI taxonomy): Eukaryota > Metazoa > Chordata > Aves > Caprimulgiformes > Aegothelidae > Aegotheles > Aegotheles bennettii. The sequence goes on along the minus strand of VZRW01006829.1, from coordinate 85,912 downwards.
CTTTTTTTCCTCCTCATCCTCTCAGTTTGTGAACTTGTGATCTAGATAAAATATCTTGCCTGTTTTACAACAATGGGTGCAAGTTATATAAACGCACACTAAAGCTGAATAAAGTCTTGTAACAAACAATTAGAGCTGCCAGTGTTCATGGTGCCCAAAATGTACAAAATTTATTCAATCATCAAAACAGCCTTTCAATTTGCTATCATTATTCCTTCACCTTCCCACACTGCATTTCACATCATCATCTTTTAAGTGCTTACATTGGTTTGCATCTTTTTGTAGGACATGAGGGAATCAAGGGGTTACATTTAAAATTTAACGCAGAGAGATTGATAGTAGAATCATCTGTAGCCTAAAAAAGGTACCAAAATCCAAACTCTACTCAGCTCTGGACTGTAACCTGACACAGACTTTGTAAGCACATCTGGGGAAGTCATTTAACCTCTCTGCCCCATTTATGCCACCTACCAGACGTTCTACTTCTGTTCTAATGCTGTACGTTACTGACATTTAGAGGGAAAAACCTGCGTTACTGGAAATGTTCAAAGCTAAAAGTACTCCTCCATCTTTCAATTCTCTGAAGAGCTACAAAGTCTGGACCGAAAAAGGGATAATCTGCAAGCAAGTTAGACTGCCCCTACATACAAGATGGGAATGCTGGAGGGGGTGGAAATCTAGGCAATGGAAGACACCAGACCTTAGATGCAATATATATCCTAAAGACTGCTGTAAAAATAGTAGCTTTCCATGGAAATAGCAGCTTTCAATGTAAATAGCAGCTTACCCATACCTTTGGAAAGTCACCAGAGTGTTACCAAACAAAAAAGGTCACTTTGGGACCAGTTTTACCCATAATATACATCTGTAGTTCATTTACCTGATGAATCTAAATTACACAGCCTCTCCCCTGTGATTTCAGCCTCCTTCAACTGATTCTGATTAGTCTTCCCAGCACTTATTTACTGGTTCAGATTGGCAGCAGCTAACTCAAGGGGTTAGTAATAGTGTCAAGTCACCTAATGCATACCTGAGAGAAATAATTAGACAGGGTCCCTTGGCACAAAGGCAGACATTAAGTGAAGCAAACACAGCGACAAAGACAAAAAAAACAGTCCACTGCTTTCATGCTAGTGTAATTAATGGGACAAGCTCACTCACCAGAATCTAACAGGTAATTCTAGGATGGACAATGGAAATGAAAAACTACAGATACTTCTTTTTTTCTGCAAGAGGTGAAAGGGTGGTTTAAAATAACCCTTTCACACATAAGTAGACAAAATAATTGAAATAAAAACTGATTATATAAGGCTTCTAATTAACCCATTTATCACCAAACCATCTGTTACCAACCAATTTGGTCAATTAATTAAAACTAATTGCCTCATTACATTTAGCCCAAATTATGAGAAGTATGAAGCTTTACACTGCAAGGCAACAGAAAAGCTTCCTTCCTCGTGGAAAAGTTCCTAGTTGCCTAGAGAATTAATTAGCAGCACAGGCTGTTCAGTAGATCATTTACTCCATCTTTTGGCAGAAGAAAGGACTGCAATTTCTATTGGGTCCCCTCTTCCTCCCCCACTCTACCAACTGTTGGAAACCCAGACCACTGGAGATAGAAAAGGCCTTACAACATTGCTTGTCCACAAGCTGAAAGCTTATCATTGAACATCTGACATTTAGAAAATAAAATCAGATATCCAGTAGTCAAACCTTGCTAAAATGTTGCTGCTCAAGAGCACAGAGACTCAGCTAAGAACTTCATGCAATAGTGAACTGGAAGTAACTGCAAGTTTCCAGGCTCCAGCTTGATAGGTCTCCAGAGGTCTCTGTCCTCACTGAAGCTTCCAGAAGTTATTGCTGACTTAATTCGTTCAAATAACAAGATCCATACCAAAAATAAGAAAGTCATAACACCTTTAAAGGCACTTTTTTTTAAAAAAAGAAGATAAATGAAATAATACTTTGATAAATATTAAAATATTATTACAGATAAAGGAAGTTACTTCATTCATTATTCACAGCTCAGACTTCCTGGGGAGGAAAAAAGTTATCTTTTGCTACCAAGTCCTTCATTAGCAGCCACACAAAACCAAAGCAATAAACAAAAACGTAGAATTATTTTTTAAAAATGTAATGGTATGTTTTCTTTTTAAGCTGTAGAAAAATAAATAGAAGGCTGATAGAACACGTAAACACTTTACACAGAATTTTGAACACGTTTATGAACAGCTTTAAATAACAAAGACAATACCCAGCTTGTAAACATCAAAAAAGCTATGCCATGGACTACCAGGGAAGCAAATAAAATCATCTTAGGTAAGTATCATTTCTCTTTGTTATGGGAAACAGTTTCCATATAATTTAACAGGACAATGCTATTAGACTATATTGCTTTAGGCCATATTAGCATTATGTGCAGTAATATAACACATGATTACAGAAAGCAGATGAATGGGCTTACATGGAGCTATTTCCCGGTACTCTTCATTTGAATAACACCCCTCTTCTTCAGTTACTGTAAGACAAAAACATTAAGAAAACCTTATTCACAAATCCATTTATGGCAATATAAAAATTGAATGATCCAGTAGGAAGCTAATTTTTTATTAAATGTGTTCTCAGAAGTCCTGATTCTCTCAATTAAAGGAGCCCTAATTCTGCAACACAGAAGCCTGGGACAGAAATATCTATGACTGGAGCAGAAGCCACACCACTCAACTGAATTCCTACGCCAGCTTGATCCCTGACTGCACCTCACACCCCTGACAGGGAGCCCAGAATTTGACTGGGCTTTACCTGTAATTTCAGAAATGAAGAGTCCACAGAGAAATTCTTAATTGACTGAAAATTGTTCACACAAAAACAGCCCAGGGGAGAAAAAAAACACTTTTTACTTCACAGCTATAGATCAGATCACATTAATGGGAAAAAATAATGCACAGCCTCACTAGTATCTCCAATGAGCAGCAAAGCATACTTCTACAAATGGAGGTCACAAATAATAGCTTATTCAAATCATTCAACTGTGACCAAAATTTGAGTAAAATAAAAATTGTATTTTCATACTGAGAAGTAAATGAGAACTATAAGCAACTTAATGAACCGGGAGAGAAACTTTTCACGTAGAATGCCCAAGCCATCAAACCAAAGTTCAGAAGAAATATTTTGGGTTGACAACTTGAATTGAATACCGAGCCATATATTCCTTTCCTCTCTGCACATACAAATACAAAGAACAGTGAAAGTGCAATTGTGCAAAACAAGGACAAGCTATTCTAAGCATACAGAAAGTGTCAGGATGATAAACCACATAAGCACAGAATTAAATCAAAGTTAATAGCCACTAGCTGGTATTTAAACTTACTTTTATTTCTCTTTTCTTTCCATTTTTCCACCTAGTCTGCTTGGTTAATAAAATTGCCATTATAAGTGAGAAGCAAAGGCATGATTCAATGCTACATCAATTATTATGACTTTATTGTGACATACTGGTATTCAGCTGATCCCAGAAGGCTATAGTGATGCCTTGGATGCAATTAATTTTTGATTGATCTAACTCACTCCAGTACTGCATGTAAAATGTTCATAGACATTTGAATAATTCTATTATATGTGGGAGATTACTGCACAGAGATCATTTGAAATTAATTGGCAAATTATTTTAGTAAATGTAATACACCATTCCGTTCCTATTGTGGTAACAGTTATGTAATTGCTTTACAAGGTAAACTAATGAAATAAATGAGCTGACTAATGCGTGGCATAACAGGGCTGAAAAAGTGAAACCACTCCGTAGTTTTCTCATCTACCCCTACAGGGTTGGGGTTGGTGAGTTAAATTTACCATTGTGGAACTGAATATGAGAAGAATGACCTCTTGAAAGGATTTTGGTTCACTGGCTGAAGGTGACCTGAAGGGGTGTGACTTTTAAAAGAATTAATAGAAGATGATTACTCAATACCTTAAGTGCTTGCAAAACCTGAAGACAATGAAACCATCATTATCACAAGGGGTTGCCAGAGTTAGGGGTTTTTTTTGTGTGTGTGATGAGTTTTTCTCAGGGCTAAGTATCATTTGGCACTATCTGCTACACACAGAAAGTGAATTTTACACTCTGGGCTGCTGGCTATCTCCCAGTTAAGTCACGGAACACATTACAGGACAGCACTGATGATAACAGTCGAGACTCTCAAGTAAGGCAGTTAATGAAAAGAATAACAAGTTGGCTTTTAGCAAGGGTGAGCGTTTGAAGCTCTGCAAGTCAGGACTGGAGAAATCAACTGCAAAGTTAAAGCAAAACAGGCACAAGAAGGGGTTTTAGAGCACAGGAGAAAGGTGCTTACTTCTGGAGGCTGACTGCAACTGCAGGCTCCACCTCTCCCCTGGGAGCACTGCATCCGTATTTCAAATCATTACTCTGAAGTAAAGAAACACGATACTGTGACACTTTCAGTAGGGTCAGGAGCTCAGAGAGCCACAGGTGTCAATATGGTCATTGCAAAACATTTCTCTCAACTCTAAACCTTGCTTCCAAGGGCGTCAGAACACTTCCTGCCCTCAGCAAATGTTCACTGGAAATTACTATTTAAAATTGTTATTAAAAATACAGAAAAAGACATCATGAAATGGAAAATAAATACTGAATGTTTATGTACCTTACATTTTTTTATTGTAGATAATTTCTTTTTATAGATTAAATTCCCTGATAATGATCTTATAATTTAATATCAAATCCTTTTTCAACGTTAAGAGGGATTGTATCTGCTGAAGTCCCACATGACTTCAACTCACACACTCATAAAAAACCCCAGAAAACTCAGAATCTACAAAATGCCGACCTCTACTTTTATCCTCACCAAAGGACAGATACAGCAAACTCTCTTAGCAACTGCTCCAAGACCTGACAGCTTGCACCAGGCATTAGATGCTTAGCAAATTTATTTTAGCTACTCCTTTAGTCACAAGCTCCCAGCAATACTACAGCAGACTGTACTTTGGCAAGCATAGCTAGACTTCTATTTTAAAAAGCAAGGAGAAAAGAAGGAATGAGAGAAGAAGAATTCAATGGAGTGGAAAGGGACAAATGAGGGAGTGAGCAACAAAAGGAAAGCAAGTGTCACTTCTGAGACTGTTTTAGCAGAAAACAGGAAAATGTGGGTCATCACTTGGATTCTTTCTCTAGGCAGGGATGCACAGATCATTTCTGTTAAAATCAAACACAGCAGCATCACTGTGAATCCCAGCAGACATTACTAGGCATAAACAAATGCTGTTCCCCCATTAACTCTCCTCTGTGTTTGCAGGACTAGAACTTATTTGTTGTATCACATGCAGATTTTTAAAAGGAAGTTATAATTTACATGTTTCTTCTCAAAAACATTTTTAATGTGGATTAATTTTGCGTAGGCTATCTGAATATTTTCATCACAACCCAGACCATGTCATCTACAGAAAACCACCACTCCTGCAGACTCTTGGAAGCTGTGGCTGGTGTGATAGTGCTTAAAGCTGATTAACAAACTTCTTACATTTCATGTGTGACTTATTACTATTTATAGTATTTTAAAATAAAAAAAAAATTATAGCAGTGACCTATCCACAGGAAAACACTCTTAATATCTTTCACAAATCCTCCAGTGTACCAGGGCTACAGATACACATTTCAAGAAAACATGACAAGTAATTTAAATACCTTTTAAGAACTGAATTTGACTCCGACTGCAGCAGGCACAATAGTGTCCAAATACCAGTGGTAAAAGCACTCTTGCCCTGTTTACCCAAAGAACCATAGCTCCAGAGAAGCCAGAGTGAAAATGAGAGCTGCACACAGCAGGTTTCTTCAGAGAGTCTGAACAACCTGGAAATGACACTGATGATAAGGAGGGGCAAAGAGTAAATGTCATTCTAAGAAAAATACTTGTTCAATTGCTTTAATGCTACTGGGGCACCCACATTTTACAAGAAATCAACAAGTGGTGGTGTTTTGAGTAGCTATCATAGCTACAAAAAGTAGTGTCATTAGGAAGAATGACAAAACAATGAGCTGTCTGGATACCCATGCTGGCCTGTCAGTGATCACTGGTTTTCTGGCCAAGTTTATTCCTATGTAAAATGGGCCACCCCCGTCACAGGCATCAGTGCAGGAGGAATTGCCCATGCTGTCACTGTGGCACAGTTCACAGAATCACAGAAAACCTCAAGTCAGCAGGGACCCAATAACGATCATTGAGTCCAACTTCCTGCTCTTCACAGGGCTACCTAAAACCAGATCATATGACTAAGTGACATCCAGACACCCGTTGAACTCTGACAAGCACAAGACTGATAGAAACAAGAAATTCTCTAGCAGCTCCAAGTAGTCATTAGCACTTCTTGTTTTGCAGGATCACAGCTTTATTTGAGGCTGGAATTATCTTTGCCTGGCTTTAGAAGATATGAAAAGTTGGTCAGGATCCAATCAGGTAAAGCAGGTGTCCAAGGGTGTCAATGCTTTAAACACAGAAGTCACATATAAGCTTTCCCTATTTATCTGAATACTTTGTCTCTAAAAAGCATCGGTGCAGAAGAACAAACATCATGATACAGTCTAAAAACTGAAAAACCCCAGAGACTCCCTTGTCTCCGACACACAAAGGAATCACCCCAAGGGAGGGGGAAGAAGTTATCACAGTTACTGCTAGCTCAAGGAAGCATTGGTACAGGAACCAAAGTTAGTTCAGGTTCACAATAAGGTGAGGAGAATTAACCAAAGCTAAGTGCAGGGTGAGATCCCTTAATGTCTCATATGGACTGCATTAGCTAAAAATTAAATCTAAGAGCAAATGTAAACCATTACAGGAGAGTTTAAGGAACCTTGGTTGCACGCCTCCAGAATACTGCCTGTAAAATCACTGGCAACACTGAAAACATGGCAAGGAAAAAAAGAAAGTTGTGGGGATCGTGAGGTGGAAATTCTATCACAACGGAACAGCTCCACCTTATGTCTGAGCAGCACGAGTATTTTGTTCAAACTTACCTTCCAAACACACACCTAGGGGAAAGCCAGCTAACGCCATCCATACAACGGTCAAAAAGGCACCATTACAGCATCTCTGCTCTGGAGTTATTTTTTCCACTCCAGTGTTCGCAGCATTACTGGTGGTAATAACTACACTCTCCACAAAACAGATGTTGTGTCATGACCTCTTTACTTTTTCAGGCTGAATTGAATGCCAGCAGTGAATTTTCTAGTGACAAAACAACATTATGCTCGGCTGCAGTATTTTTCCACCTAATTCACAGCTGCAGGGGAAAAAAATATCCAAACAACCCTCCGTGAATTGTTCAGTTACCACAGAACTAGTTTTAGGTAGTATATTTCAATTCATGTGACAGAATCCATTTGTTCTTGGAAAAGTATATTTGCTTTAGACCTCCTGGCTTTGATCCTTTCTTTTTCAGACTTCAGCACCATATGATTTCTAAAACTTATGAACTGAAATTCATGCCCAAAATAGGGAGGTATTTTGAAAATAACTAGTCTTTGCTTTTTCTTTGCTGTGACCAGATGAACCCATTCCTACTTTGAACACAAACATTTAAGTCCAGAAATAGGTAATGAAGTGCAATTGACCTAGTCTAAACCTTCTTCTGAATTGCTATATGTGGACTTTGCTCAAGACACTACTCAGCTGAAGGATAAACTGGAACATGCACATAAACATTTCACAGTTCAGAGCACAGAGAAGATCCCCTTAGGGTCCCATGGCCCAAAAGGACTTGGAAAAAAACATAGATAGTATCTAGAGAGAGCCAAGAGTGGGGACAATGAGACATAATATACATTATGTTGGTTTTGCCAAGATGATGCTGTTGGCAGCAGTCAGCAGTGTATCAAAGAACCAGCATGTACCACTCTGGGGGCAGGCTGCAGGGGAAAGAAGGGTCATGCAACAAATTATTTCACTCATAAAGAAATCAAGAAAACTACAGTATTCTTTAAAAATCTGCCTTGATTTGCCAAAACCAATACTGCTCAGGAAAGGCACTCTATATAGAGCCTTATACAATTTCTCAAGTGATCTTCTAAAAGGAAGTAAGAAAAAAGTTAAGTCACTTCACACAGGTATCAAAAGCACATTTTTACTTATAACCAGTGTGCCATGGCCCATCAGGAGAAGCAGAGCAGAGCAATGTGTACCTGTAGGTGGTTTTCCTGTTGAAACCTTGAGATGCTGTCACAAGAAAGCAATCCTACTTTTCTTACCCTGCATGGCTTTACTACAGACTCTTCCACAGCTCTCAACTTCTTACCCAGTCCCTGGGTCACACCTGTCCCTTTTGAGCAGGGGTGGTTCCACCCAGCCTTCATTCAACCTTTCTGTGCTGAGCAGAACTCCAGCGAAGCCCTAGAACTTCCCTAGTCCCAGCCATGCAGCTCAGCAGAGCTCTCAGGTGAACATGTGCAGAGCTACAGTGCAACAGAGTCATCCGAGAGGAGGAAAAAAAACACTACTAAAAACACCAGTACAACTGACGGGACCACAGAAAAACCCACAGTTCCCACAGGCTAATAGAGAGTCAACCTCAAGTGGGAGGACTGTTAAAGAATATTACCACATGCTACTGCCTGTACTTTCAATGCATAAATAAATATAAGCCTACTTGACCAGCAAATCAGAGTGACAAGCAGTTGGCAGCAAGGCAAACTCTACTTCATGGTCAGTCTGCTCCTTCCAAGCACATTCTGCTGGTTGCCTAGAGCAGCACTGGTGCAGATACTTACTCGAGAGTTTTATTTGCAATGACAGAAATGCATTCAGACATGAAAGTAACTCAAAGACTAAAGACCCTTCCTCACAGGGACACCACGCTCTTTGCAACATGTACAGTACTCTGCCACACTCCCCTACTTCCTTTCCTCGTATCACAAACCTCAATCCCCCCTAAAGACTGCTAGAAATCATTACACAAATAAGAGAAGGCACGTAAGTGTGCTTTCCAATACTTGTTTTGTAAAATCATTCCCAGAAAAATCCTTCCATTAAGAAAACATCAGTACTGCCAAGTCAAGCATCCAGAACCAAAAAGAAGCCACAAATCAATTTTTCTGTGCAATCTTAATTCACTCCCTCCTCACTCCTTGCTTTCAGGTCTTGCAAGCAGGCGTAACAGAACCATCAGCTACCTGACCAGCACAGTCCTTATTCCAGTCCAGTGCAGGACTCTGGTGACCCACCACATTTTTACATTGAGACTGACTAGGGTGATATTTTCAGCAAATAAAGAGGTATTTACATAGAGGAGTCGGTTGTGAATGGCCTCCCAACAGATGAATGAAACTGTCAGGAAGGGAAAGAAAAAAAGAAAAAGAAAGGAATTGAACAGTGTGTCCAAAGAAGGCAACAAAGCTGGTGAAGGGACTGCAAAACATGTCTTATGGGGAATGACTGAGGAGCTGGGGGTGTTCAGTCTGGAGAAGAGGAGGCTCAGGGGGGACATCGTTGCTCTCTACAACTCCCTGAAAGGAGGCTGAAGTGAGGCAGGGGTCGGTCTCTTCTGCCCTGCCCATAGTGAAAGGACAGAAGGAAATGGCTTTTAATTGCAGCAGAGGAGATTCAGACTGGACATTAGGAAAAACTTCTTCACTGTGAGGGTGATTGGGTATTGGAATAGGTTGCCCAGGGAGGTGGTGGAGTCACTGTCCCTGGAGGTGTTCAAGAGGCATCTGGATGTGGGGCTGGATGCTGTGGGTTAGTGGTGATGTAGGTAGGGGTTGCACTGGATGGTCTTGAAGGTCTCTTCCAACCTCAATGATTCTGTGATTCTATGATATCCATGAGTGATCACAAGGCTCTTTTGCTCAGGTAGAACATGACTAGGCCTTGGTTGCTCTCTAAGACACAATCAAGCCTCTTCGGAACAGCATCAGTGCAGTTTCACACTCCTGCCTCTCCCAAGGAGGAGCCATGAGGGAGCAAGTCTGAAATATTCCTACATTCAAGAAAGTTATGGGCAAAACTCTGCAGTCCTCTCCCAAGCTCTGCTACATTCTTCCCTTTTTGAAGCTCTTTCTGCAAAGTATATTTATGCAGAACAAAACATAATTCTCATTTACTAGCAGATTAGAACTACTCACACATTTTATCTGTTTAAGGAGTGCTCTCTCTCTCACTAATTTTTTTTCTGATTGATGCAGCTTTAATTATTTCAGTCTTCTTAAGCAGCTCACAGATATAACACACCTGTCCTCCTGGTTATGTCCCTTACCACTTTCTCAGTTCAGTGGGATGGCACAAAACTTTTTGGAAATAAGTCACACTGAAGACAGACATATCTGTGAAACACAAAACCTAGCCAGCAAATCAACATGCAGAGCTCTTAAACATGTAGATGTTTCTTCAACACAACAAAACAGGAAGTCTGACAAAACAAAAACCAGTTGCTTTACCTTTCCCCCCCAGTTACAACAGGAAAACAGACTGACCTACCTTAGCTGCACACTCATTGGATTCCGTGAAGGAAGCTCGTTGTAGCAGTGTGCAGTTACAGACACCCCAGCTGAAAAGGGTTCATTCCTCCTTCTAGATGACATCAAGGCAACACACGAACCATAATTCAGATCCATAAACTAAAGAGCACAAGCATCTTTTTGTGGAAATAATCCAAAATGCAACAGAGATAAGCACTTCCTATCCCTATTTAGTTTAGATCTCACAGCTGCTAACGCTTTTGAGCATGCCTTGCACTTAGTTTCCATAGCCCAGCTGTACATCAGATGTGGAGAGCTTCAAACTTCATTTTAAGCTTATGAGAATGAACTGCATTTACACAGCAGTATCAGAATGCAAATGAGTCCTGTACTTTATGCCAAACAGAATCGTAATACCTCAGCAGATACTACTGATGCAATAAGGTTCAAAAAGCTTCAGATCTCCTCTGTTCAGTATTATCTTTAAAACAAGGGTAATTAAGCCATAAAAAAGAATTATATTCAAACAGCAAGAAACACAAAATCCACAAAAAGAATTTCAAAGTTCTGATTTAAGCACTATCCAGAAGCCAGCAAGTTAGGACTGGCTGAAGAACAAACAAGTCAACACCTCTTACAGGTACTAAACTGTGGTCAACATTAAAGCTTACATCTGTTGCTTTTCATATCTACTAAAGCAGATTAACCATTAAAGTAAAAGCTTTAACTCCTAATTTCTTTTCCAAAATAAAATTTGAAAATATCTATGTGTGTACCCCTCCCCACATTCCTTTACATACAAGTAAAATATTTACAATATTACAAAAGAACAAATGGTTGCACAATTGGTTAGCACCCAACACTCGCAGCATGATTCAGCTAACAAACTTCATTAAATATCAAGTTTTCTCCTGGCCACTTACACAGTTTTTATCACAACAGTGCATTGCTTAAAAGCAAAGAGACCTGATCACTGTAATCCATACAAACATTGCAACAAAAGCAAAGAGGAAAAAAGGTGGCAAGTGACCTCAGTGATGCCACTTCTTACAAAAATACTACAGTAAATTTTCTCAATGTGTGTGTTAGGAAATGGCATCTAAGTTTCTAGGTTGATAAATGCATTTATACATAAAAATCCTAGAAAATCCACCAAATTTAAGCATCAACTGTACCAAAGACACAAATAACACTCCAATAACCCTCAACTGGAAGACAAAAACGAAATGCAAGGGAATTAAATTTTATTTGGTATTATACTACCCTATAAACATTTTACCTTACAGTTGTTTGAATGTCACTCATCCAACTGCTAAAAAAAAAGCACATCACATGATGTATGAAATCATAACTTTTTCTTTAAAGGAATTAAATTTTCCTCTGGCTTAAACGAAAGTATTTCAGAAAAACACTGCAAAACAGTTTCATGAAATTTCCAGACAAGCATTCCACTGTGCCTTTGACAGGCAGAACTGCAAACAAAAGGGAAATTTGGTCAAGTTCAATCCCAACTTTGTCCCAAAGTTTGACCGAGTTTGCTTCCTTATAAATAAAGCAATTAACAGCATTTGCATTATGGATCACACAGACAAGAAACAGAAGACAGCTTCATAGGTCCTGTACTTCCAGTCCCTCCCTGCAGTTTCCTGCCACAGAAGATGTATTTTTAAAAAAGCCAAACCACAAAACCCAGCCAGCCATCACTCACCTGCTTAGAGATCAAGTTTGAGGAATGTATCCTTAATTTGCAAATGAGCAATGATTAAGCCACTTAAATGTCTTCCTGATTCATACAAAACTGCATTTTCAGTTGCTGAGATGCAAGACATATTTAGAAGCTTTCCCAATATCAAATCAAAACAATTTGTTTTAAAACATAACTTCTCTTTGAAAGTATACACAGTCTTTATGTTGAAAAATATTTTTGAGACTAGCCAGTTGATTATTTGAACAAGATCTCGCATCACCCTGTTTATGACAATACTAGCAGAAGTAGTATCACTGTGCAGCTAGGATCCTAAGGCTAGACAGGACAGCACGACTTCAAGCTCCTTTTGTACAAAACACTTCTCAATCTCCAGAGCACCTTAAGTACAGGGCTATACAAAATTTCACATTCCAAGTAGTCATTAAAATTCACTGCACAGATTGAGATATTCCACAGTAAGGTCCCAAAGTCATACAGAAAAAAAGACTGTAAAAGGAGTCTGTAAGTTAAACAGTCTTGCTTTTTCTTTAATTGTGAACAAGTAAAAGAAACCGTATGAATTGACAATTTATAATAAGGCAGTTTCAACCCTCTGCAATGTATGGAGCTGTACTTCATAAACTCCCTACCCGATAGAAATGGGAAAAAAAAGCTGCAAGACAACTCTGAAGAGAAAATTTTAGAGGCAAAGAACTACCAAATTCACTTAACAGGACAAAATAACAGAGTTTGTTTTATTTTCATAGCTTTCCTAACAACTTCAGAAGAATCAGCAAGTCTCTCTCTGCCACCTTGCAGCCAGGAAATGGAAATACCACCATTAGCTGAGGAAGTGCTCCTTTCTCTTCCACTGTTACATTTTGGCTTCTCTGAGATGATTTTTCAATCACCAAACTCTCATATAAAGTGTCTCTGGCAATAATCTCCACATAAAAATCACCAGAGTTTAGGAAACACTTCTAACAGTACCAAACTGAAGACACTGATACCAGAAAGATTTTACCAGGATGAACTCCTCAATGCCATTTCAGTGAAGTGCTTTTTACAGGGTACGAGTATCTGTGAAGTTGCTACATAATTAAACTAAAAGCTTTCAACAGCACATGTCTGAGCACACATTTTTCATTGCCTGGCATTTTTCGGTCCATCCCAACACTGCAGAGGGAACACTGATCATTGTAAACCTGCCACTTGTACATTCTGAAACTGCCAAATTCAGACCTTAGACCAGCAATAAAATACACCATTAGTAAACCTAAAACAGTGGCCTAGCATGTAATTTTACAATTTCTGAATGCTCAAATTTTCAACAATTAAAAAAAAAATCAATACAAATGTTAAGATCGAACAAATAACAAGCCATGAAGAAAACTGGTTGCAACAAAATGAAGCATTTTCTATCCAATAATGAAAGTTTCAATATGCATAAATACTTGAAATAAATGTTATTTAATGTATTTAATACTCGATTTCACAGACCAGATAGAAATCATTTTTATTGAGACATATTTGTGCTGGCATTAAAATCTCAGATAAAAACAAAAAACAACGGAAAGTAATAAGTTTTAGGATTAACCTTTCAGAAATTCAGCATCAGTGAGACTGTACTCCACACCTTCTGTAAACGACTACTCAAACCTCGTTTTTCTTCTAGCTAAGGCTTCAGAGTATTTTTGACAAGTTAATCAATACCCTCATAAATTAATGATATGCTCAATGAAATAATCTTACATGGACGCATGCTGTGTATTTCCTTAATTTACTCGTAAACGTCAGAGCTTTCTGTTTACTGCTTTACACTACAAAACACTGACAACTCCATCTCCCTGCACTGCATTATGTTCTGCATTAGTAATGGTTATATCACTATTGGTCCTTGCTCCAGTGTTTACTTCAGCTTTTGTTTTGGGTTTTTTTGGTCAGATCATTTATTTTCTGACCAGGTAAGCAGCTCCCCGTGCCAAATACGGGCATTCTTAATCACATCTTAAGATGTGAGCCATAGGATGTCTCCGTACGTGTACTCCCCACTGGTAAGTATGGGAGCTCTCTGTATGAAGTCTGTCAACTAGGTTATGTCAAAGGGTGTATCTTAGATCTTCATTCATAACCAGAGGCTGTTTGAAGAAAAGCTTAAGAGAATGATGCATAAAGAGAAAATTAATCAGTGCTCTTTCACTGTACTGACCAGTTTAGAAGACACAATAATACTCAGTTGGCAACCTTTTACATCACCACTCTAAAATCAGTGCTTCCAATAAACACGTGGAAACCCTTTCCCACACAGATCTTATGCAAAAATCCAGCCCTTTACTGCAAGCACATATGAGAACTGTTCTGCACAGAAGCATTTCATGTTCCTTTCTTCATATACCGGGAGAGGAACTGGCTTCTGACAAAGTGGATCAGCTTGGTCTCTGTGCAGAACATGGTACAGATGGTGGCTGCAAAGCACAGAGCCCCCATGCTGATGTGAATCAGCCTTGAGATCCAACCCTTATCGCAGCAAAAGAACACCTGCAACAGAGGAAAGGAGCAATCACAGGAAAACCAGTCAGCATCCACCAGATTTACTGTCTCAATAAACAGTAAGGTCCAACCATGCTAACACCACCACCAAACTGAGCCCAGTTCTGCCACATGCACTGATCCTACAATAAACCATCTTTAAAAGTCACAACACTTCTTTAAGAAAATTCTGTTAGAAAAAAATGAGCATTCAGTAGATATCTGGCAAAGGGGGAAGTTACTCTTATCTGGCATGCAGAAATAAGTTAATCGAGATATTAGGAAAACTCTGCTGGTGCTATCACACAAATCTGCTACTTTGCAGCAACATATTAGGCTATTTTCTAACAGAACCCCACTGGAAAACTCCCACTGCAAAACGTAAAGCTCTCATTTCTAAGACATAATGGATTTTCAATTTGTCAAGTTTTTGTGCATTGAAATGCTACCATCTCTGCAATAATTAGTCTGTGCAATTACCATCTTGTAGTCAGAATAAATGGGATAAATGTGCTTTTGACAATTTTTGTTTCTGTTCTCATTTTGGTTGGTTTTCCTCTATCACTTTATTACAGAATCTTTAGTAACAGTTTCTTTGGGCTACTGCAAAATTTCAATGAAGAACTAAAAGCATGGACTTATCTACATAAAGCAGAAATGTGTTACATTTTATTTTACCTGTCAGATACATCTTCTAGAGGTGGCAGAGATAACTTTGTATCAAAGATAAAGTCTCTTAATACTGTATCTTGCCTTGTCTGTAACACAAGTGTTCCAGCCTATCTTCATCAGCCTGTTCTGTTAATGGTGTTTCTCCACTTGTGGACACAAGTCACTTAACACTAACTTTCACAGTGAAAGCAAAACCTGAGAAAGATGCTTACCTCTGAGAAACCAGTGATTACTCCACTTATTATATAAACAAATATCAAAAATGGTGAGGGAAGCAAGCCCATCAAAGGTCTGTAAGTGCTTTCTTTGAAGTAATGATGGATATAGTGGATACTGTGAGCTATTCGAATACCCATGTTGAAGCAGTTGGCAAGGATAAAGCCTATACTGCCATGCCAGCGGGTCAAGAAATAAGAGATGCAGAGGAATATGAAGGACAACGCCAGCATAACAAAATTGTACCTGGGAAAAAAAAGAAACAATAGAGTTGCAAGTATTTATTTACTAACTTCATCCATCAAGAAATACCACAGTTTATTTTCTGAAGTGAGAAACAGAAATTCTCTCACCATCTTCTAATGGAAGATGATAAATCTGAGAACTAAGATGTTACTAGATGTTACTAGAAAAATTCACTGAAAGGGAAACAAATTAAACCAAGAACTAAATAATACAAAGAATGTTCTATTTTACTAATCAGCTGTATACTAATTTCAGAAAGTCAAATTCAGTAACAATGATTAGTAATGTAGAAACTTGTGGATTTTTTGCTATTTATTTTAGCTATGTATTGCAGAGAAATAATGTTCAACAACAAGATAACACTTTATTTAGCTTCTGCTCCAAACAGTGGCTTTGAAAACAAGTTCAC
Organism: Aegotheles bennettii; assembly: GCA_013398125.1. Taxonomy (NCBI): domain Eukaryota; kingdom Metazoa; phylum Chordata; class Aves; order Caprimulgiformes; family Aegothelidae; genus Aegotheles; species Aegotheles bennettii. Next base: position 69,700 of record VZRW01006829.1, on the reverse strand, counting down.
CCTTTAAAGGGGTCATGAAAGCAGCCCTTGCTAAGTCTACTTTGACTGTGGAAAGCAGACCTTACTGAAATTAATTTGGAAAGTCCTTGTAAGGGACAGCTGCTATATAAGCGGTAAAAGCTCGATGGCAGCGCTGGGAAAGCAACCATGCTCCAAAGTCAGTAACTCAGGATGAACACAGAACCAAGAAATAACCCTACTTAAAGTAGATAAACCACTGAATTCAGACCCACTGCTTATACCATTCAGAACTGTACCTGATATACAGTAACTGTATATGGAAAACTATAACATGCAAAACTTTCATGAGTTTTAAGTGATTGTCTTAAAAACTACAACTTCAAGTTCATACATACACAAAACAAGACTTCACATTTTAATTACTTTTCCAGTTTCTGATGTATCAAATGCTAATTTAACAATCTTTATTTCTTAATTTCTGACCTTTCGACCTAAACATTTAAACATTTGCTAAAGCTTCTACATCTAAATCTGCATGTAAACAGCTAAATAAAGAGTTGGTTTTCAGGAGGGCAGGATATTTTTATGTTGCTTTCAAAAGCACCAGTCTCTTTATAGGTTATTATAATTAGGTTTTTAAGAAGATCAATGTTTATCAACAAACATAAGCAGGTAAAAAACAAAAGCAGTGCATGTTTAAGAACATAGTTCTTAGAGGACTGCAGAAAGACATCTGCTTTTTGGAAAAAAGCATTTCTAGGCACAAATCCACATGAACAATTGTACTCTTGACATAGGGAACTCCAAGCAAATCATATGCAGATTAATTACAGGAATACTCTGGGGATACTATTTCCTACCTGTCTACCTCTTCTTTGCACATCAAAGCAAACGTAAAACACTCTGTTACTCCATTTATAGCAAGAAATAGGACATACAAAGAGTAACACCGGAGGAGATCTGGACCTAAAAAACACATTAGAATGAGGAATAGATTGTTAATTCTTTTATAAAACTGCACTGTTTTTACTCTCACTAAAAGATAAAAGTTGTAAAGTTATCACTAATAATGGACACTTAAGTTCATTTGAACAAGTTTCCTGTCTAGACATTTTGACAAGAACAAAAGTAAACAAGGCAAAATAAAAAAAAACCAAAACCAAAACACCAAAGAATAGCAGTTATTATATTAACAGAAGAGATATCCAAAGAAACTATTTTATTAAAAGGGATTTCCTAAGTAAAAATTAGTATTTATCACAACCCAAATCATCTATTTTACAGAAATTTGTGGAAATTAATCTAATGGTCATTATGAGGTTGTATTTTGAACACAACAGTAAGAAAAACAAAGGCTGTTCAATATATTCAAAACTGTGCTAGATAAAAAATTATCAAACCTAATCATACTTAAAGCTCCTCAGTATATTTTAGTTGAAGGTGACTACATATTAAAGATGCTATTACAAAGGCAAACTAAGTCACAGATTTCAACAGGAGTTTTACAGAAAAAGAAATCTGCTGATTTACTCAAGAATTCATAATAGCTGCAGTTTAACTTTTTAAAGAATGGCTTCTTTGCCAGTTCTATAAATCTTTACCTGTTCCAGAACTGAGCATTGAGCCTCCATAAATATCCAGAGCCAGCTGAGAATAGGCATAGCCAAAAACCATGATGGTAAGGCCAATCAGAAGCACAAGTTTCAACAGCAGCTCTAATACATTTGCGGCCATAGCAACATCATCCTGAAAAAAAAATGCAGTCAACTACATAAATCAGAATCCATAGAATAATTAATTTCACACAGAAAAGCTACTTCACAGGAAAAAAAAATCAGTTTGCACGGTGCAAAAAGGTGTGAAATTTACCCTTTGTTACTGAATTATCCATACACTTGGTCTTAATGCCCAACAATTTATATATACTTTTTATTTCATTCTGTTTTACTCATTACAAACTCTACAAAAATATTAGCCCTAAACAAGTCTGTCCAAGGAAGTGTGCGAACAGCACTTGCACCTGTTTAACAGTTAGGAAATGGCAAAGAAGAGCACAGCACATGCCCAAGGCCTCAGCTGGAAGCAGTGGGAGGGTCAGATATTCATTGCTACATGTGACTACAATATTTGCCACACCATAATAAGCAACTCATAACCATTTTGCCAGTTACATATCAAGTACATTATATGTAAAATACACACACACATACACCTTTCTCAGCCCACCAACAACCCAAAGCATGGGATTTGTTTAACCACGTGCTATGGTGCAAGTAACAGGATTACTGCAAAAAGTTGTCATAGTATCAGACAAAAGCCCAGGCTGACTTTCATGATTGATCAAGAATTTCTTACCTAGAGCATGCATGACTGTGACTCTGTGGAACAAAGCCGTGGTGTGTTTAACCATTGATACACCACATACAATGCAAAAGCTCAAGAAAAATACAATTATTTTCTTTTCAAAACAGCACCCTCTGGAAACATTACTGTTTAATACTTAGGAGCTACTTGTATTTTCAAGTAAGTCAGATATTTTCAGACAGCATTTATTTGACAGAAATGGCACGCTTTCATGATTTAAGTAATCGCCTAAATATATCTGGAAATACACTGCACACTAGGGTACACTCACACTGTTTGGAGCAGATGTTGTTAACCTCAGCCACAACACAAGGCAGCATTATGCCACTGAGTATATTAACTTCTATTTCATTTGCATTTTACCTATTTTCTTTTATTTTTGGTGCAGCCTCACTCGATATTTTTGTTCTCCACTTCAACTTTTCAATTTTAACAGTGTTTATACTCAAATTTAAACACACACTTCTGTGATGCAACTTATCTGTAGCAAAAATCAAGCATTTGACATGTAATTAATCCAAAGTAAACATACCTGCTTCTGATCTTTTACATTCTTCCCTCTTTCCAGCACTTTTGCAAAAAAGACATAAAAACTCTCTTCAATAGGCAAAAAGATAAACCTGGCCACCAGTGAACCGAGGTTATTCACGATATCATATACACCTTTAAAAAAAAATATACAAAACAAACAACATAGCAGCAACCTGTAACTTTTTAAGACACATTTTAAGTCTTTAACAATGACATGAATTCTAATTTAACATTTCCACCAAACAAAGGGAAAACAAGTGGACCTTAGTGCAACTTTAAAGCAGCATTCCCCAAAAATTCTGACAGTCACAGCAACCGCAGCTCAAAATTACAAGGGCTTGCTCATAGATGGCAAAGCTGGGACAAAAGATCAGCTGCAGAGATGTGAAGCTAGTAACAGCACCAAGCCACATTTAAAATTCTTACTGTAGAGGAAGTTAAAATACCCTGATGAATTTCACTGAATGAGAGCAGGAATGTAAGGATTTACTGACACAGAAAAAGAGAAACATCATCTATTTCTAGTGTGAGGTTCTTCCTTTTATTTTCAGTGAAGTGGAAGAGAAATCCTACTGATATTTTACCAGCGCTTCCATCCTTGGGAAGATCCTGCTCCCAACCTGCTAAGACATCTATGTGTGTACAGTACAGTCAGAGAGCATATGAAGTCGGGCATATGGAGAAGTGCTTTACATATTCACAGTGAAGTAACAGAATAAGGTTCTGGCTGATTTTCATAGGACTTGGAACCAACGTTTTGGGAGACATTTTTATACTCATTGCTCTTTTAAAGACCCTTCAAGCAAGATGCAGCTCGATTGTTCTGCAAGGGAGGAGGATCAGAAGCAGCTGCAGTCGCTGGTGACAAGTGCACAGATTCAGTGTTCATGAGGGAGCATACTAATGCCAGCAACTAAAAGTAATTCAAACTAGCCAAGAAACTTCTAACAGTGGGCCAACAATTATCACCTATTTTCCTTCCCCAGTCTATGAAGACGCGAGGTGCAGTCTACTCAGTCATTTTACTGGCTACTGCCATGCATTACTCTGTAATCATACTGAATTTTTTTATAGAACATAATTAAATTTTGAGATGCAATGCTATGAACAATGACGTTCTTGTCATAACAGCTAACAAGGAATCAAAAGGAAGACAGAAAACAACAGGAAAACTGAATTACAAAAACTGAAGACAGACAAATGTAACACACAGGATACTAATGAAGTTCTTTTCTTAAAAAAAGATACATAATATTGCATATCCAATTGGAAAGCTTTGATCCAAAGAAAAAGTAAAATCAAAATCAAGGATCTTAAATTAAATTATTCTCTATATTTATATCAATCGTTTTCAGAAAAAGTATATTAAAGTCACAAAGGCTTTGAAATCATCTCAGATTTTCAAGTTATCTTCAAGTACTTTGAATTATTTTCAGAATCACCTAAAGAGCAGTGACTAAGGAAACTGCCACCGTTCTACAACACAATCATACTTACCCTGATCTCCAAAATTCAGCACATTCAAAAAAGTCATCACATACCGTTCACCTGTAAGTTCAAAATCAAGAACTTAAAAACAAGTCCCTAAATCTTTCCCAATACTTGTTCAGGCACTTGCAACATTAAGTATTCCAGAGAAAGTCATACAGGACAGCACCTAGTTCAGAATACCCTCAAAAACTTCCTTCAGGTTGGTAACATCTGCTGGCAACAATCTCTGAAAGTTACATGACCACACCTCCCCCAGCCTTCTCAAGCTTTAAGTCAATTTTGTAAATAGTATTCACTAGTCTTTCTCCATCACAACTATATGTCAACCCTCACCTTCTGTCAAAATCTGTTTCAAGAAGGATTGTTTGAAGAAACTCCAAGTCAACCGTGCTTCCTTCCAGTTAACAAGGGTCTGCAAAAAATGAAATGTAATAAATGTGACAGAAACCACAGAGTAGAAAATAGAAAACACAAAGCCAGCACAATACTCCAGGCTAGTTCTAACTGTACTGATGAGGAAAACCCACAATATCATAGCTACTAACAACTAATCTAAAATATTGCTAAATTCAAGCACAAATATCACTCTGACCTGGCAAAGGGCTTTTTCTCTTGCTTGAAAACTGTTGTTGCAGATAAAGCACCCAAACAAGCTTTCTGTAGAAAGTACTATTCAAAGTTAGAGATTGAAAAAAAAAAAACCCATGCTGTTTAGCATGCCAATTCAGCTTTCAGCTTCCCTGTAGACATAAATTGCTTGCTGCTCTTCAGACTGCCCCCACAAGCCCTGCAACCAAGAACTGCTTTTATCTTCTCTATTTGCAAATCTTTTCCAAAATGTCTTTCTCCTTACTGTGTCTTTTCATTTCTTTCTTGCATCATTTGCAAGATAGATCATCATTTGCATCTCTTGCATCATTTCCAAGAGAGCACACAAGAGATATCAGAGTACCTGCAGGATGCTGTGTACCACCATATTTATACTGTGGAAAAGTGCAAGTACCAAAATCAATGGTAAAATGGTTCTGGTTTCTTTCCAGCCTCAGATCCAATGATACCTGGTCGTTCCCCTGCATGCTGCAGATGTTCTACCTCCAGATAACCGTTTGTGCAAAGATACTAAAAGATAAATCAGCAACAAGCCCTTCCTTAACAAAGAGGTCAAATTTCGTAACGTTTTTTCTGACAAGGATTTTACTGATACCAACCACAAACAGAATTTGTATGTAATTCTTTTTCCAATCAGTCATATACTCCACAGTGCAGAGATATCCTCAAAATCACTAAATTAACCTCACTATCTCCAACTAATTTTCAAAGCTCTCTCAAGAAAAACTTAAAATCAAAAAATGAACTGTGCAACCTACCTCATCCTCCACCATGTTAGGTAATAGAGCTTTCATTCTAGCAACTGGAAATGACTTCTTTGTTGCTTCAGGAGACCCCAGAAACATCACAAAATAAATTACATAGCAGATTACCAGAACACTGACGTATAAAAGCTGGAAAGGCAAGGAAAGAGAGAAGAAAAACAGTGATATAGAATAAATTTACAAATGCAGAATTACATGCTAGAGTTACAAATTCAGTGAGAAGAAAATGTAGTTAAGTAGCCCTTATTCCTGTCAAATACTAAACTAGGTAAAGATTTTAATTTAACACCTCTCAAAAATGCTGTTGATCTTTTTTGTTTTTTTTTTTAATCTGTAGGTTGTCATAGTCCTTTGCTAACTTCTATGTTCTATTCAGCATTTTTAGAATGATTAAAGCCCAATTACAAAGCAATTATTTGCTCAATCAAGAATCAAGTTGACAGAGTAACTACTGTCTACATCTCTTGCTTCAATCGCTTATAAGCTACCTCCTACAGCCACTGAAAAACTGAACAAAAAAATAACCCAATGTCCACATTTAAGATGGATCACATTTTTATTTCTAGGTGAGCTGATGGTGCACAGGTCACAGCACTATTTTTCAGGTACCCAAATATCCATTCTTCATTGTAGTAAAGAAAAAGCTTTAACCCAAGTACACGTTACACAATTAGCACCTTCTGATAAGGTGATATAGGTTGGTGGTACAGGCTGATAAAGTTACATGTGACTACAGTCTTCTATATCACAGAATCCAAAGTTCAACATTAATTCTGAAGCCGGGTGGTAAACAGACTTAGAATATATATAACTCTTTAAGAGTCAACATAAAGCTTGTACAGAATAACATAACCTTATTTGCAATATGTACTTCAACAGAGAGAAGATGATGCTTTATTAAACCAGTCCAGGTCAAAGTGCCAAGCCAGTCACGAGTATCAGGAAAATTCTAAATGCAAGTGCTAAATCTTAAAACTCCCAGGAGCATTTTCTCTCACCTCCCCAAAGTTACTTAGCAGGATAAATGTCAAAGGCAAATAAAAATTCAGGTGAATCAAGAATTTATAGAAAAAGAGAACACAGGAAACTTACCTGAGCCAAGGAAAAAATGTAGAGGCCCCATTGAGGATAAAGGACTACTAAAATAACTGTCAAAGTGCATTTTGACACTACTGAAAGGCTTTCAGCAATTACCTTTAAGAAAGAGAAAATAGAGAAGGTTGATTTTCTGCCAACTTAACCACATACACAAACTTAAAATACATTAGTTTCACACACAGAATTTATGTAGGAATAGAAGACTTCCAAAGTCAGTGTGACTTTATCAGTTCCTTTCTGCTGAGTAGGCCATCTTAGATCATAATTTCTCAGCAAATTTTCTATTCCTCCATTGCACTTCCCAGTCCTTTGTATGGGACTGAAGAGAAAATTTTACTTGAGACAATCATGTTCTCAATTGTTGCATTTCACAATTTCATACCAACAACCAATTGAACTGCAAAACTGTGGAAGCTGTGTGCTTCTCCCTCCAATTAAAACTCATTATTAAGTATTTAATGATCACTAAAGTGATAATTTCTAAATAAACCACATTTCTTGCTTGAACAAGTACAAATTCATATCTATGTTGCAACTATGTCATAGAGCACTAAACAGTAGACACAGTTTTGTGATTTTTATATGCTTGAATATAGAAAGATGTAGTTAAATAACCTGTTCTTTTCAATAGAGAAAGAGAATTCACAAACACACACACCGTGTACTTTACTAACCTTAAGTCTCACAAATAAATGAGCTTGTGCTAAAACCCAGAATGGTTCTCCTAGAAGCTCGATAATTGCAGAAAGACCAAATGCCACTACACCAGCCTGATAATGAGGAACCACAGAAGGATCAGGTACTTCAAGCAAGTATAGCCAGACTAAGCCCAAGAAGATAGACCAAAAAACACCAAGAGGGACTCTAAAAAGTTAACATAAAAACAAACAGTAATGTTACTTAAGCAGAAAAAGAAATCAAACAACAAAACAAGAAAAACAGATTAAAATTTAACATATTGTCATAATGTTTTTTAAAAAAGAAAAAAGAAAGAAAACCCCAAGGAATCCATTTTTATTGTTACAATACCAAGAATACTTCCTTTCTGTAATAAACATTTTTAAGGCATTTTTTTGCAACACATAGAAAACATTTTTCTAACTTGTTTATTTTCTACTCCACAACCTAACCCAAGGTCAACTATCTGCATTTCTTGTTGCCTAGGATCAAACTATTCTAATCCCATATCAACCTGCAGAGTACTGCAAACCCCTCACTGCTGCAATTTTTAGTCTGTGGTTACCTGCGGTTTGGCAGACAAGCTTTGCTGGATCTTGCTATAACAGATAAAGATGCCACCACTGCAACTGCTAGTCTCACTCTTCCCAGAAATCACTGGTTCTCCAGAGAGCAACAGCAGGGTGAGCAGAAGAAAATGCATGCCTGCAGCTCAGGTATGCCAGGTCACAATGCTCTACCGTAGCTCGGAGCCGCTTTGATTAGTGACTGTAGCTGAAAAGCCAAGCTAGGCACAGGAGTGCAGACGTGTATTACCTTCTGTTGACACTGCTTCAGGAACACGAAGCTTCTGGCAGAGTGCAAAGTTTTAGATCATTGCAGCAGGATCTATTTGACCCTCCCATTATCAGATCCCTAAGGTATTTGACATCAAGCTCCTAAGACGTATTTCAGATGCTTCATGAAAGTTAATCTTCTTTATAAGTTATGCTTCTCTATGAGGAAAAATTTAAAAAGAAAAAGGTATGCACAGTCATTGTTAACTATCATTTGATGCCTACTTGAAAGGCTGCTAAATAGCAGAAAACTGATCATAATACAGTGAAGAGAACAAATCTAATACATTTAAAATATTAGTATTAAACTTATCACCTAAAGTGACAATCCCTCTTCTTCATACCTGGATGCAAATGACCACACACAACTTTCCATTCCTGGGCCAGATCTACCTAATAGCTGTGGAGTTCCAGGAAAAGTCAGTAGGATGACCCAATGGAAGACTTGTCATGCAGTGGTAGTTTTCCACCATATGGACAGGTAAACTTACTCCTCAGCCCACCTAATTGTGGCTGCACAGCTGCGAGATCTGACAGAGGGGAAGCAGCAGAGAGATGTGTCCAGGAACCAGAAGGGAGAAACAAGTTACTAACTCCACTTAGCTGCAATGTGCAGTTGCATTCCCTGGCTGCAGCTTCACACAGACTTCCAGCTATCCACTTTGTTATAAGCAGCACTGCAGCTGAAAGAAGTAGTCCTGTTTACTCTCTGTTGTTTAATTCTAACCCTTTCTTCCACTTGTTCACATCCCTCCTATCCAACACAAAGTTATGTTACCATGGCATTAAACCCATCAGGGCTCAAGACATCAGAAAAATGGTACTTTGAGGGGGAAAAGAGAAAATAGCTAAAGCAGCTTCACAAATGAGTATCAAGTAGTAAAAGAGCAAGACTGAGCAGGCAGAGGAAAAAAATATAAAGGACTACATATTTGTGCAATGGGGTTGTCCTTTAACATCTACAACATAAATGAAACTCTATGCTAAGTGACAGAAGAAATGGCTCCTGGTGACACCTTTGCTAATGTACTTTCCCACGTGCTCCAAAGAGATTGAGTCTGTGACTCCTAACTCAGGAGACTTGGCCAGCTTCCTGCACCAGTCCTGAGACACAGCTGAGGCTACTCAATGCTGGAATAATTACTTTGGTAAACAAATACCTGCTCTCATCTTGTGAGCTCTCAGACAAGAATTAGAAAGGAGTTCTAAAGAAGTAAAATTTGTAAAGGTGTCTTACGTCAGCCACAACAGATTAATTGTTTTGGTCCAGTTCCGCTTGGTGCTGCCACTCAAACACGCCCTGCGAAACGCCTCCCTGGCCAGGAAGGCCACTGTCGAGTACAGCAGAGTCAGTCTAGAGGGGGCAAGGAGGGAAAAAAGGAAAGTTATCTCTTTACACGCTGATTCTGAAATCCTTCGTGTGCCAGTATCACTGACGGCTTTTACAGAGATAGAGGAGTCCAACAGGTATGCAAAAAACCATGGTGATATAGGTAAATTATCACAAAAAAAAAAAAGAGGGAAAGTAATTGCATGTGATTATTCCAATGGCAAAAACACTTCAAGCGTGCTGCAAACCAGAAGCACAGTTACAAGTGTGCTTGTAAGAGAAGAGGAGACTGAGAGGAGACCTTATTGCCCTCTGCAACTCCCTAAAGGGAGGTTGTAGTGAGGCTGGTGTTGGTCTCTTCTCCCGAATTGCCGATGACAGGACGAGAGGAAATGGCCTCAAGTTCCATCAGGGGAAGTTTAGGTTGGATATTAGGAAGAAGTTCTTTACTGGGAGGGTGGTTGGGCACTGGAATGGGCTGCCCAGGGAGGTGGTGGAGTCACCGTCCCTGGGGGTGTTCAAAAAACGGGCTGATGAGGCACTTGAGGCCATGGTCTCATGGGCCGATGGTTAGGAATGGGATGGGATAAAGGTTGGACTTGATGACCCTCGAGGTCCCTTCCAACCATAATGATTCTATGATTTTAAGTGTTACTGCACAGCAACAGCAACCCGCAGCTGTGAGCGGCTTTTCCTCAGCAGCCGTGGCTTAAGGTGGAACTGGGCCGGCGGCGCCTCTGAGGCCCGAAATGGACCCGGAGGCACTCGGCGACCCCAGCGAACCGAGCAGCGCCCGCAAAGCGCTACGAGCGCCCCGGCCCGCCGAGCCCTCCCGCAGCCCCGCTCCCGGGGCAGCCTCACGCGTGCCCGGCCGCCAGCCCCTCACCTCACGTTGACCACGCCGATCAGCTCCCGGGAGAGGTAGCGCAGGGTGAAGGCGTTCAGCCCGAAGGTGACCACCCGGAACAGCACCTGCGAAGGAAGCGGCACGGGAAACACCTGCGGGCCGGGCGGGGCTGCAGCGGCTCCTGCCAGGCACCGAGGGGGAGCAGGGGNTGGCTGAGCACGTCCTGCGCGGCCATGGGCGGGCAATGGCGCCGTCGCGCCGCGATCTCGTCAGGAGGGCGGTGCCCAGCGCGGCCGGCACCGCCCCGGCCTGAGGGCGGGGGCCGGGACCCGCCGGGAGTGGGCGGGAGCAGCCTCCTCATCCAGCTGTGCTCCATGAGGAGCGTGTCCTGCGGGAACGCTCCGGGCAGGAATGGCGAGCTTCCACCATCGCGGCTCTGCAGGCGGCTCGGGTGCTACCGCTCAGCGCCAGCCTCCGGCTTGGCGAGCGCCTGGCGAGCGGGTGCCCACCGGGCAGCCCCAAACTGCGCACTGCCCTGGGAGAAGGGACCACCTTCAGCAGCTGTTTGTGATAAGCGCTGTTTCCCTGAGACTTCTGAAAAACCCCCGTGCGAGTCCCACCGATCGCCTTCTAAACAGCGCGGGGCTGTGCCCTGGCAGCAGAAAGAGCTGAGGCAGAACCCCCCGGTGCGGGGAGGGGAGAACATCTGCTGCGCTCTGTGTGAGGGGAAACAGGCGAACAAACAACATTAAAAAAACATCACACAAACAAAAAACACACACACACACACAAAAAAAACCCAAACAAAAAAGAAAAAAAAAAAACAAACAAAAAACCCCAAGACCCAAACCAAAACCAAACCAACCAACCACACCTTCAAAGAGCAAAGATTGTAACAGAGTTGAATGTAATAAATACACCGACTTGAAGTCTCCCAAGCAGATAAGGCTTTAGACTCTGTGTAAATCAGCACAGCTAGTTCCAGGATATTTCAGATTATATTTTTAAGCAGCCATATAGGAAAAGATTCTCTCTGTTACAGACATTCCTTTCAGAAGCACGGTGTTTCTGGCTCCAAAGGCACATTTTTCTTAGCAACGCTACAGTTGAACTAAAACCTTTCATGTTTAACAGCAGCTGTTAGAAAGTGTTTTCAGTAAGGAGGAAGCATCTGAGCCCTACTTGATTCCAGCTTGAACAGCAACAGTTTAAATCAGCATTAAGTCAGATAACAACCCAAATTCTTCAAACTCAGGCAAAGAAGCCATCTCTCCATCAATTTGATCTTCTGCATGAAACCCCCTCCCCTCTGAGGCATTTACACCCATCACTATGTGTGTTCAGAGTAAAGTTTTTCATATTTTTTTTTTCCTTTGGTCAATTTCCCTCATGACATTCTTTAGGTAATTGGGAAGTGATGTACAGACATGGATGTACATGGCAGAGGAATATACCCTATGATTTGTTTTAAGTCCGATACCAATATTGGAAACACCTGACTTGTAAAACCTAACAAAAAGAGATTATTATGCCATTGTTCCAGAAGGGTGTTCTCTCAAGAGGGGGGGAAACATTGCTGCCATCCCCCTCCTTCAGGCAGTTTTCCAGTTCTCAGATGGAAAATGCAATTAAGAATGCCGTCCTAACTCAGGCTCTGGGCTTTTCTTAGTGGCAATAATGGTGACAGTGGAAGTCAAGAGTAGGTTGTTATGATTTATGCTGGTGTCCATAGGGGTGGTTGAACTGTGAGGATTCAAACCCATCACAAATTACCAGGTAGGCTGCACAGGGAAATGAGAATGCAGTTGAGAAGCATGAAATACACAGCATCTACCAACACTGCAGTAATGATTCATGTTATTCTATATATATATATACACACACACAAACGTTTTCATTACAGAAGTAAGGCATTTCAAGGAATAAACCAGGAGAAATTATCATGCTAACTGGAGGCAATAGTCCAACTTTTTTAGGCACCTGCCATGGGCAACAGCAAGTGGAAACCAGAGGTGTTTTTAAGACAGTTTGGCTTGTCACCTCATAAAGCTGAAGCAGAAACAGCTGCAAAGCATGACGAGGAGGAAAAAATAAGAGAAACAACTGTAACTTCAACCATTTTTAATAGGAACCAGCTTTGCCACTGACACTCTTTTGGCATAAATTCATCTAAGCCACTAGATGGCAAACGGCCCCTGAGGCAGCCAGCAGCCACATACTGGTCAGGCCCCTCAGCACATGCTTGAGGTTAGACTGAAAGTATTTTTTCCTCCAGCAGCATCTTTCAGATTCTACTGCAGGTTATGTCTGAAAAATAACTAGAATAGGACAACTCATAACAGTAACGTGGCACAATGCAGTCAGAATCAGAGTAAGAGCAGTATTTCAAACTTACAAATTGACCTATCAGCTAACTTGGTTTTATTCATGACTCTGCACAAGCAGGCATAACAACTGAGCTGACAGAAAATGCCTTCTTTTCTTTTTCCCTTTACATAATTTGAGAATAACTTAAAGGAGGACCAAGTTCCTGAACCGGCATACACTGCTGAGAAAGCTTTATAAGAATATGCAGTTAAAACAATTCCTACAGCAGGCAATACCCACTTAGAGCATTCCTGCATCCTCTTACTGCAACATATGTACTCCTTTTGGTTGTCCTGAAGCAACTGTTTGTGGCAGCATAGCCTAAAATAGTTCACTTAACAGTAAAGGAAACAAGATAAACTACTACAGAGGTCTTTACTTTCAGAATTAGGCTGCATCTGGAACTAAACTGGGCTGGATATTCCTCCAACACAGAACACACACTCCATGGCTTGGGACAATGGGTTAAACTCCTGTTATTATTAGAGGTGTGTGGAACCTCTATGGCAGAGACAACTTCTTTGATCTACTCCAAAGTTGAACTAGTCCAAAAAGACCAGGCAGTTGTATATACAGACCTTAGAATGAGTTGGGACTGTTCCTCCAGACTTTCAAAGTGAAAATCTTAGTGTTTCATGATGCTCAGTAGCTGTGTTCCACTTGAGATAACTGCATTTCATTAACCCACTAATAAGGTATTTCAAAATGAAAAGTGGACTTTGACTTCAAATTACAACCTTTACATATATTGATAGTAGTCCAGAAAATTTAAAACCTGTTAAGAGCAGTTATAGACCTTCCATAATATCACTTCCTCAGAACAGAAGTCATCTCAGCTAAAATATTATAGCAAGTTTCCTTCAGGACAAAAATTCCTGAATTAATAACAAAGTGAGACTGGAAAGCAGGAATTATGAAATGAGCAGTGAGACCTCGAAACAAGCCTCATCAGTTGTAACTTCTCATCTGTTCTAAAACAACAATCTCATTGCAGAACCAAAACCAAATCCAGTTTAAAGGATCAATAGCAAATTTGCAGTTCATTAACTAAATACTGCACTTTATAGTTAGCAATATATTTAAACATCTTTATTTATTCGTGTCCTTCCTTTCCCTTAAATGTCCCTTGAGGAAACAAGTTAGAAAACCAACTGTGCTATGAAATCATAGGCAAAGTTTTCTGTTGCTGCCTGATACCTCCTAGAATAGTGCATGATCTAACACAAAATGACAGACTGTGCTGTGAGCTGAAGACTGTAGATATCTGCAGCTGCTGCAAAAACTTTGCAGTCAGGACTGATTTTAGAAACAAGCAAAACAAATACTCAAAAACCCTGGTGCTGGCTGAGCAACCCTCTCTGTCAACAGTGTCTTCTAGTGCACAGAGACCAAGCAAGATCCTCGATACCCACAGAAAGCGGCCAAATGCACCCAGCCCTGCTCTGTGCTTTTGCAGCTGGAAGGAGAGGCTGTGAGGGCAGCAGGCCATCCCAACAGCATATACTGCATTAAAAGAATACACACTCCTCTTCCCATCCCTCCAGCCTGCAGCATGGTTCTGTCTTATGGCTGGACATGGGGATTCTAGTAAAGGAGAGAAGTGGGTACAGAACTGGAGCTGTACAGTACTGGCTCTGCAGGGCTCACCTGTCACAATACCACACACCCCATAGGGAGTGTGATGCTTAACAGAACAGGACTCTGCTACAAGTCCACACTTTGCCATTTCATTAACGAGGACAAAATTCTTTATTCCTGGAGTGGCAAAATATTATTTTCCCTATACTGCTCAGAAGCCTCGTGCCAGCACAGGACAAAGTCTCTTTTTATTTTTCTTTCTCCCTTCTTTAAAAACAATGCATAGAAGAGATCTGTCTCTTTGTTCCTGACCATATAAAGCTTTGCAGAAATAAATAGGGGGGTTGGGTCAAAGCAAGGAGTCACATGGAGACTTACCAGACCAGGCACTGAATCTCATTAAGCTTTCTTCCCTCCTGTGAGCACCTCTCAGATCAGGGAGGTATCTGGGCTTGAGGATGCAAAATTTCCAATTCAGTGCAGAACTGCAGGAAGCAAATGAAGAGATTCACAGGCCATTCACCAGCAAAGGACACACTAGGAGTTACTGCTGCGCCAGTTTCTCTTCCCTCCAACCAAAGTGTCCCCAGAGGGCTTTTTAGATTAGTTTCCCCAGGCCTTGTGGATTGAGTTAATCTCCATGTGCATGTTAAATGGTTAAAGAAAAAATTGCCTTTTTTTTTTCCCTGGCTGCATTATTAGTTCAGCAAGGATTTAATTTACATCCTTTCTTTCAGATGGAAGAATAAGGGGGCTTTCTGAAGAATGCAGAGTGGTTTTTTCTGTGATATGCAACATTTGAAAAATGCACTGTCTCGGCTTTCCAGAGTAGTCTTTGACTTTGTAGTGTTTCCACAGTGCATTGACCTTTAATGCACTGCTTATATGTAATTTAATCAACTGTTTTTGCTGTATTATCAATTTCACTCTTAAATTCAACTGTAATTTATTGAAAGATTTTATGTATTAAGTATATGAAAGACTGACACATCCTTATATGTTAAATGTAATGATCAACTCAAAGGAAAAGCAAAAAAAATTGCAGTAAATATACAAGTCAAATAGTAAAATATTAGGTATGGGATATTGTTAAGTTTTCAAAAGCAGCATCAAATTATTACACTGCATACTTCACAGTAGATATCAGGCAGATTTTAAGAATTAGCATGTACTGATTGGAAGAGCAAAAAATGAGTGTTCTGCACAATGCTGTCTGCTTCCAATAAGCATTACACTTATTTGTTTTCTTCACAATTTAAAAATCTGTAACACTCAACAGACATTCTAAAAATCTACAAAAAACATCCAAGTTCTGTAACTATCACTATAGTAAGTACTGTTTCTGGGCAGTAGTGCATCTCAAATTCTAACCTACAAATACAAAAGTGGTGATGAGTAGGTGTGTTAAGGCAAGACGTGTACATTTTTCCTCCTTCCTGTGCATTCTGTAAGATTAACTTCACAGTTATACTTGCTGCTGCAGGTTTGCTGTTGACTAATGCATTATTAGTGAAGATACAGAAGTGTTTTCTGGAGCATAATAGCTGTGGTAAAGTTACAGAAACAGATTTTGCAGCTGTGAGTGCTTGCACTTAAAAAATCTCTCCTAGCTATTGCTTGGCACCTTTGCACTACAAAAATCATTCCATAAGCTCCAGGCTACCTCCCTTGAAGAAAAAGATAATTGAAAGATACAGAGGTGCAGAAAGCCTACAAAGGAGACTTCTACATGCTATACGAACATATCTGTTCACAAACACTATTTCCTTTAACAGTCACATAGATATAAGGCTCTGTTCATTAAAACAGCTCACAGCTGCTGAGTACCCATGCTCCTATATTTTAGAATTCAACAAAAAGTATTACTAAACTTCCTTTGACCTCAGCACGATTTGTTTGTACCTTAAGGCTTTTACAATCAACAGTGACAGTAACTCAGTAAACATGGTAAAATACACAGTGGAAGGACTCAAGCAGCAAGTGCTTCTGAAATACACATTAGAGGAGTTTGGATTATGAACTGAATACAATATATTCCTGTAAAACATTCCAGTTTCTCTTTCCTTTTCTCCTTTGAGTCACCTGGAGACTTACTTTTGAAGTAGATGGAGACATGCAGGAGTTACGTTTAACCAGGAGAATATCTGACACAAAACAGAATAAGCGCGTTTGCTACTTTAAGTAATTCAGCAACTAGGAAGAGAAGAATCACTTAATGAAATGCCTCATAAAGGTTGAGAATACAGAATTTGTGAGTCACCATACACCGCCTTCAAATCGCATTTGTACAATGTTATATAATATTGTGCACGATCACCTGTAGAACAGAATTAGTTGTGAGTCAAGCAGCTCTTCACATCATTCATTTCAATCTTCCTTGAGAGCTGACTTCCATTCTCCACTGAAATAATGCCTTTGAGCAAGACAGTGATTATAGTTTGACAAATTGATAGAATAAAATATCTCCATCTCCCCTTATGGGACCTTCTCTAACTGTCATGACGGTTACAGCTAAGTGAAATGCATTTTTTAGAATCATAGAATCATCAAGGTTGGAAGACACCCTCAAGACAATCCAAGTCCAACCACCTATCTACATCACCACTAACCCATATCACCCACTACCACATCCAGACGCATCTTGAACAGCTTCCAGGGACGGAGGTTGTTCCACCACCACCCTGGACAACCTATTCCAATACCCAATCACCCTCACAGTGAAGAAGTTTTTCCTAACGTCCAATCTGAATCTCCCCTGCTGCAATTAAAAGCCATTTCTTCTCGTCCTCTCACTATGGGCAGGGCAGAAGAGACCGACCCCTGCCTCACTCCAGCCTCCTTTCAGGGAGTTGTAGAGAGTGATGAGGTCCCCCCTGGGCCTCCTCTTCCCCAGACTGAACACCCCCAGCTCCCTCAGTCATTCCTCATAAGACATGTTTTCCAGTCCCTGGATTCCTCTGATTCCTTAGTAGCAAGAAGTCCCAACATACATTTACCTACTCAGTTTCAGAAACTCCCATATTATCCTTCAACAGTTAAACTTCCTTTTTAGTGCAAAAACCTGAATTCCAAACAGAGTAAAAAACTCACTAGGCAATACAGGAATTAGAACTTAACACTGTGCCCAGCAGACCTCTCTCAACTACAAATAAGGGAAAAGCAGAGCTCCCAAAAGGCCTATTTACCTTTTAGGGGGAGGTCACGTAAAAACAACTTTTCAATGTAGGGGAGCCATACTGAGAGTCAAAATCATCTCTGCCTCTGATCCAGATGTCCATATGGCCAAGTTACTGAGCTTCATTGTCTCCATTTGAACTGAAAACACAACTTTGTTGCACGTCTTTTTCTTCAGACAAAAGTACAATTATTCTCTCCTAGCTCAAGGAGGCCCAAGGTCATAAGACAATTCACCTTGACAAGTCCTAATGTTCTCAGTTCATTAGGAACAAGACTCTACTCTCCAGGTGTAGCTTCACTGCCATCCTAGCTGGCTCAGGCTGTAGGCTTATATGGAACAAACAGGATGGCTTAGGTCTAAGGACACCAGCTGTCCCCAGACATCACTGTTCTGGTGATGGACAAATAGAAAACACAAATGAGATTAGTCATCACACGAGATACCTTTCTGCAAGTCTTCAAACACAAGATCTTGTGTCATGTTAACAATGGTAAGGGATTTCCCCAACCTTGTCACTTAAGGAGATTGTAAACTAAAACTCCTCTCTCGCTTCCCTACTAAATAAGTTGTTCTGTTCTATTTCCTCTTACAGACATACTTTTTTTTCAGCTTTGCCAATCACTGAGTTTGTGTGCTAAGCAGTCAAGTAGAAAAAAATATTTCCCTTTGTTCAGCCAAGTTGTAGCTGTATTACAATTGAACCATGATGTGTCAACAGTTTGTCTGTAACTTGAAAATAAAAGAAAATTATACCCACTGTCACTACTAAGATTTGGTTGGGGGAGTGATTGTTTGGGGGTTTTTTAAGCAACAGATATATTCGGCTAATAAACCCTGTAAAGGTAATAGCAGCAATCAACACTTGCCTCAAATGGGCTATGCATTTTTGCTTCCCTTCTCCCTCTGCAGGTTCATCATTTAGCTGCAGAGGGTAAAAAATTTGCCATTACAACAGAAGATGCTGTCATCTATTAATGCATTCCTGACCACATCTACATCCTGGTGAGAAGATTGGTTGTAGTACTGCCAAGATACTTGCACATAAGCTATTAGCCAGCTTACTCATAAATGCAGGAGGTATAGCTTTAACGTGACTCGGAAGGCACTGTAGACACTTTTACTTTTCCTGATAACCTTTACCAGAGCTGCATGGGCACCTGTATGCTGGTATCTTTATATTCTCTACACATCTTGTGTTCATAAGAATTTATGCTATAAAAAGAGATACATATCCTACCAGACATGCTATTTTACCATAAAGTCTGCACCCCTACCTAGAATCACAGTTTGACTTCCTGCCCAGTGGAAGAGAGGCTGAAAAAGAATACAGTCAACTCTATAGCTCATAAAAGAGCAGAAGTAACTCAATCAAAAACCAAAATTAGGCCTTCTCAGGTTTATCCAAGTTCAAAATTCTTGAGTAAATTTATTTTCCTTACCAAAGGGGAGAAGCTCTGAATGAGCAGTAGCCAGAACTGCTCACAGCAGATCAATGGAGCTGGATATCCTGCTCACAAATACTGTGTCCACACACAGCAATGTGTGTGCCTGGTAAGGAAAGCCATAGCCTGGCTCTTGTATTGTGCCATTGCATCTACAACTACTACTTGCATCAGAAGAGAAATACCAATGAATGGAAGACATTTCATCTTCCTGGCTTCATAAGCATTATGTTAGAAAGCTAAAGGCACGCCATACAACACATTATTAATCTGGAACCATAATCTGTTACTATTACCTTTATTCCCTATTCTGCAGCTCACAGCCCACGGTTCACATCACAGTTCTTTCATCAGCAGATTTCAAAAGCACTCTGTGCTTCATCCATTTTTAGATCTCCATGTCCATCCTACCTAAACATAAATTTAAAGCTCCTTTCTTAGAAACCAATAATATCGGAGGCTCATTGTAACAGATGTTACAGGAGTCGTTTAAGGTTTTCATGTATGGTAGAATACTCCCACTCACATCCTGAAGAATGTGGGGAGGTTCAAACAAAAGGATGTGACCACATGTCTGGGACTAAACCAGCAATGCATATCTTCTTCCACCCACACCGTACTCCTAAAGCTTCATGTCTATTATGAAGCACGTTCCTTTCCATCTGAAAGCAAAAGTCACTATTTTATGTTACCAGTCTTGCTGAGAGTCCAACCAAAAAAGCAAGATATTGTTAGTGGCAAAGAGTTAGTGGCAAACTCTTGAAATCCTTTCCATCAAAGACACACAGGAAATACATAAGAAATCAGCCTTATTTTGTTTCTGCAATTCTGGCAGTTTTCCAGATCTTTATGTTACTAATTGCATGTGATTGTCAACAAAGAAGAGAGCTCTTCTAACCATGATACTAAACAATGCAATTAATTCTATTAAACAGATACAGAATACATAATTTGCAACACAGGCCCAAAATTTGAGGTGCCTTGGTAATCCATAATGATAGAAAGCAAAACAATCCTTTTCATTGTGTAATTCTGGATTTTCACCGGTGTATTCAAAACTGCTCTCGTCCTTGCATATTGGTTTTTCAAATGTGCTTTTAGTTATTCAAAAGAAGATTTATATTAGCAGAATAAAACCTGTTGAGTCTGACTTTAAAAAGTTAGGCAATTTAAAAATAACAATATTTTTGTATCTCCCCCCCGCTGTACAAAAAGAACTGTCTGCTTTTTAAAGACCATCATCAGTTGTGACTGCTAGTTGCAGAGTTGTATAATTGCTTCTCTTTATGAATAAAACTGTTTGCTTTAAAGTGATATTTACTGGTTTGCTTCCCTAATGTGACCTAATATAAACTTTCCTGTAGCAAAAGAAATGGAGCAGTTTGGGGGTGTTACAGGGTGCTAAAACTGAAATCTACACTGGTGGAATTACTTCTCAATAGTTATGCAAGAAGTCATTGTAAATTTGACAACAGAAAACACTGCAAAAGCAGTGAAAGCTGTTGAAAACCTCAGATTTTCTTCCAATCATATTGCTAAATATGGTAGTGGTGGGCTTGGCAGTGCTAAATTAATGTCTGCAGCTGATGATCCTAAAGGTCTTTACCAACCTAAATGACTATATGATTCTAAAATCCTAGGCTGTTTTTGTTCTGTGTAGATAGACACATGAAGATTCACCAGGGCAAAAAAAACTGAAGGAGGGTGGGGGAAAAAAACCCACACAACAAAAAAACAAACAAACCAAACAAAACCAACCAAACAGAAAACTCCACAACTTACTAATTTGCTTTTTTACAATCCAGACTTAGGTTCAGTCACTTTTAACCTCGGAGTCAAAATCAACATTTGAGAGAGAGAATGCTAAATCATTTATTTAAAGGTAATTCCATTTGATCACCTTAATAACGTAGAAGCACATAAGGAGGTTACAGCTGGGTAGTGCAGTGGAAGAGACAAACGCTCAAAATTCAGCTAAGGAAACAGTAAGCTTGCTCTTTGATAACACTGTCATCACTCCTTTTGTTCCACAAACTCTAACAAAGCAACAAGCACTGCTGTGTAAAAACAACTTCTATGCTAATAGTGGGGCACAGACCAGTCATGCATGGCTACTCTTCCACAGGTAAAGCACCAATTATGCTTTTTGTTTCAAAACTGAAAAGGAGATACTTCCCAATACACAGTAAACCATAAAAAGAATGACGTTATTTCAAAGGTGACTATATGAAATGGACAATAGAAGAATGCTTAATATTTCGTTATATCGAAAAGGAGAAAGAAATTTCCTGAAAACAAATTGTTGCATCAATAATTTTTAAAAGAATGATGATTCTATATTTAGAAAAGAAGTCAGACACTGCATTTCACAACCATATGTGGAAAACATTAAGGAGAAAACTGGATGGGATTGCCAAGGCAGTGAGGGGCCAAGAACTGCTATTTTTTTAAAACCCACCCCGGAACACTGTGGGCAGGGGAAGTTTCACACAAGTCTCTGCAACTACTGCTAAAGTAAGTTTGACCAGCAATATGTAAAACCTGGCAGCACTGGACTGCTACAGAGACTGAATTATGCTGACAGCACCAGAATTAGTCAGGTAATTTGGGGACTATTTCTGGTATTACTGCCCATCCTCTTCTGGTTTGTGAACAAATAGGAAATTTCAGTCTAATTATGCCAGTGCAATTTGTGAGATGAACAGACAGTAGCAAGACTTCCCAATCTTCTCTTGGAAGTGCACGAGAATATTTTTATAGTCAATAAGCAGTGCATGTTAGCCAGAATTTTACTGTGAACAGCAGAAAATTTGTGACTATATTGTCAACATAGATAAAAATGAATGGCCTGAATATGTTACCATTTTCTGAATATGTGTACCAAGAATAGAAAACAGGCCCATAGCTCTCAAAATATTACTTATTAGTTCCTTCCTTTTTGAGAAGAGGTTACATCTAATGAAAATTTTTATTACTTAAAAAGCCAAACATTCTGGTTTTGAGCCCATCCAGTTCTGCCAAAAGGCATATGGTCGTGTTGGCATTTACTCTATCCCATCCTTTGCACATTCAAAGCATCATATCAATATTGATTAATTGCCAGAATGCTCATAGGAGACCAGCAAATAGAAATATGACAGCAAGATGCTACAAACAGCACTGCATTCAATCAGATCATCTTATTCCTGTCTTATCATAAGATAGTATAAGTTAAGTGTAACTTAAGTGCAACTTAAGTTGAGAACTTAAGTTCTCAATAAGCCTATGATACAGTACATATCTACATAACTAACTACAAGTGGCAAAGTAAATGAATCACGGGGGGGAATGGAGCAGATCATTCCTTTGTAAGATTAAAAAACATTTTGGGATTTTTATTTGAAAACTATGCCATGCAATTCCTAAACTTCCTTTTCATCCCAGTGTTTTGCAGATACTTCATCCTTCACAAGACTGTTTGCCTCTAGGGAAAACACAGCATTTCCACTGTTCAAGCATTACAACTTGGCAGGGCAGAGGAAGAAATAAAGCATATTTAACAAAGTGAAAATGGAAGTTGCATTTAGAGACTGGAATAATGCAGAGCGCCTTAGACTGTATGTTCTCTTTTTAAAAAAGTGGCATGGAGGTTTCAAGAGCCACAGCTTGTCAGCTGTCTTCCTTTTCATCACTGAAGGAGCATGCTGGCTCCTTAAAAGGATGTCTGTGTGATACTTCCATTTTCTAAAGCAAAATATGAGGGGTCAAATGACTCATTATGGATCAAGATCTCATAAGGCCCACTAATGCTGCAACCCCAAGCAGAGTGAGCACATGTAGAACTCCCTACAATACTCCCATGGGAAGGAAGATACTTACTGAAGGAATCAAGAGGAAATTAGGAAACAGACTGAAACCTGGAACCCTGGGAAACAGACTGAAAAGGCTTAGACTCCAAAAGGACAAAATATATGGTTTTAGTTTACCGTTTTGCCTTCTCAGCGAGACAGCAATCACAAGTTGTCCAGAACTAAAAGCAGTTCTGGTAGTAAGTCATACTCCCACTACCTGGAATGAGGGTGTCGTTGCTTAGCAATCTGCTCATACACCACTGAAGAAACAGGGAACAAATCTGCACATATAAAAACACCAGTGGGGTTTTCACACCTAATATCTTTATATTATTCTTCTCAAAATCAGCCAGGATGGTCACATTTCAAAGATGACAGCTGTCTTGACTGAGTGATTTTTGGACTAACTACTCATGCAGTGACTCTTTAGCTCTTTTTTGTCACATTATAAAACTGCCAGTATTAGAGGTACTGTGTACACTTGCCCAGAGAAAAGTACCTCCCATTTACTTAAGACATAGCAATACAGGATGTACTCCAAATCAGTCCCTGCATCACATACTATTTAATCACTTCTGAAGGCACTGGCTTTAAGAGATAAAGTTGTATGTTCCTCCACCTACATAAATGTGGCGTTTATCTGGGTACTGGGTTTTGTTCACAGCCTCTGCTGTTTGCCAGCTGTTATTCTGGAAGACAGACAATGTAAATAATTAACAGGCAGTACATTTTCCCAGCTGCTAATGCTGTAAAATGATTTCTCAGAAGTCATCCTAGAATTAGATTTAATACTTATTACTAAGCACTTGATAATGATGTGCGGTAGCAGACAGACATCTGTAGCAGGACAAATCGTGCATGAGTAGTGCTGATTTTTCTCTTATTGGCTTTCTGCCTCTATTTTCATCAGATTCTTCAGGAGTGATGGCAGTAGATTAAAAAGCATTTTTGCATGCAGACAGTAGTTTTTCAGCCCTCCTACCTGCACTTCTGTCACATCTCTTAATAGCAATATGTTTTCATTAGTGATGGGGCATCAGTAGTTACTGCCACAAGCTGAGTCCTATTCAGGTGACTGCCACAGCTTCAGGTGTGCACTGCTGTTCAGAAACAGGTGTTTTTTTCTTACAGCTATCCACACAAGCTGGCTGTTCTACACAAAAACTGTCCAAATCCGGCTGGGCAGACCAGAGTTAACAGTCATCAGTACACTCAGATCCATTCCTTGTACACAGGGCATTTTTATGGGCCACTATGTATTTCAGAGGTGAAATCCACCAGGTTTTGATCTTTACTCAATTGTCAGAACCAGTGGACCCTTCCTTGAGAGCTGCAGAAGAGCCTGCTGTCACTGCTCACGATGGAATAGAAGTTATTTTAGCCCTTGCAAGAGCCAATGTCTTCATGTAGGCGTCTGAGCAGATACTGATACCAGTGATGTTGCTAATACAGACACAAACTTACCCATGTCTGGAAACACAAGTCTTCCACAAACGTTTAACCAACCACCAGGCACTCTGCAAGGATCTACATATCATCACTTGCAACTTGCCCAGGGTCTGGAATTAGTTAATCCAAGTTAATGAAGACTCGCTATTTAGGAAAGACATCAGTTCACAATTAAAACTACACTTCTAAATGGGAGTTTCAAATTAGTCTGTCTGTAGGTTTTTGAAGCTGGAGTACCTGGAAGCTGTAGTATATATGGATTGGAGCACGTTCTAGTAATTAACAAAGATACAAAGTTCTTTAAAAAGTTAAAAATGCAGCCCCATATACTGTCTCAGACTTTGCCCAGTTACCCAAACAATCACATTCACTCTACTATATTTGTGGACTACAACTTTAGAAGCATTAAACAGACTATAATCTAGTGAGATACTGTGTTGACTTTGTTGAGAGCACAATTAGGCTCCTGCTACTTGAAATCTTCACCAAAAACTCCCCAAGTTTGTTTTATTGTCATAATTGACACATTGGCAAAGCCAAAAATATCCATTACTCCGTAGGAGTAAAGTGTTGTGGATAAAGCAGATCTTAAGAGCTGAAGGCACTCAGTACTTGGACGCAGTTCCTGGAAAAGCTTCAGGAAGCTCTTTTATTAACAGCCTTAAATCATTAGGTATCATAACTTTTCAGTTACACAGTTATTAAGCTTATTTTTCAGCACCTGCAGAGGCTTCAAATGTCTGGAAAATATTTTTGCTAAAATGGAACTACCAGTTCTGGCTATTAGAAAGTTACAAGATTGTATTCTGCTTGCAGGGGAACACATGCATTGTGTTCAGAGTATTTGTACTATTGCTGCAAAACCAATCTGGAGACTGCACTGAGCTCTGCTGAAGTTCAGCATTGCATGGTAGTATATGAAAGTACTGTTCTGGAGCAATTGCTTAAAGATAAGGTAACTCAGGTCTGAACTTGACATATTAAATGGTAGCCAAGTCAGCAGTCAGAAAACAATAGTAGGTACCAGTTAAATTCATTTTCCTCTTGGATGACCTCTCAATTCCTAGCTGGAAGAATCCCAGAGGAAAGTGTAGCCCTAGGATCTGAAAGATTTTTCTTCAAAAATTGCATCTTTACTGTAATGTCACTACAATGGAGCGGCTGAAAATTATAAATTTTATAATTCTTTTCTAAACAGAAGCTGGTGGATAACAACAACAAGAGTCCTGCAGTATGATCAACATTCTATTGACAGAGCTAGAAAAAAATCCAAGTGAAAGAGTTTGTTAGAACATGAGAGACTATTAACTTTAAAGGATCATCCAGGCTACAGACTACGCAGCACCACCTTGCTGCCTTTGTAGGCTCTGTAAAATCTGGCAATGTAAAAAGCAAACAAAAAACCTAACCAAAAAACCCCCACAGAACTGAGGGGAAAAGGACTCATACCCATCCCTCAGGGAAAAGCAGCTATTGCTCAAACACTGCAAGGAACAAAAACCCCCTTTCATGAAGCAAACAGGCCTACCTTGAGGCTGGAGGAAGCAGATGATGTCTGCACATGATTGAACCAGAATCTTAGATTACAGCCATCAGAACTCAGTGTTTTGAAAGATGTTCTGATTAATCAAACTGCCTAATTAAGACTGTTCTAAGTGTCTCTACTATAACAATTAAGTGCCTTTACTACTGCTTTGTAATGTGGTTCATTTTAAACTCTGACTGGATAGAAGCTTGATGGTGCTTATGATCCAGTTATGTTTTGGGAATGACTGTGTACCAGTTGATTAGATTAAGAGATGAAGACAGAATTAGGTGCTACTTGCCATAGCTACAGCATTGTGGGCTGTGTACGTGTCACAAGGTTTGCAGTAACAGACTATGCAGGCAAATTTTAAAGAGACAGATGATATAGGCAAGAGCATTCCTGTTTAGGTTGATCTGTGAATAAGCAAAGCAGGAATTTAAGGAAAGGTGTTAAATTCTCTTTTATTAGCAAAGAGAAAGAAGCTGGCTGAATAAAGACACACAAATCCCATTTTCAAAATTTTGTCCTGCTTCTGCCATCATTGGAACAACCAAAATAAGCCACAACATCAGGAATATTTCTTTTTCTACTGTAACTACACAAAATAAACTGTTTATTTCTCTGTGTGGTATACTTTCAGCAGCCATAGCTATACTGTCAATGCTTAAGAGTACATCAAAACAAAAAACAGCAAAATGATGTGATTGTGCATAGGCTTACCCATGCACGCTACCACACTATCAGACATTGCATTTGCAGTTTTTAATAATCAAGTAAAACATAGGTGAATGTCTGAACTACTACTTTATCCCATTTCTATCTCAAAAATTGCAACTGCTCTGTTAAATTTACAGTGGGAAAATTATATGCATGAATTATTGTCTTTAAAAATGACACACTTTTTTGTGGCAGGGACGGATATTTGCAACTAATTTGCTTCACATCAGTGCACTTTTTCAGAGTATTTTAAGAGTGATATAGCAGTAATTCCAAAACAATTCTCAGAAATTCTTTACCATGTATGGACATAAAAACTTCCCTCCCTTTTTTTTTTCTTGGAATACATTCTGCAGCTTCCCAAATGAGTGTAAGATTTCTGATGCAACTTGAAAATGGACTGTGTTCCAGGTTTGCAAATCATCAACTATTTCAGTTTGGGTTTAGTAGTTCACCACCCAAGAAAAAAATATTACTTACCGGTTAGAGAGAGGACTGTGACACAAGACACCAAATTCAATTGCCAGTAGTATACAAAATCTATCTACATTTTAAGCACTTTATTCTCCATTCTATACAAAATACTTCATGAAGATAATATAGCACAGGAGAAAATCTACTGCAAACATACACACAAGTAAATTTGTTAATAGTAAAAACTTTTGAGGCTCTCTGTGAAATATTAAGAGCTGAGTTATGC
Source organism: Aegotheles bennettii (assembly GCA_013398125.1). Lineage (NCBI taxonomy): Eukaryota > Metazoa > Chordata > Aves > Caprimulgiformes > Aegothelidae > Aegotheles > Aegotheles bennettii. Next base: position 42,402 of record VZRW01006829.1, on the reverse strand, counting down.
TTCTATTCTATAAAACATTCAGAAATATGCATGGGGGTGTTTTGGGAAAGCAAAGAATTGTTGATGAATGAAATGAAAAGTCAGGGCATACATCTCTTGAATCATCACTGATGGATGAAGATAACATGCAATTTGTTTTTAGGCAAATTATAAAATGCCTAGTTACTAAATTAATTTGTTAAATTCTCACATATTTCATACATTGCTGTCAAATACTTTACTCCAAGATGACACAGAATCTATTTGTAACCAAGTTCCAGTCCTGATATTTCAACAATGTACATAAAAATTGACTAAATTAAGTTAGTTATATGAAAATTGTATTTTCATAGAGTATTACAGGCATAAAAAACCCCAGACTTGTGGTTGTTACTGTCAGGGTACTGATTTTAAAAAATTAAACCATGGAATACTCTGCTTGGTTTTGTGTAAGGAACACTCCTGACTGTTCACTACCTGGGCAGTAATAATTTGTTTTGAGATGCACGTGGGTAAATGTCTTGAGCAACATTTTCACAACTGACAGCTACAGAATTTAGTTGCAGTTACATGTACAAAATACAGAACAAGCAGAAAACAACATATTTCTCTAAGTCACTGACCTCCCCAGATCCAGACAGAGGTAGTAAATTAACAGATTACCTTAAGGACCACAAGAATCAATAAAAGACATAAACCACAGACACTATTAAATGCTAGACTTTGGTACTGGGCATTGATCTTTATTGTCTATTAATGCTGCAGGCACAAGATTCACTACATACTTTGGTTCTGTATTGATTTTGCTGAACAGCAATCATAAGTTCAGTATTTAATGGCATGCAGCTCAAACTTCAGTACCCACTTACTATGCAGAGGTTTTGATCAATTAAGTCTTCCCTTTACATATTCTCCTTTACTCTGTGTAACTGTCTTGCATAAAAGAATGATAAATAATTTTGTTATCATTAATACTCCATTAAATTCCCTTGACACAATAATTTAGTCACATTTGTAGACCTTCAGTGTGCAAGGCTTTAGAAGCAGTCTAAAAATTGTCACAGATTTTCTGTATGACTTTTCATCTTTGTGACTTGGAATTACACAACTGCAATGAAAGACAAATTGAAGTCTCGGAGAGAACCATTTCTTTAGTTACACAGTACTCTGACAGTCAACTTGACCTTATTACATGGTGTCCAATTAAGATTCCTTTGCCACCTAGAGTTTTAAATTACCACTATTGATCATAGCTACAGCATTGAAGATAATAAACTCCTTCTTGACTACAAATGAAGTATACTTTATCTCTGGCAAAGATGGCGAAATCACCAAAATGAATCCAACATAAAGCTGAAAAATTACGAACAATTACAGACTTTGCTTTATATAGATTCTTCAAATTGTGCATGAATGCTCTTGCACATGTAATTACACACAGAGAAATTCAATCTGCTTTTACCTTTGCAATCTCTTCACAAGGATGACTTCTGATACAGACAATTTGCTACTACCGTAAGAGCTGAGTAATGAAAACCTGAATCAGTGCTCATACACTTGCTGAATCTACTGCAAAAGAGAGATAGATATAAAGTATAATTATGTGGAGGGTTAGATTTTTGAGGAGACATTTAAGTAATTAAGAACACTGGTTGATAATATGAAATGGAAGGAACTATTAGAACCCATTTGTGTGAAAAACAAGCTGGAGAATGGTTAAAATATAAACAAGATATGAGCTCATTCCTCACAAGTAATATGAGGCAAAACATAATAAATCATGACATACTTGAAATGTTAAAAGGAAGGAAAGCCAAGAGACTAATTAAGGCTTGCAAGCAACTGATGAAGGTTGTAAGCATATGAAGTGACAGTGTAGTCTGAAAGAATTTAGATACATAGCTAGAAGACAGGCAGTACTACAACAGGAAAGTAGCCACCTCGATACAAAGTGAAAAGTATGAAAAATAGCTAACTAGATTAGGCATAAACAACTTTTCACACCCTCTTATTAGAGTAAGGGGCAACTGGGATCACTTTACCAAAACAGCTGCTGATAAAACACAACTAGTGGACTCAGTCATTTTCAGATTAGCCAGTCTGAATGTTAGCACAGAGTTTTGATTGTATAAAAGTAAAAATATTTTTGGAAAAAATGAAGGATGACTAGAAAAGAAGAAAATATTGCCTCTGAAGAATTATAATAGTGAATAATAAATAACAATGATCTTCCTTAAAAAACTAAGTAAGAAACATTTTGATATTGACAAAACTAAGAAACAAACTAAAGCAGAGGTAATACATTTTCTATTTAAAAATTAAAACCTGTTTTCCAACACTGTTGAAACTGTTTAGCTCTTTCTCCTCTGGGAAGAATGTTCTGTACAATGTATGCCACAAAGTATTCTTTGAAACTGTAGGCCCTGGAGATAGAAAGCTAAACAGAGTAAGTTTCTGAGCAGAAGTGATTCACCAAAGTACTGAGGCAAACTCCTAACCCATGTTAGGAGAATTTATCACCTCTGTAAAAAGAGTCTGAAGTTTTAACAAAAGACACATTTGGTTGTTTTACTGTGCTGAAATTACTGTCAATGGAGCTAAAGCAAGAAAAACTATTACCAAGAAAATCTATTACCAAGAAGTAACATCAGCAAAGTGCAAAATAAAATACATCTCTGGAAAACAAAACAAGAAAAAAAGTTAAAACAAAGATGAGAAGGAAATGCAAGAAGCAGAAAAAGCTGTTAGCTGCTTTCCCCACCCTTCCCATCGGGCTCTGTGCTAACTGCTGCCATATACATGATGCCATTGATTCTATTGATCATCTACAGTACGAAGTAGGGAATGCTTTTGTAATGTCAGTTTACCAGTAATACAGCTGTATGTTCACATGAAATGACAAATGGTAACAACTGAGAGCCAAGGCAGGAGGTGTTCATTCACAGTAGCTTTCCCCAACTGCAGCTGGCTTGGAAGGGGGGGAGATTCCTGCCCACACAACAACCAGCTGCAACAGCCAATACCCAGATACCCTCAGTCAGCACAGGTCCTTTTGCATCAGCACCTGCCAAGAAACTTCAATTATTCAATCATGAACTACTCTAGCCAATAAACATAATCAATAACACAGACATTTAGGTGTACTCTGTGGGTTCCCTATCCATGACAATTTGTCAAAATCCTTTCTGAAGTGACATTCCAGTGATGCTACAGGCTACTGGAGCTACAGGTATCAGCGACCTTCACACCACCAAGGACTCCTTGGCTAACAAACACTGAGAGTCACCACTGTCTGAATGATTTGGGTTATTGATCCATTTAGTGATACATAACAATAAACATCTAATTGCAACTACATTGCTTTCTTATTCAAGACAAGTCACAATGGACAACTATAAAACATGGAGAGAAGCTCTCCTATGAAAAATGTGCACACCTATGAATTTAAGTAAGAAAAGATAGGAAGCAGCATGAATACGTCCTCTGCTGCTCTAAGCTTTCTGTGCTTAAATACTGGATAAGTGCATCTAAACACATGGCTAAATTGATCAAGTGATATAATTACTGAACAAATTATACCTGCACTCCACACAAAGTGCATTTTCTTTCACCACAGCCCTCACTTGGAAAGTGCTTCGAGTTAAACTGCCACAAAGATGAAAATAATCATTCTGCTCACACCTTATGAGGTCTGAATAACAACAAACATGCTTCACTTACAATGTGGCATTACCTTCCAGACGCAAACTGAGATGCTCTAAAGGGTAACAATAGTTAACATTCAACCATGTGTTCCTTTGCCACAGCCTGAACTGTCTATCAGTGAGGGGATCCAGAGACTACAAATTCCTGTGTTTCACTGAGGGGAACTTGTTCATGCAAACCATTGAGGCCAGGCACCAGGGCTGGTCAGCTGTAGCAGGTCAGAACCCAGCACGGGCCAATAGGTTTTAACAGGTAAGAAATACTACTCATATGAGCAGATCACATGCCACACATTAATGTTCATTAGAAACATATTGAGGAAGCCCAACACTATCAGCTTTGTAATTCCCATCAGCATGAGCTGGATTTTGCTAACGCTTCACAAACTGACTTGCACATGATCCTCCCCATATTTCCTATTTTACATCACTAAAACCAAGGTGAGACACTATGCACCTCAAGCACACAGAGCCAGGTGACTATTGTAAGGGAAAAAACAGCACCACGGGTCCATCAGGTTATTCAATGGTGACAAATGTTTCTATAGGTAATGAAGCATGACTATTACAGGAACCATACAAGGCTGCCACATCCCCCTTGTGTCACTAAGCAGCACATAAAGGGAATCTAACCCAGTATGCTAAGGTGATGATCAAAACCAGCCCGAAAGTGCCAGAGGAAAGTCAAGTTGCACGTGATCCTTTGAACTTCATAGAAGAGTTTTTTGTTCTTAAAAGAATTTAATTAAACAAACAAGCTTTGGCAGATGATCAAGTACGATACATTCACAAAGGAAGGAAAAGAGTTGTACAACCAATAGGGCTAAGAGGAAAGCAACGCCGCCTTTTAAAAAAGATTTAACTGCTCATACCACTGACAAGAAAAAGCCATCAAAATTTGGCTGCTCTTTCAGATGCATTCCACTTCCTTTCATCTTGAGTAAGCTCTCCTCAGGCTCCCATGAAAAAGCAGCTTTTTATTGGACAGGAATAAAAAAAAATAAACTGTGAAGCTAATATAAAATTCAGCTCCTTTTAAAATCTCAAAATAAGACCTATTCCCTTCCTCCACCCACTGAGCCTTGCCAGACAAGAGCTAAGTGATATTGGGTAATACGAAGCTAGGAGAATGAGATTTCAGGGGAGAACATCTTTGCTCATACTTTCCAGAACCATGTTTCAAGGCTACCTTGAGGAAAATGAGAGGATGATTAAAAAAAAAATAAATCAGCCTCTGGCAGCCAAATTGAAGGTCGCTCAGAGGTCTGTCTGGAGACTGACTCAAATCACAAGCAAATTGGGACTTCACTATCTTTTATGTCTTACAGCACAACATGGAAATTATCTGTTCTGTACATGTTACATTAGTCTCTCTGTTATTGTATACTAAAACTATGCTTTATAAATGAAAACTTAGACTAAGAACACACAAGATTTGTGTGATTCTACTACAAATGCTTTATTTTACAACAAACTCCCTAAAACAGCATCCATACGCTTTGTAAAAATAAAATAAACAAACAAAAATAAAATCTGTAGGATCACCCAAAATCTTGCATCTTCTTTTCTGGAGTTGCTCCTGTTGCTTTTTTTTCTTATCAAGATTGCTCCCTATTGTATGATAATTTGTTTACTGTTCTAAATACTTTTTTCTTACTCTTTCTGTGGACAAAGGCAATATTACTCAGCACTATTTGCTACCTTTCAGTACTCTGTGCAGAGACCTCTCTGTTCATTCAGGCATCCACTTCCACAAGAGGACAACATATTACTCTCTATCCCTTAGTTTCTAAAAACAACAACAAAAAAAAATACTATCCACATCACCAGAGATGTGGCAGTGCAGCTCTGAGGAAAAATCCATGTCAATAAGCAAGGATTAGACATACTTTACCTTTGGCCTAGGAAAAGAGTGCCAAAGCATCACTGACAAAGAATATTAGGCACATTTTCAGATGCTGCTATGCCTCCATTTGACTATGGAATGTAAAGGAGGGTGCTCCATCATCACTGATATTTATTTCCAATCGTGGGAGTGAAATGATAACTGACATGCAGTGGGAAATGAAGCACAAAGCGTTTAATTGCCCACCTTTCCTCATACCTACATCATGCTAAAAGTGCTGAAGGATGTGACAGTCTTGCCTACACTCCTGTTATAATCCCCAAATCCTGCAGTCAGCAAGGTCAAGCTTGCTGAGAAATTAATCTAGCCAAGTCAAATGTCTTTCCAAACATGGATGCAGCCATATGGTTTTCCATGTGATACATCTAAACCTTAAATTTTCTTCTGATGTACTTTTAAGACACAAAGGAATAAATGCATGCTTTTCCTCACTGATGTGCCTGAAGAATTCTATCATTATTAGTAATATTATTATCCCCAATAAACAACTGTTATCTTCTTATATACACCTTTGTAAAAGAATTTGAAACTAACAAAGAAAAATCTGATTCAGAGCTCAGGCTCCCCATGAAGCACTTCCTGTGTAGGAAACTCACAGAAGCATCACTATTCTTAGTGGTCTGTGTATGGCACAGCAAGATTCTGGACTTGATCATTTATTGCTGAGCATCTTTTCCGGCACCTTAGGGCTCTGCAGTCTGTGCAGAGCATTAACAAATCACAGTGGTCTTTGTTTAAACCAGGATAACATCTTAGACCTAATTTACCCTCGCTTTACATATATGTAAGTGATAATATGGTGTCTCTCACCTGGAAATCAGATCCTACAGTGAGTTGTGGAAATAGAGGTAGGAAGGAAGAACTGCTGAAAAACAGCAGGAAGAAGTGGTGACATTAGGGGTCTTCTTGGCTTTCAAGAAGCAAAGAGAATATTGGGAAGGAAAGAAAACAAGAGTCAGGTGGAAAAGCAATGCTGAGAGCACTCAACAGTGAGAGTAGGTATTGGATACAAACTGTATTTGATATCAAAGGAGTAGTTAAAGCTGTATTTGTTCTGTAAAGAACATGAAAACCACATAACAAATGTGAATCTGTCTAATTTAAACCAACATCATTAAGATGCTGAAACAAATTGCAAAATATATAAATTCAGTAGTAATCTAACACACACACATTCAACTAAACTCACATATCTCCTTACTAAGACTTATAGCAGGTGATTTTGAGAGGGCTGGAACAAGAGTACTTCACATTGTCTCATCTCAGCTGCAGACCTCAAGCATTCTTCTCCTATAATCATGGTTTGCTGTGGGAGGATGTGGGGGCTGTAATTGTCCCACTGAGGGCTTTTGATGGATGATTGTATTTCAGATATCTGGGCCTGTGATTCTGTAAATTTTACTTTGACTTAGCATTACATTAAAAACAAAACAAGCATTAACACTGCTAAAACAATTGTGAAAATGCCTGCTCCTAAAAAGATGCACTGCAGAAAGAAACAATTGTTTTTTTCTTTCTTCATGTAATTTTAAATAAAATTAAAGATACCAAGTAAATACAGTGAATTTTCCAGAAGTCTTGGATGCAGGGAATCACCTGCTATGGAAACCAAGTTGAAAAGTCAGTAGTTTCTCTTTGACAGAAGGAGTCACTAAGAGTCCAGGAAGTTTCTTTCCTACATCACCTTTGTTATGTGGACTTAGTTGAAGTGACTGAAAAAAGAACTGTCCCAAGATAGTCATACTAGCCCTTGGCAGAGGTCATAAACAGAGTAGGAAAACCAGACATACACTTATGTCTCAGCTGTTGTTGTGCAAAGCCTAGTACACCAATAGAAATGGGTTTGTTTTCACCTAAAGATTTGAAGGGGTTGGCCAAGAAATGGTGAGGATCAAAACTCAGCTACAAAATTTTTAAAAAGTACATGTACTAGCACTTCTCTCTGAGCCTTTGGTCTAACCTCAGCACTTAGATAATGAGCAGTGGGTCCACAACCACCAGATTTTGTTCTTAGTATCAGAGGTAGGTAGTCTGCTGCTCTTAAATTGCATTTAACCACCCTAAAGGAAAAAAAAAATAAAAATCACAGAACCAGAAACTATTTTGTTTACACTGCTAACTTCATGGAAATCCATGAAGTTACTCCTTATTTTCAAGCAAAACCAGACCCAAGCTATTTAAAGCTCACATGATGTGCTCAATTCAGCACTGTTTTGTGAGATAAACAGAATCACAGAACAGCTTGAGTTAGAAAGGACCTTAAAGGTCATCTAGTCCAACTCCCCTGCCATAGGCAGGGACATCTCCCACTAAACCAGGCTGCTCAGGGCCCCATCCAACCTGACCTTGAACGTCTCCAGGGACAGGCATCCACCACCTCCCTGGACAAACCGTTCCAGTGTTTTACCACCCTCATGGTGAAAAACTTCTTCCTTATGTCTAACCTAAATCTCCCCCTCCTTCAGTTTAAAACCATTACCCCTCATCCTATCACGACAGGCTCTGCTAAAAAGCTCATCCCCATCTTTCTTACAAGCCCCCTTTCAGTATTGAAAGGCGGCAATGAGATCTCCTCAGAGCCTTCTCTTCTCCAGGCTGAACAATCCCAACTCTCTCAGCCTCTCCTCATAGGACAGGTGTTCCAGGCCTCTGATCATTTTTGTGACCCTTCTCTGGACTCGTTCCAACAGGTCCATGTCCTTCCTGTGCTAAGAACTCCAGAGCTGGATGTAGTACTCCAGGAGGGGTCTTACCAGAGCAGAGTACAGGGGCAGAACCACTTCCCTTGATCTGCTGGTCACAGTTCTTTTGATGCAGCCCAGGACACAGTTGGCCTTCTGGACTGCGAGGGCAGATCAAGAGATGACCTGAAAATGGTACTCAGGAATAGAAATCTTACTTGCAGAGCTGTCCTATTGCAAGTCTCTTCCTTCACTAATATTATGGAGCACACTGACTACTTAGTGTTTACAAATAACTTTCTATATTAAGTGCTGAACTCACAAATCCACCTACTTACCACATGTAACTTGTAGCACACAAATGCCAAGTCACTTAAGGTGTCATTGATTTTTCAATGAGTGACATTTTTATGGCATCCCCACAGCAGCACAAAGAATACCTCACCACAACTCACTGGTTATCATTTGCCAAAAGAGAAAACAGCTATGGTTTGCAATAGATAAATATTGTGCTCATTGGAAATACCATGCATGACGCTGTGATCCCTACACAGTGGCACAGGAAAATACACTAGTTTATAACAGTAGCCAAAATACAATTGAAAGTGACTGTATTTTAAGGTTTAAAATGCTTATATTATACACAAAGGTGATATGCATATTCATATAATCTAGGCCTCCATTTTAAAGCCACTACTCTGGCTACTTCTCTTAACAGAGACTACTGGTACAAAATTTAAGCCAATCAGTTCTGGATGCAAATTCATACCAATCAGTACAGTTACCCGTACGTACCTTGAAGTTCTTGTTTTGTTTTATTTTGTTCTGATTGTGTTGGTGAACATCAGGTAACTCTTTGATGATGTTACATATGTCATACATATGTGCTCCAAATTAAATCTGTACAAAAAAGCAGATAAATTTTTTAGATTAAACTTTGGAAGAGGAAATGAAGTTGCATTCTTGGCCTTCTTCAATATAAGAGTTGTCCTTTTTGGAAACATTCATAAAGCAGTCAGTCAGCTCAAGATAATGCCATATGTTCAAAGTGAAAAAACACTTCTCCCCCAAAGAGGCATGTTAGGACCACTGGTGCTGAAAAAGGAAAAAATACTTGATTCACTGCCAGCGTCTGAACTCTCAGAACACTGCTGATCCAGGCTCTGAGAACTGAGCTCAACACCAAAGTAGATACTTATTTTTGTTAACTTGTTCCTGGTTTCCCAACTTTTCAACTTACATCACCACTATGAAATTTTAGCCTTCCCATCTTTCACAGTCTGGCTATACCTTTCCCCCACCAGAACTCGCATATAAGTGATATTCACAAATTTACTGCACATTTATGACACTCATTGCGTAGCATTAGCTTGAATACCTGCATCCATGAGTGAGCACGCACTTGCATTTAATGAATGAGGTTGGTTTCTTGCTTATAATTGATTAACTCTAAAAAAATTTCAGTGCATTGTTTTCATGGATTTAGGGATCCCAGATGGAAGCCTTTAAGCATCTTTAATCTTTCAACCCTAACACTGGTTGCTTATTTGGCTTGCCAACATGGATTGTCAATATGGCACTCAAGAGCTTGGTTCATGACCAAAGAACAGAATACACTGAATTAACTCCAGGCATACTGCAGGCTACATTATCCTAACATTTCTCAAACAGCAGGTTGAAATTGCTCCACTCATAGAACATACAGTTGAAAAGAACAGGTATTAGTTTTACTTCAAATTTAGTACATTTTCATAACCAAAGTAACATACACTCATTCGTAAGGATACCAGTAACAATACCATTCATGGGACGCTCTCTATTCAAGTATTTTCCCAGTACCATATATAGATCCATCAACTCTCTGTGAGCTTAACATCAATCCTGATTAGGAACAAACACATATCTCATATTTTCAGTCTAGACCGGCAAGCTATACACTGGCTACTGAAGTAAAAGGTGCAAGACTGCATCTGATCCACATGGAGAAACTCCATGAGCTGAGCATAACTGATTCCATTACACTGTTCTAGAGTTACTTACCCTACCCCATAAATCTTCTGCTTCCAGATAAAAGCACATTTGTTATTAATATTTCCAAGACAGCTCCTGAGACAAAACAACCCTTTCTTTCTGTTTATATTTTTAAATAAGAAACAACCAAGCAAAAAAAAACCAAGACAGGAGATACACATTTGACCATGTTTAGATACAAATGAAATTTATGCTTTCTAGTTCAAGGCAGAATAGAAAAATCTCCTAAGTGCTATGAAACAGCTTGCCTGAGCACTATTTTCTGGCTATACCTTTTTTGACATTTATGTGACATTTATGCCCTTATTTCATGGCACCCCATCAAAAACAATAGTACATTAAATTAGCATTTCAGAAACCAAAAGATGGTAAGAACTGTGGATTAGAATCTATCCTCAATAAAATCATCAGGGTTTAGATATTCTTGGCAGTTTCACTAGGATTAAAAACCCTTTTATATATTCATAAACTATCATAAGCTTTGAAAGTAAGAAAATGGTACACAGAACTATGTCTCTGCTTGCCTGGCCCCAAGGATGCTGCTGGCATCTGGGTTTGACATGAGGTCTGAGCAGTGAGAAATCCGTTCAGAATCTCATCCATTTTCTTCTCTTCAGCTCCTTTTGGAAAGAAAATTGTATTAAAATCTTACATTTACTGTTTAAGCAAGTTCTTTAAGACTGAAAAGAGCCTTCCCTTTCTCTCTCTCTCTCTTTACTCTTTGATAATCTGTACAGATATAGCCACACTAGATCTGGCAAAAAAATACTCTGAGGCTTAGCAGGCCACACACCTGCATCACTGCTTTCTGATGCTGCTCAGAGTTCTGCTTTGGTCACACAGAAAATATTTTTTTTTCCCCTGTGTTATGGGGAGCACGTCAAAGAGTTTTGTGATAAACAACAAGTGTGGGTGGGAGCCTGGGGCTCTCCTTTTTGCTCCCAAAATATGTAGCCAGCTCCCATGCAAAAGTAAAAACATATTATTAAAATATTTTTGCAAGCTGCATCTGTTCTCAACACCCACAACCTTGCTCCTGCCTTGATACTACTGCCTACTGATGTCAATGTTCCAGCTTTAGATAGAAATCATTTTAGGGAGGAGGGACAGTAAGGTTAATGACAGCCAGGTTTTATTATTCAGGTTGAGTATGGCCAAAGTTAAGGACTTCTCTTTGGATAACGGCAAGATCTCTTTACCCTCATAGCCAGTTTTAATAAACAAACAAACTCAGACTGTGGTAGTAGACAAATTCATTACTGCAGAAGAGAACTGTCACATGAGCTTCAGTGATTCTTCCAAGACCATGAAATACCTTCAGCAAAAATTATTTGCTTTGTTTTTTCTCACTGATAGTGTTTGACTGAGCATGTCTTTGAGAGAGTTACCTGGTTATGTGCTAGGATAACTCTGACATTAAACAGGTCTGAACCTTTAAATCTGTCCATGATCCAATTAAAATTCCAAAATGACAAATTTCTGTTTCTGTAGCTGTGCTTCTTATACACATTCCACTGTTAGTCTAAACATACCAGTCAAATCTTCCAGTTGTTCAGGCAGTTGTACAATTATTAGAAAGTTAATTCCAGAACCACTGTACTGAAATTGTTTTCAAGTGCTATTAACCTATGTAAATGAACATTGTCAGCTTGGATCCCTTACGGCTATTGCATATGTAATATGTATTTTCCAAACCATGTTGATTGGATTCAATTAGTCAGCTGTGAACTGGAAAATTGCCAAGGGGTGTTGTTGAAGTGTACAGGACATCACAGCATAATTTTTAAAGTTTTCTACAACTTCTGCTATTGCATAATTAAATTTGAACTTTTTTTCATGCTGGTGCTTTTATTATATACCCATTTAAAACAGATGCTTTCTCAAACAAGTGCACTGGTTTGAGGACAGGGGAAACAAAATAACATAAAAGTCTTCAGTCTAAGAGTCACTTTCACTAACAGTTGCTATTACTGCTGGAATGAAAAAGTTACAGCAATCTGGACAGCTGTAATTAAACATCATCTTCGATGTTCTTTTCAGGAAAAGTAACAGAGTTTGGATGTGAGATGAAATGCAACAGGGGAAAATCAAGATAAAAGCGGATGTTATCATTCTAACAAAACATCCAAGTTTATCCACACTTTTCCCACCCACAACTCAGGAATGGAAGAAGCAATGGATTTTCCCCCACATTCTAGACACTTGAGATTGTCCCTGCTTTAAATGGGAGGTTGGCCTTGATCTTGCTAGCAACCTAACTATTCTGATTCTAATCCCCTTTGCAATGCACTTGAAAAAGGCTGGAAACTACAAAATGAGAAATCATGTGACTAAAGTACCTTTCCTACAGTAAGAAGCTTATTTGCTTCACAACTCTACAATTTAATTTGCTTGTTGACACCTAGAGCCTACTGTAGAAATGGGGTGACAGCAGAAGCCACACTTACACATTGTGGCATAGCAACTACAGTGAGCAGTCAACTGGGACCCTGCTTCACGGGGTCACTATAAAATAGGGAACATTAATCTACGAACCAGTCACAAGCTGGGAGTACTTGAACCATGAGACAAACCACTGCTTAAAATCCTAGACAAAGCATCAGAATGGAGATACACTTGCTGAGAAATAGCCTCCTCTGTTCAGGATCATGCTGTCAAAGAAAATGGATGTGAGGAAACAGTAAGCAAGTGATTGTCAAAGATTATGTGATTAAGTGGATTCATCCATTTTGTTCATTGAGGACATTTTTCCACAATGCAGAAAAATCTTAGCCATGCCAACCCCATTCTCTGAGGTCTTGGTATTCACAAGGAACACCAACACAAATTCAGAAGAGCAATTACAGCTAAAGATAGAGCAAAACCAGCAGGTAAGAACAGTTCCACTGTTGCCCAGCTTAACAAAAGAAAAGTCACCTGACAGAAATACTTTTCTTATTTTTCATCCTCCTTGCAGCAAGATAAGAAAGAGTTCAGTTTATTCTGTTACTCTGGATTTGCACAAGGGTAACTCCAGTAACATCAGCTGAGTTATTCTGGCACGAACCCAGTGTACACAAAAGCAAAATTCAGTCTCTTGTTTGTTCTTTATAAGGCTCCTGACCCTTAAAGCATCAGACTGTTTGGAAACAATTTCACAGCCTTCAAGTTAGGAAGGCAAAAAATGTGACTTACATAAAAATTTACAAGTATGCCAAGTAAATTTGGTATTGCTTCATATTTTACTAATTTAAAAAGATGCAGAAATATTAGTTTTAAAAGAAAGCTTACACAGCCTAGCAAGAAAGCACTCTTGGTGGGTGTATTCTACTACTGAATCTGCTGCCTTTCCCCACCACTTTTGGGCAAACTGTCTTTTTATTTTTTCTTCTTAAATGGAAACCACAGTTCTTGCCTAACTGCTTCATGGAAGGATTAAGAGTTTTGATAGCTATTATAAAGGGTTGGATCTTATGATAGACAAGAATATTTATTCCTGAGGTTTCTTAAAGCATGGCTGTTACGAGAATAACAATAAAAAGTCATCCTGTGTGTCACAGTAAGCTCAGCACAGGTTACATCACATATTTTGCAGCCTGAAAGTAGCACAAAACTTGATAGTTTTGAAGTAAGGACTCACAGAGAGGAACAGTGGATTTCCTTTCATAGAGGTTTTCCCTCCCTGCTGCCAATCATTGCCTTAAATTCATTTTTCAACTTTATCTCTTGATCAGATCTCTTTATAAAAGAAATTGGAAGTGACAGAAATAGCACCAGTGATAGATGGAGTATAAATGATCCACAATGCCTTCTTGTTTCTCTCTGCAGATTGCATTGATTGATGAAGTTCCAATTTGCATTTGCAGTCATATTCCATGTGTGGGGCTTGAGAACATCAGAGATCAGTCATGAAACGTAATACCAGATCTTTTCTCTTCCTCTTTTTTCAAAGGAAACAGGGCTAATTTGGTAACTCTCATGGTTCTGACTGCAATGACTCATCTAACTGCTTACTTGAGCCTATTTAGTAATCTGGACCCAAGCTTCCCAAGTCTGAGAGCGTACAGAAATTGTTTCTGGAAAGCAGACATCTTCAGATGTGGATCCGTTGCCTTACTGCCCCTCCTCAAACTGAAACTGCAGAGATCAATGACCTCAACAAAAACAACATCCCTACTTTCCTTCATTTTCTCAGCTGGTTTGTGCACTTCTTTGTAGAGATAATTTTTATGGATATCTTGGCTAAAAAAAATTTCCTACAGAAACAGTAGAAACCCACTATTAGCAGAATCCAGTCTTTACAAAAGAAATAAAAAAAATGATCTTTCAAAAAAAATGCAGGAGATATTTTTAGATCAAGAAAGACAGCACACCTGAACACCCCAGAGACACTGGAGAAAACACAATCTAATTTCATTTAACTCACCACTGTAAAGTTGTCCTCTTCAAACAGACATTGACAAAGCGTCCTGATTATCTGCTGCTTCATGTTTCAGAGATATGGAGAATAGTCCTGGTACAGCAGATGATAGTTCCCACATACCCTGAAACATGATAATTTACTAACTTCAGAAAACAAACAGTATTAATAAGCTTTAGGCAGCGAGATTTCCCCATGCTGTGACAGGGATGCATTTCTTTCTAAACATTAAGTTAAGAAGTCTTAATCAGATATTATTTAGTAGACATCAATGCTGCAGTTAGTCTCTAGTAAACCAGGCTCTTGTTTTACCAAAGGCTTCTGAGCTACCAGTTGAAAAAACTGTCACGAAAATGGCTTTAGGAGTAGAGCTCATTTATCCAATTAAATGTCCCTGACTAGATATCTCCAGCACTGTGTGGCACACGATTGCTCTGTATTATGCACAGCAGCTACATCAGTTACCAGAACAAGACTGTGACAGACATCAAATCAGCTGTTGTGTGCTGATAGCTCTGTGTATATACTAAAACCTTATCCAAGAGTGATGAAGCGCTGTACTAACAAAGCTAGTCAGGAGCTTGACCTGCAGAAAGAAACAAAGCTGCTGTTAAACATTTGCTCTGCAACTGTGCAGTCATTTTAGTGGTAATTACTTTTGCCATCTACTATAATTAATCAGAAAATGCAAAAGAAGCAAGAAGATGATGGTCCACATTAATAGCTATTCAAGATGCCCAAGTTTAAACACTTGTCATTTTTTTTAAGAAGTTTCTCAGCACTGCTATTGACTGCAGATATTAGGACCTTCTTCGTTTTTCAGTTGGAATGCAGGATCTTCTAGCCTAATAGTCATTCACAAAAACCTCACACAGTTGCTTCATAAGGACTGCAGCATTCTTCCCTTATCGCATATTATCAATACTATTCAAGTCTCTGAGGCTGTTACTGATACAGCAAGCTGCTATATACTAAGGATTTTATGTATGGTGATCAAATGAAGATAATGAAACCAACAAGTCATTGTGTTTCTTTCTTTACAGTTATTTACATGAAGTACATGTAGACTCTTACAACACTAAGCTATACACAAACATGCTTTTTTATTCTTGGAATTAGAAATATTTTTGAGAGAAGTCTTAATTAGGTTTCCTTGTTATATTTTTCTTTTCAAAATCTCAGCATATCAGGAGAGAGCCTCCTTCACACAGACAAAACTGGAAGTAAACAGGTGAAACAACTGATTTAAGATCATAACTGTATCAGAGGAGGACCAGATACTTCATGAGACCAGCTGTTCCCCTCAGACTTTCACTTCTACATGATGCAAATAAGGTCAGAGTGGACCACTTACAGTCCTGAAAAGTCGTATGGGGACACATGCTATTATGAAGGCAGAGGCAGCCAACAGAAACACAACTAGGTATTAAAATCTTGTGATAGCTGTAAACTTCCAAAGAATGTGGATAGAAGTGATCAAACACAGGACATGTGCAGAGGCCACACCTCATTCAGATCAGTTTGGGCCAGCTCAACTCTCACACAGCAGCCAAACAGCTGATTTTAAGGAAAGATGTACACTTGTTCCTAAAAAAAGCTGGTCTTGCCACAAATCTTTAGTTCTGAATAAATAGAAAAGTTACTTAGAGTTTGAACTAGCATTTGTATAGCCCCACAAAGATTTCTATGAAAACCAGTATCTGAGAATAGTAAGAAGTAAAACATGTGTTTTAAAGAAGGGTGATTGTTCTCAGAATTAACTCAGCTAAGAGCTAACAGACAGGTTCCTGTGGTAGTTATCGGTGAAATCCTACTAAAGTGTTCCAGTGTAGCCAGGATGGACTAAAAACTGCTGATAATGCACCCGTGTATTTTACAGAGATTTAGGGACTGAGAGACCTAAAACATAATAATGTCATAGTCGAGGCAATAAATCTGATATTACTAAAGGCCATGTAGCCTCACATAATTTTGTTCTAATAAGGCTGTAAATCACCTCATCTCTCAACCTTGTCTCTGCCTGGCTGTATTCTGTAGGGAATTTTTGTTCCCTATCCTGCCAACCAAACAAATTAAACACTTACTGTTGGGATCATGAGAATTATGAATTACTATCTCTGTGTAATTTCAAGAAACTGGAACACTTCCAAAGTACCAAAGCAGAAACCATCTCTGAATCAGGTGTGACTGTAACCAAGTTGGAGGCTCAATGTAGAATGCAGATCTACTCAATAGCTTGAAGAAACCAAAAGGATAATTAAAATTAAGTTTTTTGGAAAAGTTAATACACAAGCAGGAAAGAACAGCTTAGAGCACATCAGAATTAAGTGTGCTTCTAAGCAACACCAACAACTTTCTCCACACACCTACACACCCCCACACTCCCTGCCAGAAGCTCTACATAGACAAAAGACAATATAAGCTTCAGAAAAAATTCTGATCCAGATTATTATTGTATGTACAACTTCAAGTTAATAGATCTATTTTTATATCTTTGAGAAGACAACAGACAGATGGAAGATTTAAACATTTTAGCAAAATGCTAGCAATAAATGGCTTTATTTTTGTCAATTGTGTTTAAATTATCTATCATTTTCTCTCCCTCTACAATTCTTAGAGATTTTAAATATAGGGTCGAGTTAGTAACTTCTAACTGCAACTGCCAGTTAATGCCAATTCCTTTATAAATTGTTTTGCTTAATGTTTCATGCACTGATGTTTTACAGAATAAGATCTGTGCTTTTAAACTTTTAAGGCTTCACTTTATATAAGCAATGGGCAAAATTCCATCATCCTATGTGTTCGAGTCCATTCCAGTACAGGAAGATCCAAATAGGCAACAGAAAAGACAAACAGCTAAATGAAACTCTAAGTAACCCCACACTCAACGCCCGCTCTCCAAACACTGCTATTTGCCTGTCTGTTCTTGAAATCAAAGTTTTACTCTCACACTGGAAGAGAGAATTTTTTTCTCAACAGAACTTAAACCCATGTAAGAAAGTTACAATGCTTTAAACCTTTGTGTTGCATTAATCCTAAAATAGATAGCACATATTGTAACAGCTTGCAGTCTTCTGGCAGGAGAGGGAACTCGCTAGAAGATTCAAAGCAGTCTCATTTGAAACACTTCTGTTTTGTTCCAAACCAACACTTTTTCTTCTCAAGTGATTGTTTGGGTTGTGACGTTTCAGACTTTAAAATGAGTGCCATCCCTGCCAGCATCACAAGACGGTATCTTTCAGTTGAAGTCTTCTACTATTCCCAGAGGGATCACACTGGTGTTAGTTATTCTACCTGATCTTCACGCACAGACTTCCGGTTTTCCCAAGGGCCTGAAGAAAAAATCAGGCCTTGTATTTTTATTTTGGAGGACAGAAAAGAGCACCTTCTCATTCTAACTAACCTCAGGGCAAGAGAGTGAAATTTGACCTTCCTACACAATGTATGCTGTTAATGATTCTATAGAGATGTACTATCATTATCACCCCAAATATCAGAAGACCATGACTACTAACACCATCTGAGAAAGCAGTTTCCTTTAAGATTGGTATTGTATCTAGTGATTCATGAGTCAGACTTTTTTTTTAAAACCTCTTACCCTTACCAAGCAGGCCTCAACACTTAGTATGGATCTGTGATCCTCTTCTTACCACCTCTATAATAACTACTAAAGGACCTGAACATAAGTGATGCTTTTGCATCTGCACTTGATCAGAAAGCAGAGACACAGCTCCACTGCCATTTCCTGGAAGCAGATGATTCTCCTGACTAAATTTAACTTCCATTAATTCCTGTCTGCTTCCCCATACTCATCTGCAGTTCTAATTGAAGAAGGAGTCTTTAAATTGCTGTACACCAATACAGTGGTTTATTCTCAAGTAGCTTATTTCACCAGTAACTCCAACAACACCTACTAAATGCACCTTACACCTACACAAGACCTCTTTGACCCTTCAACATTCCTTTTATGGCCATATCCTCTTGTGAAACCACTCACAGAGTGAAGCCCACATAAACAAGCGCTTGCATCGAGACACCAGCAGACTGGGGTAGTCTGTAATTTGTATTCCTGCACTGTTACTCCAGAATGATTGCATAGCTATTTGTAATGCCATAAAAAGGTACAAGAGACCAAGCCCTGCCCTTCTTGGTCAGTCACGACCCTGTAATTTGTGGTAGAAACAATCCTAGTATAGTAGGAGGAGTGTGATGGCTCCATGCTTAGGTGTTTCATGTGTCCCAATAAAATGGAGCGAATGAGAATGTTAACCTACTGTGGGAATGAGAAGCATTGCTGGCAGAGGTCAGCTCTGGCAAATCTTCCAGCTCGTTAATCATGTGGTCTCATCTCTGCAGTAAAGGCATGTTTTCTCCCCACTTATTCTGCATTTAAATATGTCCTTGTCCATGTCCTGCTATGTAACAGTACCTGAGACTGCTCAGTATGACAGAGGCTTAGCTACTTTAAGGGAAGTGTGGTTCTAAGACATTTTACTCAGCAAAACCATTAGCACGATTGCTAGAAATATTTACAGAGAGCTGAAAGCAAAATACAAAGACTTTTCTTGAAGAACAGGTTTCGTAACTAATTCAAGATGCTTTTTAAAGTAATAGAAAAAGTAATGAAGTAAATAAGACAAGTAATGAAGCAATAAAAATAAGTAATGAAGAGCAATTTAAATGTACCTAGGGATTATTCCAGCTTCAAATAACAAAGTAATGACCTTCCAATCATACACCTTTTTAAAATGTTGATTCTTTACAAGGTTAGTAAAGTACCAGTATTAATTTGCATATGTTTATGGCCTAAATCAGATGCTAAACACTACTGAGGTGCTGGAGATCTAAGACAATACCCCAACAGTGGCTGATAACGTTCCGTATGATTGAGTACAGCTCTTCTGCTGGGCAGGTGTTCAACTGTACTTGAAGATCACATATTTCTTCTTTGAGAAAAAGAAAAATTTTTAAAAATCCTGACTTTGAACATACCACTCACAATGTTCTCTCTTTGCTTCCTAACAAAGTAAACTTTGTTTCCCCAGGCAGTTGATGTATCAGGCTTTGTAGTCCTTAATTGCATTTCAAACAGACATCCTGCGTGGTGAAGCAGAATGCGCGTCGTGAAATGTTCTCACTATATATAAAGAAATACTGTGCTGATGTAACCCACTGATTAGTACCTCCACACACAGCAAGAAGCTGTACTCTAATGCAGGGGGGAAAGACAGGAGGGGAAGAACTGTACAACAGAGAACAAGCAGAAAGCCATTAAGCCTCTTCATACTGCTCCTGAAATAGAAAACTCACTCAAAAAGAAGAGATGCCAGGGCTTTTGGATACTCTGAAAACAAAAGGTATATTTTTGTGCAGCTAGGGCTATTTTGTATTCTACTTCCCGATCTTCTACTCAAGGAAGACTGCCTACACAAATGCTGAGATAACAACAGGACCATAGTTGAGGTAAGAGTATTCATCATTCAGGCTCAACAGGAAACCAAAGTACAATATCAAGCAGAAACTGTAGCCCAAGTTCTGCATTCAGTGTCTGGCTCAACGTTAACAGTAACAGACTGAGTCCATCTACTTCTAATTCATACCTTTGGAAAAGTACAATTTAATCCACATTTTCAAATTAAGATTTCTCCTGCCAGTGTATCTCTTGCCATGTTTTACGGATCTGCACTGTCAGACCAGCAGGGATAGATTAGCTGGGAAGCACAGTGAGTAGAAAACATCTGTGTATGAAAAACACCACAGAGAAAGAAAATGCGACACACAAAAATTGAGCTAGTTTGGAATCCCAAAACAACTTCCTTTCCTATAGAAGGATCTTAGAAATATTAGTCTGTAGAGAATAAGGAATTAAGCCTTCATTAGCATTTCCAAGGTGGCCTTCTAGAGGGTGCTTCAGAATAAGGATTAATCCAACCTCTGTCAATTTGCTCTCACTCTGTTATAAAAAAAAGAATACCTTACTATCCACATCAGGAACTGTCCCTCCCTGATAGTATAATACAGCTGCAACACATCGAATGATACAAAGAATGAAATGGTGCTCACTACAGACAGTCGAGCACTTCCCAAAACTCACTCTGATAGGTGACTTAATTCCCTTAAATATTTACTCAACATTTAAGGAACAACAGTTTGAAAACCAACAGAAATACACTGAACACTCAAAGACTGCAGTTTGTCAGGAGCACACCTTGTACACTAACACACCATTTTAGCTAATACATTGACCCCACTTATCATCTCAATATGAAATATGTTCATATATGTTTTCTGTAATATCACATTCCAAATAATTGGTGTTACTTCCTAATTTATGCCCTATCTAAGGTGTTGCAAGTTTTTCTTGTAGCATATTTTAATCTGTATTATTCTGACAGACACAATATCCCTTTTCAAATACCAGAGCTCAAAGATCTGCTTTCAAAATGCAGAAAGGACTCTTCAAATTCAGACCAGTGCAGCAGGATGCTATGATGAACAAAATTACCATGATTTCCAGATGTTTTCCAGCAGTTCTGGCAATAGTTTTCCAGTGACTGAATGAAGACACAGTGAGAATCTCCTGTGAAAAATGGAAACTGAAACAATACCACAAACCCTCAGTAAGGGCCTCACACAGTTTCATGACACGTTATCAGCAGAGTCAGTTTAAGCAGCTAGACCTGGGTCATCTGTTGTGCCCATGTGTGGCAATGGGCAGAACTTGTCACTTATACCAGAACAACTATGCATAGAGCTTTGCTGTAAAGGGGATCAGTGAATGGACCAGAATTAAAAAAAAAAAAACAAAACAAAACAAAAATAACCCCAAAACCACAAAAAAAACCCCACAAAGAAAACCACACATACATATTTTACACACATACTTTCTGTGGTGGTTTCAACTGTCCAGTATAGAGCAACACTACACAAACAAACCCTACAGCACCTGTGAATAGTTGCTGAACTCAGGCAAGAACAAGAAAGCTGTTAGGGCAGCTTTGCCCACCAACTGAGTAGCTCATGAAATAATAACTCTACTCATCTTAGCAGAAGTTTCTATTATTACAAAGGCATAAACTAGCTAATATTATTGTTCTAAGTGACAAACATTACATGCTGTCTTACTCTACAGCTCCTCCACTGTAATAGGGAGGGATAAGTCATCTATTTTAGTTCATAAAGAAGACTGGAAACTGGAATGGATTCTGGAGGTATGAGGTCCTATACCATGCAAAAAGAGAAAATGAGTTTTTTTACTGTCTGTTTCCAACAGGCAATAAAAAAACACTTTCCAGCTGAGATCTTTTGTTCTTAGCTGCATATGGTTTGGAATACTATAGGGAAACATGATTTAAGGGAGCAAGTAGTCCAGGCACAGCACACAAAGTACTTTGGTTTATAACAATCCTGGTGATCTCTGCTGCCCAAGTCCACAGCCTCGCCTGATCAAGTACTAGACCTGCTAGATCACATTTGGGTTTGTGAAAGACTGTTCTCAGCAGAGAATGAGACAAAAGCCACCACCTTGTCCCCATATTCTGACTAGACCTCTGGGAGTGACAAGATCCATCTTACTCACTGACAAACCAGCCCCTGTGACTTTGGTATTATGGAAAGCTACAAACACCCCAATAATTTCTTAATTCTTAGCTTTGAACTGCCCCAAACTAACCATTTCAATAATTGTGTGGTCTGAGGGGCAATAGACATAATGCTTTCCTTTTCTTTTGGTTTTACCTCTGTTGCTCCAGCTAATAATGTTGCTGAATGTGGTTAGTGACACTGGCACTTTACCTCAGAAAACTGTAATTTAAAAAACACACTTATGTTTTTCATTTTCTTCTCTCCTCTGGGAACAGATTCTGTGGAAAGTAGAACTAAAAACTGCTTTCATTTTGTCACTCAGAAAGGTTTAGAGCCAAAGTGACAAAAAGGAGAGCTTATGGCACTCAAATAAAGCCATTCCTTTCTCCGAAAGTTTGGGTTTGGTCCCTTGAGGTAGGGCTGATTTCCATCCCTTCTTTACTGTACATGCCTGTTATAGCACTTTGCTATCAAAAAAACCCAACAGGGCAAGACTGAAGCAGCTGCATTATCACAAAGGGTATCTCTACAAAGAGATACAGGGAAGAGAAGTGGGCACCATAAATCTTAAAGATAATGATAGCACATGAATAACTCTTCTTGGAATCCTGAAGTACAGACCTTCAGCAGAGACAGCAGGGGAAGCCTTTCATGTATTAAGAACATGAAGAGTTTCAGATGTTTTGTTTCAGCTACTGCAGAACACAAGAATAGGTGAGAGCCAAAGAGAGAAATTCTCCCACCCAGACTTAAGCTGTCAAATGGAAATAAAGAGAAGAAATCAAAGAAAAAAGAATCCGTGATAACATTGTATGACTCACAAGCTTTAAAAAACTGCCTTCAGAAATGCTGTTGGGCAGGGTAAAAGCTCCCTTGTCTCTTTTCCACTTACACATCCCAAGATTTGCTGCAGAAGGAAACACCGACATTTTCCTCCAAATCTATAGGGAGAAACAGTTTCATGTTTTTGCAGCTGCACTTGCCAGAATGCTGTTCCCACCAGTCCCTTGGCTCTTTCCTCAAATGTCTCATAGCTCAGATTCCTTTAAGGATAACTGTCAAATCCTTATATTAGTCCCCAGAACACAGAGACATAACCCCTGTCTTAAAAGACTTCAAATGATTCTCCTATCTTGCAGCTGGTATAGCTCTTGCTACACAACACTGCCAAAAAGAGCACACCACAGTACAGTGACCTAGACAAAAATGTGAACTTTTTTCTGTTTTGTTTTTTCTATTTCACTATCCAGAAGCTATCAAAGGTACACATGATCTGGTCAAAGCAGCAGATGGGTACACATGCCTTGAGTTAGAAGCTGCTCACATGGATCTGTGTTGGAGGCTTTTAGACGTTCCTTCACAAAGCTGAAGCATTTTCCTTTGTTCTCCTTAACAACATTAAGCATGTTTACCCTGTCAGTGCTCACAGAACACCCCTGTGGTATTCACCCCATAAGATTGTACCTTATTAAAGAGAGCAGTAAGACAAAACAGTCCCATAGTCCAGTTATCTCAGTTGTGCCTTTTGCTTGACCCTACATGCATGAGCAGTCAATCAAGTAAAAGGTTAAGAATATGAATACAGATGGGCTAAATTTAAGGGGGCAGAGTAGGAGTAGTACAAGATGACAGCAAGTAAGAGACATGTCTATTTCAATTTTTGCCCTTGTAGCTACTCCAACTGAATTAAAAATATTAAATAAAAGGATCATTAAAAAATATCTGCAGACCTATGGAGGGCTACCCTTGCACATTAA
The DNA here is from genome assembly GCA_013398125.1 of Aegotheles bennettii. Classification (NCBI taxonomy): domain Eukaryota; kingdom Metazoa; phylum Chordata; class Aves; order Caprimulgiformes; family Aegothelidae; genus Aegotheles; species Aegotheles bennettii. Next base: position 18,361 of record VZRW01006829.1, on the reverse strand, counting down.
GCTAACTAGGCTTGCTCTGATCTATAGTGCTTGTCTTACACTTCTACATCTGTAGGGACACTCCAACATCCAAAAAATAGAAAATCACTGGCTAACATTTGCCTTAGAAGTAACAATTTAAAAATCAAAATAGCCTTGGTTGTCTCCGCAGCACTGAACTTCACGTAAGTGCAGCTCAGTAGCACAGCGCACGGGACATGTTGGCAACCTCAAAACAGGTGTCAGGACTACTGCTCCCACTGGCAGAGAACTTCTCTCTCTCTAAGATTCATTTCACAGGTACTGCAACCAAAATAGTGCACTCTGTATTTATAGCCCCACAAAGCACTCCAGAAGGTTTAGTCATCAGTGTGTGACGATGGACACACCCCTCCCTCAAGGGCTAAAAATAGGAGACTTTTAAGGACTCCTGAATCAGATTTGGTGAGTGATGTAGTACCACTCCTCATCAGCAGAGACATTTTATTAGCTCAGAGTTTCACTGTAATTATTTACCCAGTGATATCCAAGTCCTCCTTAACTCTTGCCTTGAGCATAGCTAATGATTACATGATTAATCTGTATAACCCTCGATTCTAAACAAGGGTTGGCAACTCTTGTTGACAAGCACAGTACTGCTTTCTTACCCCCTCCAACATACAGCCAGTCACGCAAAACAAATTCTTAGAAGGTAGTGGCAAGGTCAACCGAGCCCTTTGTATCACTTAATTCTAAGTATATGTATTCATCCTGACAGAACAGCAGAAAATGTCTTCACTTTATTCAAAAAGAAACTGAAACTTGACCCTTGCTTCAAATAAATGGCAGCAGGTTACATACCTGGTAAAAAGTTCCAAAATTAAACTTCAAATGGTAATGAATCCTGAGTTTTACATGGAATCATTTATCAAGCCAGGTTTTAGCAGAATCAAAGAGCTTAAATAAAGAAATTTAGAAAAAAAACATCAATTAAATCACCACAAACAAAAAAGCCCACCTGGTGAAGCCCCTCAACCTCTGTTTTTAAGCTTTTTCATAAAACTCATGTGGAACATCTCAGCTTGTTTACAGCACAGACTGCATTAATCTGGGCTTTCCACTGTTCTTTGAAAACATACACCAAGATGAGGTTTCCAATAAATCACAGCTGGTGCATTAGCAAATGAACAGCCAAAACACATTTGAAGAAAATTATTCCATTTAATCCCCTGCATAATATCTATTTCCTTCTTTGTTAGTGGAACACACAAAACACAGATCTCAGCTTTTGTAAAAATTTATGCACCATGTCTAGAACTCCTGATAGTATCAAAAAATTCCACTGTTTAGCTGCGACTAATTGTGATTTCAACTGCCCAAAATCATCTTGAGAAGAAGTGCCCTGCATCCTGTTATGAATGCCTCTCCTTCTTCTGTTTATGTGCCAGTGGATAAAGAGCAATCGAAAGCAGCATGGGGAGAAGAAACAAATCCCCAAACAAAGTACAAAAAAGAAAACAGACTCATCACCTATTTCCCTGGAATATTCACATTTTTCTTTTGTTTGTCATGCTCTAGAAAAATATGAAAGCAGAACTAAAGAAAGAAGGATGCAGTAGTAATTACTGCAGCAGTAGTATAAGAGAAAAATTACTTATTTCTCAACATCTCTATTTACCAAACCACAACTTCCACACAGTGGTAGTGTAGAACAGTTTTAAACTAGTACAGTGGAATGAAAAAGTAGATAATTTAATTAAAGATTGTCCCAAAGCATCTCAATTATTTCCTTCTTTGCAGAAATCCCCAAGATAGAGATGTCTGTGTTCAACTTACTCTGTATAAGAAGTAAGTAAGATAGGGTGATAGAATGCTAGAAAGGTACATAACTAGAATCCGAAATACATTTCCTGACAAGTCACTTCAAATGGAAAAAGAGAAACAGAACAAGAATATAAACAGGCAAAAAGTCTCCCATTCTGGGGATTAGTTTTTATTTCATTCCTTAATGGCCAAACTGCTTAACTCTACCAATTTATATTTTTACTGTTGACAGATGAAGTTGACATCACTTATAAGGAAGGCTTCAGAATCCACTTTCAGGCATTTATTTTCATAAACGATCGAGCTGGAAGGTGGCTGCACTGAATTTGTAACCGTACACAAAAGTCTAGACAATATAGATTTAGTTTTGAATCCCTTTCTAGCATACACATACTGAAATGCACTTTACAAAAAGTGAGTCTTTCATGTTTTAACCAAATGTCTTCCTGCCACTTAATCGTGATCTATACATTTTAATTTTAGATGCTGTCTGATAAGAATTGTATTTTATTCAGCAAAGAACTCTCTCAGAAACTTTTTCTGGTCATTGCTCCACTCAGAACAGTGTCAAAAGGGCACAGACTTAAAAGAATCTTTTCCCACAAGGTGTGTCCCTTCCCGGGCTGTCATCCGACAGATGCATAAGAAACACCCACTGACCACAGAAGAGAATAGCTTAAAGGACAAAGGTGACAGCTGTACAAACATATTTTCAATGCCAGGCTTATCCAGGACAGTGAAACGCTTGGTTCTTAATCTTCTGAAGCCATCACATATAAAGTGTCCCCCTCTGTTTCCAAGAAAAATCAAAGGCAGAGAGCTCCAATATCTGACTTCACAGAAAAGCCAAACATCTCGTAAAATGAAGAAGTCAGATTTTGCCTGTGGCAAACTTTACAAAGCCTCTTGACACTGTTTAAGAGGCTGGTTTTGTTTTGTTTTCTGTTTTTCTACCTCTTGGCTCTTGCTTGCAAATACTTGGGCAGATCTCAGTTTTAGCATTCAAATTACAAAGTGCCCATGGTGTGTTTGACACAGCTCCAGGACAGCAATGTCACGCAGGCTTCCATGTGCTGCAGAACAGCACAGTCGCCAGAATCTGTCAGGACACAGTCCACGCCTTCTCCCCAGCAGAGATTCAGAGCAGAAAGACAAGCAGAAAGATGTAACCTAGAGGCATGAAGCTTTATCTCTGGTTTACAAGGGAAAACAAACTAACTCATTAAAAGAAAGAAAATTAATTTAGTGCAGAAACAAGGACTCCCTTCTGTACCTCATCAGTAAGAAAGAAATAGGTGATGAGTTAGAATCAGATAAGGCCAAAAAAAGACCCTGACTTGCTTGGGTACTTATTCATCAGTGATGTATGTTGACATTTGGCCTACATCGAGATTAATTTGGAAACCAGTAGCTTAAAGGGGTTTGCAAGTAATAGAAGGGATTTTTCAGCTATCTGAATACAAACCAACCATGTCTTTATTTATTTATTTTACCTTAAAGACCTTCAGACTGTCTCTGAACTCGACTACAGGAATCAACAGAACTGGAGTAAAAAAATTTGCTAAATTCCACTAAAACAAGTCCAGGACAATTCATGAGTATGCAGTCAGTTTTAGAAACCGAGGCTGGTGCAAATGACAAGAACATACAGCACAAGACTATGACTCTATGGTTCTACTCGAGGGTTTTCCTGACATTGTTTTAAGCAGTGCAATTCATTTCATGGAAGACTTCAAGAACACCAAGTAGATTTGAACAGAAAACAAGGTACTGAGATGATCAACAATCCCTTGATGAAATACTAAATAAGACTTCCAACCTGATGTAGGAAAAACCTCTTTTATCTGGATGATGGCACTGGTGCCACTTTGCTGGACACTAGAGAAAGTCACTGCAGCACAGCTTAAGGTGTCAACAACAGTTTGGATCAGCAGAGACAGAAAAAGACAGGTTTTATTGTGTGGTAAAAGGGAAGCACCAGCATAAAGGAGAAGTCTCATGGAGATCTGAAAAGTTTGGAACACAAAGATGCTGGGGCTCTGGCAGCCTTTCAGGTCCAAGGACATGTCCTCAATTTCTGTGGCTAGATCATTCCAGACAAAGCAAGTGGCTGAGCTGGCAGTGGGAAGAGAAACGTTGCAGGTATAAAACTGCTCTCAGGTGCAGCAGCAACTGCTGCCCAGACAGTATGAGCATTAACTTACGTTTTGTTCCTCAACCCAAACAAGGTCTCTGAATACTCCTCATTTAGGTACATGCTCCATTTATTCCAGAGTGACCATTTCTCAGGTGAGAGGAAGCTTTAAGACTTGCAAAGCTTAGCATTTGGCAAATCTTTGAGATTTCTCCGCTGAATGTATAAACAAAATGCAAGCACCAACTTACCTGATACTAACAAGGTATTTTCCTGTAATTGTTGCATTACACCTGACTCACAGTATGGAAATCCCTTATGAGAAGAATCAGTCCATCAATAGGAGTATACACATGAAAAAGAAAGTAAACCAAGAATTACATCTGAGTCAGCATCATCAGCCAGTCTGAATCACTGTCAGACAAACAAGGAAGTGAGGAGACTCTGTAGGACAGGTACATTCGTCGGGAACTTCCTGTTTCATGTAACTTGAAATATTTTTAATACATTTTTGTTGCAGAAATTGATTTCAGGAACACAGATGGAAATCTAAATATTCAATATTAAGTGTTATATTAATAGCAGTAAATAATTATGTCCTCTAAATCTAGTGTCTTGACCGTTGATGTATATAGTGATAGACATCCTTTCATACTTGTTTATTGGATACATAATAATGAATTTATGAACATATATGGCCAGGACAGTTTGTCCAGTATGCATGTTACCACATTATTTACTTGTTCAGATTAAAGCACTCTCAAGTTTCTGTAAAATAAGAGACTTTAAGCTTTCTTTACTTTCCTCATAAAGAAAAAAATTCAAGACAGATAATATAAATGTAACTGCTCAAGGTACCTTGACTTACACCTTAGAAGGTATCCAATGAGCACAGAGCAAGATGTGGGTGTCTGTTTCACTACTGGTGTGGAGGAGGGCAAGTGGCCTATTTAGCAGACAAAATAGTATTGCACAAGGACTGAAACTGGAGACAGAATGATCCACCTGGTGAAACCACAAGAAAGGAAAATCTGGACAGTAACACTGCACAATCAGCTGTGATATACTTCAGCCATACAACTTTATACTATTACTTACTATGAAAGCATCAGAGAATTCTAACCCTAACTGCCACCATTATGGCTGAATTTCTCAGTCTTTGCTTTAGATAATCCTCACGCTTATCCTCTACAGGTTAAAGCAGCTGAAGCACGTGCTAATCTAAGGGACTTTCTTCACTCTTCAACTCAGGGGGCCATCCACTTGGCTCAGCACTTGATCCCTCTGTAGCCATCATGGCTTTTAAAGGAAGTTAAAATCCAGGGACAGAACTCTCACTGACAGCAGTGAAATTCCTCTGTTCCCTTCAGCTCCTTAAATCCACAGCTTGGTCTCTGGTAACCCACTGCACAGCACCGTACAGGGCTCTAGTTCTACACATTAGGAAACCTCCATTTGGTCAGGACATTTTGCTACTAGGTTTTAATGGCAATAGTTAAAAGTATTTTTCAATGCTACTGAGTTAGTCTCATTAAAATTAAATATTCTTTATCAAACACATTAATCCCTTTTGAAAAAGTGCATCCATGCACAGGGACAGAAGACAATATAAAGCTTTCATGGCCATTTGGGGACAGACGGGATAAAGAAAATAGTTATAAATTTTCTAGGCAATTTTTTTTTAGTCTTGGTTTCCAATACTTTGAACGATGAAATTGTCAACTGTGATCCTGTTCCTGTTTCAAGCTGAAATTTGGCAGTCATTTGTCAATAACTGCAACAGCAAATACCATAAGGAAGAATCACAAAATAAAAATATGTTCTTCACACATCTGTAAAGGCTCACCAGGTTTGAGTGTAACATCACATAACATCCTGATTTTTTTTCCTTTGCCATTTCAAACATATTTCTTTTGCTTATTGTAAAGCACAAACAGAAAATAAAAGGGTACACATGAGTGGTTAAGAAACCAAACATACTTTGCAAAGAACATAATAGGATTAGGAAAACAGTAGCATTTCTTGTTACACAGCCACCTTGCTCCCTATTTGCGAGGCTTAGTGTTTACTTGAACTATTCAGGAAAGCATCTTATGGAACAGCAGCTGATCACGAGCAGAATGTGGGGAACACAAGGACACATGAAATATGCCCTAACCACAAGAAGGACCGATGAACTCCCTTTGCCTCTTTTGCACACTATCAAAGTTTGAACTATTATTGTAGACTCACTGAAGGAAAAGATTTTATCCCATTTTCCAGAAGCTTATTCAACAAACTAAAAAAATCCACTAACAGACAGAATCACAGAAAGCTTGGAAAGAACACAGGAAAAGGAAAGGAAGCACAATAATATAGATGCAAAAGAATTTTTACACCTAAATGAGATTCAGCCGCCTGATTCATCAAGATATCCTTCTCACAAGGGAAATTCATCTCAAGATGTCTAATTACTTGGATGTCACTTAAGCGGGACATAAATACAATTCCTTATATTACATTGCTGCTGTCAAAGACAAACTTGATTTTTTTTTCCTTTTCCCTGCAGCTACATTTGCAACAACTACAGAAGGCAGCTTTCCCTTCAGGGAAAACAAAAGAATTGTAAGGTTAAGTCATCTGTGAGACAGAGATAAGCAGCTTCTACTTCATGATGGGAATCATTCTGATCTTGCAGCTGATGATTTACAAAGAGTTACAAGCCAAGTGATGAAAGCTGACACCCTGGACAACCAGATCTTGACAGAGGAAAGCTTCAATAGCTATGGAAGCGAACTCTGCACATATTTCCATTTGACTTCAAGCTTTGTGGATAAAACTACCAAATACATACTTGCCTGAGAACCACTGCCTTAGATAATTTTCCACAGAGCATCTTATCTTAGATGTTTCACTTCTAATGCAAATAAACAACAGTAAGAGGCCACCAACACATGAGCATTTGTCTAAAAATGTTGTTTGTCTTCACCAAGAACTGCATTCTTTCATATCCCCTGGGGACTATTTACATGAATGATTTTACATCTTAAGTTTCTTACCTGTACTTCACATATGCCTGAGCTAACAAAACACCATAGCTTAGTAATTTACTCTAGATTTCAACACTTTGAAATGAAGTTTTCAGCACAACTGGTCATGGATACAGCTCACTGTTCTCCGTTCTAATTGCTCTTTAATGTGGTTTTCCTCAGTGAAGAACATTTTTGTTCCTCACTGAGGAGCAGTGACCCTGTAAGGTAAGCCTGGTCACATCCGTTAAGCATTTCACTTGAGTGCTCCATAATATTATCCAAAACTGGACTTAGGTACTCACATAATAGAATGAATCATAGAATTGTTTGGGTTGATAAACAAGATCCCTTCCTTAAAGGTGTGCTTTTGAGACCCTTTCCTGTATCTTGCAGCTCCTGGGTTCAAAGGCTGGAAATCCTGGTATTTTCAGACCCCACTTAATGCTGGCTGAATTTCATCAGAATTTGTTTTGGGACAGTAAGTGGTCCTGACCAGAGTCTGAAATAACCAAGGTTATAAGTGATAGATCATATACTAGCAATAAGCAGATGACAGAGCCACAAGAGAGTACAGAGAGCTGAGTACCCGCTCCATTCTTGTGCTCTATATAACACTTAACAGATTTCACTAATAAAAACAACTAATAATCTTTATAACTACATATGTAATCATTTCAATTAAAATTTAATTGGAAAATGTCAAATTACTCTATGCTACATATGCAAAGATCCTCCCTATGCAGATCATGTTGTAAAAGCACATGCTGTATTGACGAACACTTCAGAACAGCAGGAGCTCAAAACTTCAGCAGTTGCAGCCATTGCAGACCTGGGCATGGTTTCTTTATCTTTGCAGTTCATTCTACTTGCCCTGCAGCTGAACTTAATCTATTAATATATAACAGTAAGAAAAGATTTCCTCTAGAGACAGCAATGCACTCAAAACAATAGGTAACTGGTATTATTTTCATCTTACAGACAAAGCAAGTGATCTCATAACAGCTCTCCTGGTCTCCAGATACCTTACCCTTCAAGCCACGCTCCATTCCCTTGGGCTCACAGAATACAATTTCTTTCAAATCAGACCCAATATTGATGCAACCAGCACTTCCTCACCTGTGGTGTGAGATAAAATATGAATCAGATTCTCAAAGAACAACATGCTGCTTCTCTTCTATACGTTCTGAAGTACCAAAAATTTCTACAGAACAGGGTAGAAACATGATATGAAGACTTAAGAAACCAGCCTGAGAATACCAATTAAACTGCTACTTTGGTCAAGTTAATTAACAGAGTCTTAATCTTACCAAAGTCAGTCTCCTCAACTTTTCTAACCCTTCAAGTCAGAACGGCTAGAAACACACAAATCTAGATCTATTGGTCTTAGACACAAGAGAAAATAGTCTGTTAAAAATATTATTCTATTTAGAGGTTTGGGGTTTGATGTAGGTCATCTAGTCAGCTACCCCCAGTCCCAAGGGATATCTCAATTATGTAGCTGCACCATTATTCTGACACTGATGCTACACTCTCCTATCACCCCTACAATCCCACCACCCTGATATGTGTATGTACACCAATATGTGCTTAGATAAAAACACCCACCACCTTCACCAAACAGAACCACTTCCTCATTACTGTGGTAACAGCATATTTATCTGGTGAGTTAAGAAAAGATGAGCCCAACCTTTCCAATCTATTCCATGTGACAACTAAGAAACTTCTTTATACTAGCTTATGCCAGAAATACCACAATTGAGATACCTACCACACCAGCTACAGACATTAATTGGTATCATAAAGCAAAACAAAGTGGTGCTCAATTCAGAGCTGCACTGAACCTCAGGTAAGCAGCTTACATGCTTCCCTGGATCACAGCAAAATTTAGCAGCTTGCAGACTAAAAATTGAAAGTGAGGAAATTATGTATAGCTTTATACAGACACACATCTGAAATTAATAACCATTAGTGCACATTTACATGTACCTAGAAATAAGGCAGATTTTCAATTGAAATCTTCACTAGATTGGGATGCCTCTGTGCTGTGGTATATGTAGTTATTAAAAATAACCATTTGAAGCCTCTCTACAAAGTAGATTTATCAGTATGTTAGCTTTTCTTCACAATACTACTGTATTGTAGGTGCCAGTACAAATCTAACGAGCTGTATGAACGTCTATATCCCATACTTCAGTGTTGCTGATTTATCAAGCTTCTCAGAAAAATGCACCTGCTGCTGCAATTCGAGCCAAGACTTGTAGCCCATGTAGGCATTTCATGGATCTGAACAACAGCTCTGTACTCACATTCAAAACAAGAAAAGCAAAATGATCTCGAATGACTCTTTGTCAATCACAGCACAATTTAAGATGTAAAATTATAATTGCATGCTGTCAAGTGAAAAAAGTTTTAGCCAAGAGTTTCTTTAGTGGTTTTTTGTTGGTGTTTCTTTTGGTGGTTTTCTTATTTTATTTTTTTTTTATGTTTTTATGATCCTGCTGTATCTTCAATTAAGTATTTTCAGAACTTTCTTTTAATGAAGTCATAAAGAAGAAATCAAAGTACATTTCCTGGCAACAAATCACTGCCTGGCAGGACTCTATTTCCTGAGGTTTTTTCAATTGCTGTAACTAAAATGTACATAATGCATTTTGCCAAAACCAGAATGTTACCGATATTAAAAAGGGCATTACATTCAAATTATAACTATTGCTAATGCCCAAAGTGTCCCTCAATCTGCAGAGACAGTTAATAGCTGAGAGAGCAATCAGTCAGACAGTCCTGAATGAGGCAACAATCCAGTCAACTTTCTCACAGTCATCAATAGTGCACATTTCTCAAGAAAAAGAAATCTGAATCAGATTTTTCCCCCCTCGCGTCCAATATTACTAAAAATGCATTTCTGGGACAGTTTTGTGAGCTCCTTTAGAACTCTCTAAGCAAATCTTGCATGTAGAGGAAAGTAATAAATCTACATGTAGAATATGTCCTTTACTACAGTCAAAAGTAAAGAAACATTAAAATAAAAATTGCCTCCAAATACATTTGTAAATTTTTTGCAGAGTAAAAGTAGTTGGAAATACGGCAGATCTGTCTCTCTAAAGGTTCTGTTCTTGTCTTCAAGCAAATCAAAACCATTGGAGAAGCTGACCAATAAAGAAAAATAGCAACTATTTGTCCTTAGCAATAAAGTTTACTGTATTGACAGCATGAAAAGGTGGCTAGTTAATATCTGAACATCTGAATCGTTCCTCCATTTACCTTTCTCTTACAAAGAAACACAGGCACCTTTTTAATCATGAGAACAACAGGCAGTGAATCATCTTTAAAATAAAAAGTATCTGTGCTGGTCTAGGATACTAAGCCTACTAAAACATCCTACACATTCAGGTGTGTTGTAGATCAGAAAATATGTAAATAATAACATTTAATTATATGTTATATTATGTAAATCACAAACCATTTATGCTTACAAAAATAAAATTCTCACAGATCAACTGACTTAAATTGCATATACTTAACAGTTTCCAAGTAGCATGACCTTTAACACATTCAGGGTCAGATCAACACTAACCAGAAACATGGGTGTGACCCCACTAACACTTTCTAAGTGCAGAAGAGCAAGGCCACACATTTGAATTCTGCAGACACAAGACACCACGCTTGCATGAAAAAGCAGCAACTCCACAGCCTCTTTTGAGTAGAAGAATTGTAACACCCCCAAAATTAACTTTTTGTGACAAGAGACATAACAGACTGCTGAGTTACACCAATGCTCCAGTTGCTAAGAGGTCTGATACGCAGCAAAATTTATTCAGGAAATACTGGCTCTACTGCCTCTATCTTCAGACATGTTTCCAAAGTAGCTCTGCTGCAGATGGGCTTTTCCTCTTCAATTCTGCTGCTAGCAGCCTCAATTTATTTTTATATAGTGAACTCCTCAGAGAAAGAATCAATTGTTAGCCTCTTACTAAAAACTAGAGTAAACATTCTCAGCGTCCTTATTATTTTACCAGATTTTAAATGGCAATGTCAAATCCCACCCTTTACCCTGCAGCAAACAAGCAGAAGTAACAGGAGTTTTGGTTCACCCATTATTTGGCAAGCTCAATGTAGAACTATGTCCACAAAACACTATCTCTCTAACCACCATGCAACAGAGGGCAGAGAGGCATGTTGACATCTCCCTCCGAAGCTGCATGACTCAACACCTACACCATGACCCCAGACATTAACTACAACAAACTCTCCCTGTGTGGTTCAACAAAACCATGACATGCCATGGGCAGGTGACTTCAATCTTCCACCCTCCTGTGCAAACATACACGGTCTGTAGTTTCGTTATTGATGTTTGCTTTCAATTTAAAGGTTTACTGCAATTTAATTTGCATACCATCTTGTTTCACTGATACCATGCTTGGCATTTGATAGCAGCACTTTCTGTACCAATACAAATAAATCCCACTAAATAGCCATTAAAACACAATAATGGTCTAAATAACACATTCCTGAGTACAGGCAAGTAGATTAAGATGGACAGTCTGGAAGACAGGAGAACAACATTATTAATCATAACTTTAACAAGGAGAAATACCCAAGCCTACAACCCAAGAAGCATTAATACTTGAGAATTAAATGTTAGTTAAGCAGCACTAGTTGCTGAACATAACCTGTTCATTTGCAGTGGTCAAACTATGCTTTAAAATCACAAAACTGACCAATGAAATTCACATTCAGGTACTCTCATATCCTCACACTGGGTCACAACAGGACAGATCTTTCTTTCTGCCAACAAAATCTCATTCCAGTCACAGCATGGGACTGACCCATGTTATCATTTGCACAGTCTGATAGTATAGTTGAGGCATTTTAAGCAGACAAAAGACCCCCACACACACACTTGTGCCATTGCGCTTCGCATTTTTGGATAACCAAATAAATAAAAGAAAAATAAAATAATGTAATAAAAAGAAAAAACTTTAGTGACCATCTGACAATAATCTGAAAAATAACACTAGCCCTTTGTCCCGGGGTGGGCTTGTCCAGGTACCTCAAGTCTTGTCACTGAGTCTTGCTCACTCTGCTCATTCCCTAAAGAAGGAGCAGGATGGAACAGTCCTTTCCCTCCCTGCTACCTGCTGCCAACAGTGGGGAAGATGGGGGTAAAGCATGGCAGGAACAGACAGTGGGGAGCAGCCACACTCCCATGCTCTGCCCTAACAGCCATACCCTCCTGCCACTGGGAGTGACAGACCAGCAGCCTGAGCAGCAGGCTTTAACCTCCTGTTTGAATCCTTCAAGATTCCCAATGCAACTGTAATCCCTGGAAATATCCATAAATGAGATAGGTTTTGTTTTGATTTTAACCCTATGGGAATTATCCTAGTATCTTACCAGTTTATCAGATAATATCATGCCAGAATTTCCTGAATGTTGGAGCTCTTGATACCTGACACCCTTGAAATATCACCTTTAAAGCAAAAGCCATATTCAGCAGATTTGTATGCCTCAGGTGATTGCATGGTAGTTGCCAAGACTCTTCATTCCTCTCAAGTGAGCAGCAAAAGCAGAAAGTATTATCAGCTGAAGTCATGCAATGGCCTAAATTCATTAACTTGATGGTCTCCACCTTGTTCTTGTTGATTCTTGAGACAACTTCTGCTGCAAATCAAAAGGGATTTGGGCTAAAATAACAACCATCACTCCCACTTGCCCGAGCCAGTGCACAGAAATGTGAGTTGTCTCTCTACGGTGCCTGTGTTCTGTGCAGGAACATGATCTTAATCTCCTGAAGCCAAAAACAAACACCAAAAATCAAATAGAATTGTTCCATTAAAAGCAAAATTGCTTAAAAGCAAACCAAAAAATCAGAAAGTCATGCTTGTGTTCCTTCACAGCACTTCAATACTCACAGTAAAACCAACTACGAATAGAACTTTGGTGAGCGAGAAAATTGCATCAATACCTACACTTCCTTGTTCTACTATCATATTAACTTTGCAAAGCAAAGCTATCTTAAGGGGAAGTAGCACACTTAAATTGCTCAAAATCAACCCTCGCAGCTGGCATGTTGAAACCCAATGCAAGGGAGTGCGTGCATTTAACACCCTAAAATATTTTTTAAAATGTATATTCTTCTGAAAAACATAGATGAAACTAAGTCTACTACTACAGTCTCATATGTTCAAAATGTGGGAATCAGTCTCCTACCCTCAACAAAAGAAGGCAGCAGGAGGGTATTTGTAAGACCTTGAGAGATTTTTTTGGTTCCTTTTATACGTAGCCCAGATTTCCAATCTTTTAGGAACTCCTAGATTACATTCATAAGCCTTCTATATGAACATGTAAAATAGATTTTATTTAAGAGGAAAACGTGCCCAAGATTTTCAAGTAATTACTTTCTCAAGGGAGTAGGGCTTTAAAAAACATCAAACATCACAAGAACTGGCAATGGTCTAGGCAGGCAGCTCAGCAAAACTGTGAGGAAATTATTTTCTTGCCTGGTGAATCATACATAAACACTCATTCAAACGAGTAAAACTGCAGGGTGATTGGGACATAAAGCATTTATCTCAGCTTTAATCTCAAATTCTTAAGACTTACATCTGATAACACACACCACTCTGTAGTAAGTTGCTTCTGCAAACATGTAGAAATTCACATCTTCCCCAGAACCGTTGACTAACTTACACATCGCATCCTTCAGGAAAAACAAAAGAAATTTATCATTTTATATGAACTGTACTAAGCACAGAGCACGATGCAACTGCAAGTTCTAAAGCACAATCAATTTAAACAGCTCCTACTAGATGCAGTGGCTAACCACAGTGTCTCACCTGCAGATCGTCTTCCTCACCCAATTACAGCTCTATGCAGACACAAAGGCTTGCTCATGTGCAACGTGCAAACCCTTAAAAAGCAGGAAAGAACTCAGCTGCAAGTCACAATAAATGGCATGCTGAGAAACCCTTCCCTACTCAATGTAAAAGCTGCAAAGGTAAGCATTAGAAATGTATTTATATAATTATCAAAAGAATCTCTCAAGTTGCAAGACTTCAGAAAAGGAATGTTAATTTTTGTTTCACTTGAACATTAGTCCAAATGTGTAAGGCAGCCAGACCATTATAGGACCAAATTCAGTATCTACATCATTGCTAATCTGTAGAGAGCTCATGTCCTTCAAAGACAAAAGTACGAAAAACTGGAAATCTTTGAACTGAACCTTAAGCAAAAGCTGAATAAGTGACAACACATGATGTTCAAAAAGTGAATCTACACAGTAGCCTACAGACCCTTGTAGAAGATAATGGGTGGAAACCCCCATCACTACCAGACTCTTCTTTTCACATCCCCACTACTATCAGTAAAGAGGAAATGAGAGTAGGCATTTAGTGGTTAAGCTTCGGAACGACAGACCAATGAAGTCCTGTTAGAAAGTGGAGCTGTTCTTTTTCAAAAGAACTTGGCAGTAACTGCCATGATTGTTTTCTGTTCTGAAATTACACTTTTGTATAAGTAATCATCTTTGCACAGATCAAGTATCTGCTATCAGAATTAAAATCACATTTGTTTGCTTAAGGTAATAGGTACTGTAGATACAGTGGTTCAGCTCACACTGATTATACTCTTTCGGAAAATTGTTTTGTACCAGTCTAGCTCTTCAGGGAACAAGTTCTTAGCTTCCACTACAAATTTTTCAGTTACATTTGTTACAGAAAGTTTTCTCATTTAAAAAAAATGAATAAAATCTATGTACATGAAAGGGCTCAAAGTCATATCACCTCTTACTGTCATTTCGTTATATGCCAAAAATTAAGTGGCCTCAGGCAAAGCAGGTTTTCTGAATGAGAAAATTCAAGAGTAAAATCCAACTGCAGGAAGCCCTTGTAGTTTTTCTCCTCCCCAAAGTTTTCCCGAACCAAAGCAGTGCCTGGTACCATGGGTTGAGAGGTATTGGGCTGTCTATCCAGACACCTGAGAGATGACATGTAAAAAGAAAACAGCGTCAAGTAGGTGTAAAAAAAATTATCTAAAGGCACACTTCAGAAAAATCGATCACAGACAGCAATGCCCACATCCCTACGATTCCGTCCGTCTCCACGTCTCTATTTTTGTGATTGACCACCTATTTTCCAATATTACCCTGTACTCTCAATGAAATCCAGCATGCCTTACCATTTACCTAGAGGCTGATACATAGCACTGCTAAAGGCTGTTCAGTAAGAACTGATTTTCATTCCCTTCTCAAGTCCACTGCCTGTAAATTGTGTTAATAAATCCTTCTGAGCTGCATTAGAATCTATTCTGATGAAAGAATCTCCAACTGTAAGAGCATTACCACGCATTTTGAACCGCTGAGTTTTAAAAGCAAAATCACAGAAAATAATCAGCAAGAAAGCCTCAGTACCACAAAACACCTCAAGTTTCTAAAGCCACATTTCTGTATTAGTTGAGAAAATCCTCCATTTTTTTTACCCATGGATCAAATTTTTACTTCTTTACTCAGTCCTAATTCAACCCGAACCCACTGAATGACTGAACACAAACATAAGACACAAATCTCTTTAGGCCTTGCAAAATTTTCACAAAAATTTCACAGTTCAGATGAGAAAAGTCTCTGTTTCAGAAAGACCTAGACTAGAGTGATGCTCTAAATGAAATGCAACAGTAGTTAACAAATGGCTTGCTGCAACATTATATGGTAAGGTCACAAACCAAAATGGACTCTGTCTGACCACTTACACTCCATTAAATATCCAAAGAACATGAAATGAAATTAAATGCATTTTAAAGCACTTTCTGTTTTGCCAAACTCCACTGGAAGTATTAAAATTAGGAAAACTGTTTCACTACAGTTAGCTTCTGCTTTTTCCTCTCTCATTCAAACCAGTTTTAGTTTTGCTTTTCTAACACAACATTCATGAATTGCTCATGCATATAAACTTCCTCAGATTTCAGTGTAACAGCAATCTACATAACTTTAAATGAGGGTCCTCATGCAATTTATTATGGCATTATGGTTAATATTCTGTACCAAAGCAGAAAATATTACTTATATTTTCCAATTTAAAAAAAAATCACACTTAAATATGCATAAGAACACATATCTGACAAAACCCTACATAGTTTAATTTGCAGCAGAATAAAAAGGAAATGACCCAAGACAACTCTGCTCCACTGCTTTCACCCAAGTGATTATCATTGTATGCACTAGAGCTCTCAGCTGATGGCAATTTTGTTTTAAAGTAAATGACTTCAAATTAAACTCTCCATATATAAATAAGCTATTGATAAGGCTGATTTACATACATATTGCAGCCTTTCAGATTTGATGTCAAATAGAAGAACTGAGAAGCTTCCATGTTACCTTACAAACACCAAGTTAAATGCTCTGGAAAGAAGCTGGACACTGAACAGGTGGAATGTGGCTTTTAGAGATGACTCTGCAGCCATCTAACAGCTGGTTCACAGCCCCCAGCAACGCTCAGATGCCCTCAGCTGCACACCATAGCCTGGCACCTGCCTGGAGAAACACCCACAGTTACCACAGTGGCACAAAAGAACACCAGGAGTTTCATCACTGTTTTCAGCTAGGGCAGAATGAGATCATTTAAGATGACCTGTATGAGTTAAAAATGATGACAAAGGTCTGCTTTGGATTCCTACAGGAGTATGGCGGTGTTTACTCTGGTTTACTCACATGTTCCTGTGCTACAAGCCATTCTTAAAACATCTCATTTAAACACTAATGATTGCAGCACTGAAGACTTCAAGAATCACAGAATGGTTGGTGTTGGAAGTGACTTAAAGATCATCTTGTTCCAACCTCCTGCCATGGACACCTTCCACTAGACCAGGTTGCTCCAAGCCCCATCCAACCTGGCCTTTGAACACTTCCAGGGAGGGACATCCACAACTCCTCTGAGCACCCTTGTTCAGTGCCTCACTACCCTCAACAGGAAAGATTATATTTCCAATACCCCACATAAATCTACCCTCTTTCAGCTTAAAACCATCCTGAGAGAGAGAGAGATGCTCAGCAGAAAAGGACTTGGGAGTGCTGGTTGACAGCTGGCTGGATATGAGCCAGCAGTGTGCTCAGGTGGCCAAGAAGGCCAATGGCATCTTAGCTTCTATCAAGAACAGTGTGGCCAGTAGGACTAGGGCAGTGATTGTCCCACTCTACTCAGCATTGGTGAGGCTGCACCTCAAGTACTGTCTTCAGTCTTGGGCCCCTCACTTCAAAAGGGACATTGAGGTGCTGGAGCATGTCCAGAGAAGGGCGAGGAGGCTCATTAAGGAGTTGGGGTTGTTTGGCCTGGAGAAGAGGAGGCTTAGGGGAGACTTCTTTGCTCTCTACAACTACCTGAAAGGGGGTCAAGCCTACAGTGAGAGGACAAGGGGAAATGGACTTAGGTTACAACAGGGGAGATTCAGATTGGATATTAAAAAAAACATTTTCACCATTAGGATGATTAGAGATTGGAACAAGTTGCCCAGGGAGGTGGTGGAGTGGCTGTCCCTGGAGG
>VZRW01006828.1:159-343391 GCA_013398125.1 Aegotheles bennettii | reverse complement strand
TGTGATTCTGTGATTCCATTGGCCTCTCGGCAAGCAACAGCAGAAAGCTGGAAGCTACCAAGGAAATTTATTGTTTCAAAGTCACAACCTCCAAGTGACACCAGGGATAATTCTGATCAGGTGTATGAGTGAACCAGTAGGCCCTAACTGCCTTGAGCAGCCTCACCTAAGATCCTCACCCATGCATCCCCCTACCCATGGTCCAGAAGCCCTGTTTCTACGCAGCCCTGGACACCTAGCTCTGCCCAGAGGTACTCTACTGATGTGCCTGTGTCCAGCTTTGTCTCTTGCCACTCCTGATGTGACACAACAGTTGGACCCCACTACTGGCTCATTCTGTCTGTCCATGGACTCTGTTACTGGCCCTGGCTCTGCTTTCTGTGCTGACACCCTTGTGGGATGGTTCCTGTTGGGAAGGGCGCAGCAATCTGTGAGGTCCGCTCAGTTGTTGGCTCAACCCCCACCTGTACTGTTGCTCCCTGACTTCTCAGAAGAGTGGCTTTAGGACTAATTCTCTCAACCTTACTTATGGCACAGTGTATGGGGCCCTTTGTCCAGGTCCATTGTACATCAGTGATGCTTCCTGTAGGAACAAAGACTATCATCTCAGTGAGCACTCCTGGGAAGACAGCATACTGCCTGTCAATATATAACAGCTTGTGAATATAATCAAAGAATTTTGAGCAACCAAGTGAGGTGCTTGCCATGCATTTCCTAAATACCTGGTGGTTGTTACTGATCTTTGGAAGTTGGTGCCTGGGCCATCAACTGAACATGCAATATCTAGGCTACTTACAGAGATTTCTTCAAATCAGTACCTTGCTTTTCATGCAAATATATTTTAATCTCTCTAGAGAAAGAGGCTCATGGTCTCCTGCATTTCAAGTCAGGCTGTCAGGGTGTTCCTGTGAAGGTGACAGTTATTAGCTCTGTGCCAGTATTCCTTTGATGCAACTGAAGCATAACATGAATGAGTTTTCTAGACTGAGCTGATTTCTTAGGAGCTGTTTTTACTAAGCATCACCTTTATTGTATAACTTTCATCAAAAGCATCAAACAGGAGACAAGCAGCTCAGAGTTTAATTGCTCTGTGTGAACTGCTGCATGCACTTGGCTAAAACTGGCTCAGCTCTCACTGAACCCAGGCATTCTCTAAGAAATAGCACTGCAGAACCCATAGGTTGAACGATGATCCATATTTTCAAGAGTCAGCATGACAGCACTGGAGGAAGCAGTAAGTGTAATTCTGCAAGGGTCATTTCCCTGACTGAAAAGAGTCTTTTACTTGCACTACCAAGTTTCATTTTGTTTAGCTTTGTATGTATGTGAGACATTGCCTTCCAAACTAATAGTATTTTGTGGATTAGTTTCACTTCAACCCCATGAAGAGGTAGGCTGATTTTAAGAAAACAGCAACTGCCTATGAAGTTTTACTTTCTTCTCTTGAATTTTCAATTTTCAATTTTTTTGTTAATCACATGTAGTGCAAGAAAGTGCCTTTTTTTTTTCATTTTAACCATTTAACCAGGTTTTTTTGTGATAAGTGTACCAAGACAGTATAAAATGTAAGAAAGATAGCATCATGTACCAATAAGCATGCCTCGTAAGTTCCCGAGTTATAAAATCAGAGTACCTTATTTCAAAGGAGGGAAAGAATTTGGAGGGAGGGAGGAAAGGAGAAGTTTGTAATGTGTTCTTGTCTTCCTGCTACCTGGTGTTCCCATTTCCCATGTAAGTTGTCTGAACTTGGGGATGTGATGTTGGGGCACTTGTAGACAGAGTGCCAGCTATCTTGTCTGCCTAATATGATTAATTTTTTTCCAGTGGAGGTGGGGTGGGTGGAGGTTAGCATTAGGTAAATATGGATAGACTGAATTTGTCCTCAAGGTCACAACCTGTATGGCAGTGTAGAGACAGGATTTGGTTTCTTCTATTGTAGCTGCTTCAGTTTATAAAATGCACTCAGACCTGATTTCAAGCCCTTGGTCCAATTTGTGTTTAGAGTATTTCTGAGGGTGCCTAGGTCCATTATCCTCTTCAGCACCTCTTGTAACCAATTTGGATTGTGTCTAATCCTATTTCTTTCTTGTTTTTAGGCAGTTTGCTCTTCTATTAGATCTCCTCTGAAAAACCCCTGGGCATAGGCAGAATTCCTCAAGACTGTCACGGGCCTGTGAAACGTGGGTGTTACAGCATTTTGTATTTCAGCGTTCCAGTCCTGCTGTAGATTTATTTCCTAAGCCTATAGTCCTTAGCGCATAAGTTTTTAACATAATAGGTGCTAGTTTATGACAAACCTGGATAATGACATATCTTGGAAAAATGCATATTATCTGTAATGATTCTTCTCATCTTTCATGATCATTAATTACTTGCTAAATCCTCAAGGGTCTAACTAAGAAAATACTCAACTGACTGATAATGCAGTGGCCAGTATAAAATTCATTACTGCTTAAGCATAACATATTGATCTCCAGAGTATTCTGTGAATAGTGTATGTCTTCAACATGTTTTTCAAAGAGGCTACACAACGGCTTGGTGAGGCAATTAGTTTACCATTTATGTTTCATTCCAGAATAGCATGTTTTCATATATTTTCATAAATGGGAGTGAATAATTTAATCTTGGATCTATTGTTAGAATTTAGTGGTCAAAACAAAGCAGGAGCTCTGTGGCCCCCCACAATTGTCTGTTTCTTTTAATGTTTTATATGTGTTAACATCAATGCATCAATATATATTATTATGAATAGATGAATGAATAAATTAAGAAAACATACTGTCTGCTCTTCTGTAGCTCGTATTTATTGCAATGATTTATCTGAGCTCCATAAAGTGCTGGTTACTGCTGCTGAAAATATTAATTCTCCACAGAATGAAGCATTCAGCTGCTATCATAGCTCCAGGCAGTTTTTTTCACATCTGAATGCTAGAAATATGATTTTTTTTCTGTATGAAAACACATACCAGAGTCCAGTCTTAAGAATACTGTTTACACCCTGTTATTTTAGCATGGCACCTTTCCTATTGAAATTTTGGTTTCTGCGCCAAAGCACTATTTTTGCTACTTGTTACTTATCTAATATACTGGTGATTCATTCATGTTTTTTCTATTCACATTAAAGATTTTAATTGCCAGGAGTTAGCTGGTAAGGTATCTCAGCATGCTAAAGAAGTCCCCAGGAGTGAAGTTCAATTACCAGGGCTATTGAGCGTGTCAGAAATTACAAAAGGAGATGAGAGTTTTATGATTCTGGATCTCAACATGGCAGATAATAAGGTTGTTTCCGGGACAGTATCACCTCTCACAACAAGCCAAGTGTACAGGTATTGTCTAATTGCTGTAATGGAGAAACTTTTATTGTCCTTTTCTTTTGCACTACTCTGAATGTGTAAGCTATTAATTTGCTGGTGGGAATATTCACATACAATCCAGTGCTAGCCTTTCTAAAATATACTCTGCAGATCTGCACAAGGACATGGAACAACACTAATTTTTCCCATCCTATGATGAAAATGGAAATGCATATCATAATGTACACAGTCTATTACTTTGATTGTCATGAATATGCCTGGAAACAGGGAAAACCTAGGAGAAAACTTATTCAGGATACTGTTGGGGCCAGAATGATATTTCATTAGAGACTGCTTTAAAGTTCTACTTATCCATTAAGATTTAAATTACATGGCATAAGCTACTAACCAGCTGCACTATAATATTATGCAAGGTTTTTGACTACTTGGAGAAGCAACACCCCACACCATATTTAGTTATTTGTGATTTTATGCTAAGCTTTGCAATCTTGTACTGTTACTTGTGTTAATGTATTGCCAGTTTGAATATTTATGTTGATTCTTGCAGTTGCAATTTTTGTATTTTTGAATATGACAAATAAAGCAGACTCCTATATAACTGCATTAACCATAAGGTAATGATATTTAGTCCACTGCTGAAAATCTACCTCATACATTGACATTTGCTAGGTAACTTAATAACTCTCCTTCTACTATATGTATTTTAATAGCTGGCGTCAGGTGACTTTCTCTAAGAGGAACAGAGGAATAGAATTTGTGGCCTGTATAATGAAGAATTGGGATAAACCTTGTATATTTCATTAGACATAAAAGGCTCTTTAAATACTGCAGTATCAAAATGGGGACAGTCATCACCTGAGCGCTGTACATAGATAGTGTGTCCCTCTCTTCTCTGTTTTAGTTTTGATTCTAAGTTTTGCCAAAAGAAATTGAGGATGATCTTGTACTATTTTTGCACCTGTAAGATTCTGGTGCTGTCAGGGGCCAGTGCAGTGTTAGCTCAATCTGGAACCATGCTAGGTATTACAAGTAATTGCCAAGTCTTTTTGGCAGCACAGGCTATAGCACAGGTTGCTTTGGCCACAATCCTTCCCTTACTACTATATGCCACACTGCCAGACCACCCTTCGGTAGAGTGCATGAGTGAGATCTCGACAGAACTGGTGGTCAAAAGCTGCATCACCAGGAAATTATGCCCACTTGCGGGAATAGAAACAGATGTTTTACAGCCCTCTTCCACATCCACATCAGCCAGAACATAGGCCGTGATCAAGACCATGAGTCTCTGCATATAATTATCTTTCATCTTTTTCTTTTTCTCTTTGAACTGTGAGCTTTCATGTGTCTTTCTTTTCATACTCTGTGGTGCTTAGTCCACTGGTGTCACTGTATTTTACTGCAAACAGAAGATGTACTTCAGACAAAAAGAGGTCCGCTCACTATACTCATAACAGCAGTTCCTCTGAAATTGGTGGGTCTCCTTTTGTTGGAGTCTTAATGCCCAGCCTGAAACTAGCTTGTATGAACATGCCCAAGCGCATATAAATATTTGGGTGTGAGTCTCATTCTTTGGAGGTGATGCTTTACCTGCTCAGGATTCTGTGAAAGGTAACATTGTGTTTCTGTGAAGCACTGCCATCCGGCAGCATAGCCAATGATATTTGGGATTGCTTGCATGAGTTAAGATAGTAGGTTTTGGCTCATTATGTGTCTGCATCTATTTCATACTTAACAGGTTAGAGCAGTGCATCTTGTGAAGAAGGATACTGAGCTCAAGATGTGACACACACTGTCTTCACCTTTATACCATATTTTGGCCATTGCTTTTCATTTTAAGCCAGCTTGAGGTGACAATAAGGGTCAAGAAATTCCATCTAGGCCAAACATAGTGTAGGGATACCCTAGCTTTCCCTGTTATTCATGTTCTCCTCTTTTCTTTTATGCTGACACCTGGGATAGTGTAAGGCATAGGCCAAGTATTTGCCATTGACTATCTACTTTCCCTTCACTCCATGGATCCTCCTGGAGGCATTTGTTCAGATTTTTGCCATCTGAAATCTGAGTCATTAGTTTACAATGTGCCAGTATTTTCTGTGCCTGCAGTTTTGCTAAATTGCTCATTTTTCATGTTATTTAGTTTTATATTATGTTGGAAAAAGCAATTTCAAAGAGAACACGAGACTGAAAATCGAATTGCCAGCATTAATAGCTCTGAGCTGGATTGTTATTTATATGCAGAAAACACTTTTCAGGGGGAGAAGAAGCAGGGTGAGTTTTCACTCATGGAGCTTCTACTACATCTTTTGGCTGAAATGTAGGATGAGGAGAACTTTTCCAGTGCCCTTGTGAGATAGGTGCTCCACAAATCCAGCTGTCCATGAGGTCATCATGGGCTTGAGCTTTGCATGCTGAAATTTGGGCATCAGTACTAATTCCATTACACCTTGCCTTTCTTTCCTGAAACCAAGCCACTCTGCTCTTATCTGTGATCTTCAAATGGGAAAGTTGTTTGACCCAACCAAATAAGATTACAGTGAATAAATCAGAGGTTTCCTATGGAGCAAGCAAACAGAAGATGTACTTCAGACAAAAAGAGGTCTGCTCGCTATACTCACAACAGAAGTTCCTCTGAAATTGATAGCTCTCTCTTTGTTTGAGTCTTAATGCCCAGCCCGAAACTGACAGGGTCAGCTAAAGGCAAGGAAAATATAGATCAGATCACTTAGTCTCAAAGTAAGTTCAGTCTTAAAAATTCCTTATTCACTTACTTCTTTGCCCCCACAGAACAACTCCTTGCTGAGGCAATTGGATAAGACCTCAGTACTACATGCATTCTACAGAGAATTATAATCTTGGTGGTTTATTTCCATTAAACTGACTACTGGATGTAGGAATCTTTGAATTAAATTTCTAGTATAGAAAAAAAAGAGTGATTTATTTCCTGCATTTGTATCTTAGAGATTTTACTGGTTTTCCTTTACTCTTAGTTTTATGCAGCTTCTCTTTCCCCTATAAATTATTGATTTTGTAGACAAATAACAGCTCTGCTGCCAGAAGTTAAATGTCTTTGGCTGCCAGGCACATGAGCTGGCCCTCAGCTTGAGCTCTGAGAATCACTCAAGTAGAATTTATGAACAATAGAACTGATAGTCTCTTTTTGCATGAATACTTGCCCATGTGGGTCAAATACCCAGAGAGTAGACTTTGAAATATATGTGTGTGTTGAAACTAAAAAATATAAATCATCCTGGTGCCTTGGCAACTGCTTTTTACCTTACAACCCCTGCTCCCCGACAGAGGTTTGCCCACCTCACTTCAAGTTTCCTGGGGAATGTGCAGATCGCCAGGCAGAGCCTGCTCTTCACCATCAGTGTCACGGGTTGAGTAGCAGCACTTTGGAGCAGTGTAAAACCTAGAGGGAAAATGAGAAGCAAAAAACTATTAGGATTAGAGTGACAGGTGGGCAAAACCATGATGACTCCACTCATATTGCCCCTGTATTTTGGTAGGATATTATGCACATTGCAGCTCTTGGTGTGGGTGAATCTGGGTCAGGCGGAAAATGCTCTGTTCAGAATAAGGCTCTTCACTCAAACAGAAAGGAAATAAGATGAAAGCACAGCTCACTCACACATGTGACAGCTGTGGGTAACCGGAAAGATTTCTGCCAAGATAGTTTTACTTTACAGCTTGCCTGTCAAGGTGTCTGTGTAGAGTGAATCAAGTTAGTTGCAGAGAGCTTTTCAGTCCTCTGAAAGTGGAGGAAGAGATGTAGAATAAATCTGGATACAGAGGTACTGCAAGTGAAACAGGGAAAACAAATAAGAGAAAAGGAAAATCTATGCTACGTACAGACTGGGTTGGCTAGGGGATAATTCCATTATCTTTGGTGGAATTATAATAACATCAAGGAGATGAGGAGGTTGTTAAAATTCACCTTCACCTTAGATAAATTAGGGAAGTCTCTAGCTGATAAAATTTTTCCTTTTAATAGTCAGTCTGAATGTGAGAATTTTCTTTTACTTCAATTTATGACCACTTCCAAACTTAAGGTTTTATTTTCCATGCTTTTGTAGATTTTGCTTGCGCTAGGTTTTTGTAACAGCAGCCTCACTTGCAGAGTCCATCTCCATCTCTTAACCTCTCCTTAGAGTCAATCTAAAACTTAATTTCCAGATCTTTCCTGGTTGTGACACTACTGAAAACCTGCATTGTCTTGGGTCTTGTTCTTTCACACTTTCCATATGTCTTGGTGGTGAGACACTGGAACAGGTTACCCAGAGAAGTTGTGACTGTCCCCTCCCTGGAAGTGTTTAAGGCCAGGTTGGATGGGGCTTTGAGCAACCTGGTCTAGTGGAAGGTGTCCTTGCCCACGGCAGGGGGGTTGGAACTGGATGATCTTTAAGGTCCCTTCCAACCCAAACCATTCTATGGTTTTATGATTCTATGATCTTCCAGAGTACAGCTACACAAATGTGGTGATGCACCATGTGTGCCTTCAAAATTTCGTAAGGTGAAATCTATATAGGTTTTGAGATTCTGTTGCTGTTATGCATACTAGCTCGAATTCCCATTCATGAGACATTAACCAAATACTGTAGTTGTATTTGAAGAGTTTTTCTCAGATCAGGGTGTGAGATCAGCATGTGAGTCCCTGAAGGTAAACTGAAATTCACTTTCTGCCTTACTTTGCAATTGCTTATTCGTGTGCCTTTTTAAAGAATAAATTAGCTCAAACTTGAAAATTATTTGGGAACATAACTCCTATTAATATGCAGTTTTCCATGGCATTTATGAAACATCTCTTCTTTTTATAAATTACTGGTTTTGTTGACAAAAAACCTGCTATCTTACCAGATATTAAACTTTTGTGGCTGCCAGCAACTTGAAATGGATGTCAGCATGTGCTCAAAGGATCACAGGGATATAGAAACATTTTTCAGCCTAGAAAGCCTACTAGAAAGCAGGGGAGGACAGGAATTCACTTTCTGATTTCTGTGGGAATACTGACACTCCAGCCTGTTGAGGAAGAACAGGGACTACAGATCTAAATGGGTTCTGGTGCCAGATTTTTATTCCTCAAATACTCCTGATGAGCAGAAATATCTAGGTGCCATTGGTTAACATGTCCTCTCACTATGTTGGTAGACCCTTTGTCTTTATCCTTGTGGTGCTGCTTGTGACCTTATAGTAAATAAGAGGACACTGCTGCTAACTTCATCATCAGGAGGACAATTGCCAGCTGACTTTCAACTCTTTCATCAGTTGTCATCATCCACAGTCATCCAATGTTGCTGCATAAATATCCACCTGAAATTGCTAATTGCCCTCTCATGCTTTATAACACTTCCCTAAGCAGCTTCCACTACATCCACCCACTTGGCAGTTCTGCTAAACACACTCAGTTAAGTCACTCGCACTTCAAATTTGAGACTGTATTTGTTACAGCTGAGGAAAATAGAGTCCAGGAATGAACTCTTAGCAGGGATGGGATTAATCTTATCTAATGATGGTTCCATAAAACCAGGTAGACCTAGTTATATGAAGTATCGTTATCTTCACTAATAAGGTCTGGCACAAGGCAATTTATGTTACCTACCTTCAGTGACAAACCTACCTCTCTACATGCTCAAGTTCTTCTAATCACATAATGATTTTTCCACAGTAATTTTACTGTGAATATGCAAGTATGTGATTATGCAAGTTGTCTACTAATATCTACCTGCTCTGGTAAAAACTACAGTGCTATGAGTTTTCAAAGTTTTTTTCACTTTGAAATATACAATTTAAACTCCATATTCGGTTGTCACCAAAATCTGTGGGAAAAAAAGGAAACTGCACACAAAAGATCAGAGGGTAATGTAAAATGGACACTATATAAAAATATAAAAGTACATCAGGAGACTAAAGGACATGGCTGAAGGAAGGTAAAGGAAGAAAGCAATTTTCCTCTCACTTCTATAATTTAATATTTCAATATTTAATTAAATATTGAGTATAATAACCTGTAATAACCATATCCTGGGGTAATAAAGTCCTTGGCCTTTGGCCACAGAATCTTAGTCCAGATTATGTGTGTTACCTTATAAACAAAAGATGCCCTCAGGTTATTATTATAATCAGGTTCTTGAGTCATTAATTTCACTATGGAAAAACTAGCAGGATTGTGTTCAACGAAAACCAAAAGCAGTAAAGTAAGTTAGAATGAGTAACCGAGTAACCTGATTAGGACTTTTCAGTATAAAAATGTCCAGGTGGTTGTTGAATTGTGTACATTGCTTTCATGTATCCACTTTTAAAATATTAGAGAACTTTTATTCCAGTACAAACGTTGAACTAAAGCTGTGGGTTGTGTTGGCTTTATTTCTCTGAAAACATTCAGCTACTTTTGTGAATTTGGATTGGCATAGTCTTGGGGTTCTAGGCTTAGTATACAGTATTTGGGTTTAGTGTACTGTATTTTGAGCAACCAGATCTAGTGGAAGGTGTCCTCACCCATATCAGGGGTATTGGAACTAGATGATCTTTAAAGTCCCTTCTAACCCAAACCATTCTATGATTCTATGAATGAAATGTAATGGACACTTAGAGGCTTTTTTACTAATTTAGCTCTTTAGTTTGCCTAACTCATTATTTAATATGGGCGTGAAAGTGTGATAAAATCCCTTGTCTTAAAGCGATATATTTCTTACGTATTTCAATGGTGTGGAGGCCATATATTAACTACAACAATCAGCCCTCCTCAAAGTCTTGGTGAAGGCTGGCAGTTTTCCAGTTATATCTGTTGCAGAACAGATGAATTTTGGCTATCCTTTATTCAAGTAGTTTACCATATGTTTTCAAAGAATAAATTTATATTTAATGTCCATTATCTAGGAAGAATATTGATTTATAACAATTTAGTGTCGTAAACACTGAGTACAGTGAAATTGCTTCTCCTCTGTAGTGCTATTTGTTTCTAGGCTTAAAAATGTAAACAAGACAAGTAAAAGAGGAATTATCTGAAAATTCAAACATAATTAAATCACATTATAAAGTAATTGTTTCTTTGATTGCACAACAGGACATAATCTTTCTTTTTGACCCAAAGTTACTGCTGTTGACAAGTAATCCCAGGCACTGCAAGATGTATGTTGATTCCTTTCCACATATCAGCATGAGAACTCTGCAAATCTCACTGGGCACCTACACCTGCCATTATTGCCCTTTTAATCAAGTATCATTTACGCAGTTTGCATCTTGACTCTTAAGAACAGAATGATAATAGGGCTGAATGATTTTAAGTTTCTTTCAAATCTTTAAATGTTTGATATTGAAACTATACAGTTTATTCATTTACTTCATACATGATACAACATAGTATAGCTGGGGGAAAAAGCAAACTCTTAAAGGCACTAAACCCCCAATAAATTCTGTAAATAGTGGTTTGGTTGAGCAAATAATGAATATTCCAGAAAAATCACTGCTCTCCACTGAGGCTAGGCTGTTGCCAACATTCAGGTAACTTTGGATATAACCTTCCAGGCATATGAAAGAGAAACGTCCCTCAGCCTAGACTTACCTGAAGCACTTACACATGATATCCTTTATCTTAGTCTTCAAACCTTTCCCATGCACACTTACGTGCATTATACATAATTTTTTCCAGGACTGGTATCTGCCTCCTGAGGGTGTAGGAGCTCTCCCAAATTTTGCTCTCTGTTGTGGCAATATCACCAGCTACTCTCAGGCTTGCTCAAAGATTGTTTGCTAAATATTGAATATAAGAAGTAAATGTAGAATGAGTAACTTAAATAACTTCTTGCAGTCAAAGGCAGTAAGCTCTGCAGATAATTTTTTAATATTTTCAATAGTAGAAAGAAACCCAGAAAAATATCCTCTTATTTCTCAGTCCTGCAAGCTCACATTGTCTCATGTATTGAACTAAAGATTTCCTTTTCCTATCATTTTTAAGCAAATAAATCATATTTTGTTCCCACAAGATCCCCACCTTCCTTCACAGTTGAATATAACATGTTGGTGTATCTCTTCTACCATCTGTTCTTTTGTTACTTCTTTCTTCCTTTTCTTGCCAAACTGATGGAGGACCAAAATCTTTTTATGTTGACAATTTGGAATAATTTTTTTTAGGGTAATTTTATAGTTTATGCAAGTAAGGGACTACACTGCCTGTCCAACAACTGCAGATAGACCAGCAGGTATAGTGCAATCTCTGCGTACAGGTTCGTCAATAGTGCTGTTATATCCCTGACTTTTGGGTTCATGAACCATATATATCGGTCTGTAGATGTTTAGAATTAAAACATCTCTATCAGGCAGATTATAAATCACTGAGCTCTAGAAATCAATGATTTTGTATTATCACAATTCTCTTAAATGTGTGGAAACTTGACAGGGAAGACTTGTGCACTGGGCCACAGCCTAAATAAACTGTTTGATTCACACCTGTGTACCAAGTGACATGATGGTTGCACCCCTCCTTGTGCGGTAGCGGAGAGCTGAGCTGTAGCTACCATACTTCTTAGCTCAAGGATCCTGTAGATTTGGTGCAGTTAATTGGTCGTCCCAGGTCTGGCAGCAATCTTGCATGAGCATCTGCCAATGCTACCCCACCTGGTGTGATCTGCTGATACCCTGGTATGTGACAGTGCTCTCTGTCATGACTGCACATTGCAGCAGGAGGGTGTCATCCAAGAAGTAGCACCTCTGCTGCTGTGACAAAGCCTTTTCACAGATTTTTTCAAAACAAAGGTGAAAGTGCATCTTATGGTGCACCCAAACTTCTAATTTCATTTAGCTTGTGATTGTGAGATACTTCCAAGTAAAAATTGGATTGAAATAGAATGTGGAAGAACTTCAAGCAGCAGAATTTTGCTATGAGTAATCTGAAACGCAGCTCTGACTTTCATTTGAATTAGCTTTCTGGGAAAGCAGTGGTTGAACAAGCTTATTTTTATTGCAGTCACATTGGTGATTATTATTTTTATTGCCTTGCAAAAGCGTTTTATGTTTAGTCTGGGTTTAGAAATAATGGGTTTAATACATCATAAGTATCACTGAGCTTAAGTGGGTAAAACTGACTGTAGTATTTACTACAGAACATGAGGGATGTCTCCAGAATACAGAAAAAATTATTTGTGGAAGCTGAGGTTATACACTCTTAATGAATATTTTGAGATTTGCCCACTAGAAGATCCTGCAAAATATTATTTAAGTAGGTTGACCCTCCCTGGAGGGGAGGTGGTGGTTGACATTCCCTGGAGATACAATGGCTACAATTAATGTGTAAGATGACTGGAAAAATTAAGTATTGATTTAAGAGTAGGTTTGATGTTGCACAGTGTTATTAAATTCAATTCAGTGGTGTTAATTCTACATTTCACAATTTCTTGGGAGATTACACCGTTATTTTAGTTTCCCCAGCAACACGATCCTTGAATTCTTTTAACTCAGAAAATCTTGTGAAAAAATGAGTAAATAGAACATACACATGTATGTATGAAAAAATGTTTTTCCTTTAAAAGTGATCATGTTAGGACTCTCTTTGGTTTGTTTTTCTCATATCAGATTCACACTATAATTTCTGATTTATGTCAGAAATATCAAAGTTTACTTTCCATCTTCCTTTACAGTTTTACTCTGTTCATAGGCTTTTGTGGAGTTCCATAAAACAGGAATTATAATTCTAAGACCATAAAGATTTTAGTAGTATTTCTGTATTTAAAAGCTGCATGTAAGTCTGCTTCCCGGCCTGAAACCTCTGGCAGCTCTTACATGCCGTCACACACTAATGGCCAGTCGCAGTTTGATTTGGCGTCTGCTTGTGCTGCACGTCCTTCCAACATGGCCAGCGCAAGAGAGAGCCTGTGGGCCTTGCACCCTTGCTGAAGTCAGGCCCAAATGCCATGAATGAGACAATTCTGTTTTACAGTTGACTCGGTGTAAATCAAACTAATGAGATAGTAAACAGTACTTTAGCTGACTGCCTATAACATTTGCCAGTGTGACTGAGTGACTGGTAGTCCAAAGGACAAGGATTCATTTATGGAGCTGCTGGCAGCCACCTCTCCAAAAAAAGGGGGTAAAGTGAAAGCCCTGAGGCAGAGCTCTGCTTTCCTTCCGTGGCTCTGCCCCTGTTGCTGGAGGCGACAAGGTGAGGATCATTCCCATGCTGGGCTGCACTGTTGGCTTTCCATCCCAACCAGAAGGAAACCAAGGACATATTTTGTCTGCCTTGGGATGTGGCATAAGGGTCTAGAGGGTGCAAAGCCTGCTGGGATAGTGATGGAAGGCTGCATTGAATAGAAGGTGGCAAAGCCAATGTATGTAATCTGTATATCTACGTTGCATGGCCCTGGGAGAAAATTATCCCTTGAACTGTGCCTGGGCATTGTTTAGAAGGCAGCGATTGCCCAGTGTCCCAAAGCAAACCTGGGGAAGAGAGAGCAATTGCTGGTCCTGAGCTCAGTGGTTGAACTCACTCCCTGGAAGAGCAGATACACTCACTTTCCTAAAAGCAGTCCAAGCAGTTAACTTATATGCTCCTATAGACATTTTTTTCCTTCTCATATAGAAACAGAAAAAAAACCTTAATTGTGAGGAAGACCCTGGAAGTATCCCGGGCTTCCAACACTATGTCTATGTTGCTTTGAAGTTTTTGCTTCCAACCGTGTGGTGAGATTTATATGTTTCTGTAATTCCAAAAGGCAATATAAATTTTGAAAATGGATTTCCCAGACTCAGAAAGCAATTGGTATCTTGGAAGCGGAGACAACCTTGAATGAAATATGAGTGAGGGACAGAGCGAGGCAGAGAGAATGAACTTCATCTTGCAATTCTGCCTTCTGCTGCAGTGTGACCTACAGAGATAAGAGTGGGGTGAGAGAAAAAATTGCATTTTCATGCTAAATTAGTCCCAAGATGCTTCTGAGCAAAAATTACTGACTGAACCACATGCTTTTGTAGTGATTAGGTGGTGTTTTGTTTTGACTAATTTTATGTATACGAGGAGATGAAGTGAGACCATATGTTTTATGTGTTGTAATAACCTTCTCTTAAAATCTAAAGAGTTGGTGTTGGATTAAAAATCTCTGCTTAAAGAGAGAGATAAATATTTAAGGGAGAGATATTTTAAAAGAGACAGCCGAATTAAACTAGCAACCATTAGGAAAACCGCTACAATGTTAAAAGACCCAATTGAAGATGTCAGCTGATCTTTTAAATATGAAATGTTAATAAGTCTACACTATTATGAATACATGTTATTATGAGGATATTTCGGTATAAAGAATCCAGTCATATAAGCAAATACATTTTCAAAAACAATCAGAAACTGCTAGGAAGATAGATTCTTTATTATAAATCTTTAACATGATATTGATGCATTTCTCACCCTTTTTAAAACACTACTGTCCCTTCACAGCCCTCTGGATTTGTAGTATTTGACCTTTTCACAGGGTTTCTTCAGAATACACGAGAAACACATCTTGTCTTAAAGGTTTTGTTTTCCACCGTGAATTTGCTTTCACTTGATGCAAGTAAGTCTATGCTGTTTTCACCCAGCCTCATCTGTGTCTGTCCTTGCCAAATCCCCAGACCAGTGGGTTTGACGTCCTAGCTCAGCCATATTAAGCTGTAGTTCATGTACCAGAGAGCCGTCAGGATGTCCAGCCACACCGAGCTGTTGTAAATCCTGCTCCTAGCCTGGTTGCTCTTTCTAGGGCAGCTCTTCAGTTCAGCTTATTTGGTTTATTTCTTTGATATTGAAATGATCAAATATCACTTTTCTGTATGAAAAAAACCACCCCAAATGTAGGTACATTTCTGATAATGAACAGTGTGGCAGAATTCAGGCTATAAGAAGTCTCCAGAGAAATTGGTCTCCAGGTGGGTGTCTGCTGGGTACCTAGTTTTCATCAATTATACACACAAATTTTCTTACAACATTTCCCAGTAACTGTATGTTTCTTGTTTATTGACATGACAAAGACAAAAACAGGGAAGAGGGAAGACTTTAGCGAGCTTAGCAAGCTTACTAATAACTCAATAGTTTTTGAACCTGGAGTTTCTATTTGGAAGTGTCAGAGGCAGGCTGGAATAGAGCAGGAAAGAGCTTGTCTCAGCTGTCCTCAGATGGACATCTGGTGCTAGAGCCAAGACAACGGGGGCTATTTATCATATCTACATGGCACTGGGAGATGTGACAGGTAAGACCCAAGGGAGACCTGTGTCCTTTTGGAGGTACAGCTGTAGACATGGTGGAATATCATAAAACATCTCAAACGGTGCATTTTTTGGGCATCAAAATCAGGCCTCAACAGTACAGGATTTCTCAAACTATGTTCTCCTCTCATCCTTGACCGGGAAGAAGCACTGATGAGACTGAGGCTCTCTCTTTCTCTCCTTACTAATGTAGCCACTAATAGCAGTTTTTGTCTTGCAGTAATTATTACTCTGACCCGAAGCACAATCTCATTGAGTGGAGTAATGATTTTCAGTCACAAGTGATCTGAATGATTTTGAACCAGTGACCTAGCTGTTGAGGTGAAAGTTGCTATAATTATTCCTCTGAGCAATTTTCTTTCCCTTGAATTAGCTTGTTTTACTATTCTCCTCACAGTTTCATAAAAGAAACAAGAGTTGTATGTCTGCAGCCAAGTTTAAATTGATAGTTATTTAATCTCTTCACCTGTGTCCACACATGAAATGGAGATGCTTGAGCTAATGGAGACCTGAGGTAGTGAATCCATCTGCTGCAGCACTACATGCAGTTGAATATATCCCACTACTGACATGCTAGTGAACGTGTGCCCAGATACGCTTTCTTAAAGTCTGCAAGGAGTTCAGTTGCAATGTTGCCACTTACTGTTGCAGGTCTTTGCTAGTTCAGGTATCGATTCACTATGCTCTGTTTCACTGTGTAGATGCATTGCCTGTAATTTGCCCTGTGCAATCCTATGTCATGAGTCCTGCCCTATGTTTGAACTCATTTATTTTATTAATGTATCAGGTCTGCACAAGATGCAAACTTCTCATATTGCATGAAACCAGCTCTGACAGCCTGGTGTCACCTCATGTGTGGTCAGTTTGGATTGACAAGTTATTTGTCAGCCTGACAGTGGCCATGGTGTGTGTTCAGGGATTTCTGTGATGCTATTGTTCAAACTCCTGCCAGGAGCAGGGAGTTGGACTCGATCCTTATGGGTCCTTTCTAACTTGAGATGTTCTGTGATTCTAGAAAATACTAATTTCTACAAATATTAACTTCCCCTAAGCTACCTGTTTTTTTGATATAGGAAAGACTGAAATTTCCAAACTATAGGATTTTCTTCTAGAAATTTATTCTCCTAGAAAGGTTTAGGCAAGATATTAACTTCCACAAGGATTTTTTTCCCTTGCCTTTCAACACTTCATAAAACAGAGATACTATGCATGAACACTACTGCAGAAAGCACTGGCAAAGGTGCATGCGTTGAAAATTTAGTAGAAATTAGGAATTTACATGCACAGATAGACATTGTTCTTTCCCAGTGACAAACCATCAGCTTCCAATCAGCACTGCCTTCCATTTGGAAGGTATAGCTTCTTTCTGGCTTAAGAAATTTTTTTTTACTTATCCTTTCTGGCTTGTGAAGTTGTGCAACTGTTTTAATGCCTCGTCCTGGCATCCAGAGGAGTTTTTCATTGTTTGTTGCAATTAGATTTTAAATTATTAGGGTTAGGAACTGCCAATGTTCATGGAGTTTTTAACTTCCAGAAAGTCATACAGGTTTTGATCTCAAATGTAGATTCAAATGTAATTTTCTGTCTGGTTAGTCAGAGAGGGACTGAAACGATACTTAGTTGTATTGCTTTCCTTTTTATACATTTCAGTAATATCTTTTGGTATGGCTTCAGCTTCTCATTTTTTTACAATTGGGTGAGCAGGCTGATACATTTAACAAAAAGTGAACTTTAGCCACTTGCCAACACAAACAAATGAGGGTGTTAATGAGGCCAGATCTGCCTACAATAAAACAATGGAAGCCCAATAATGCTGTGCAAAACCAAGGCAGTGAACCAGTTTTGCGGCTTACCTGGAGAAACCACTGAATCAGACAAATAAAACAATATGTGAAACAGAAATTGGAGACCAGGATTCCTCCACTGGGGCTGACCCATGCTCCCTTTTTCACTCTCCTTGTCCTGCTATATTTGAGGGTTTTTTTCTACACACTGTGTAGAAAACCTTCAGTGGTAGAAATTAGGAACTTTTACTACGTATTTCCTCAATTCAAAGTGATCTGTATTAAACTGAATGGAGCCTTAGGGACAAGACATATGGAGTTCCTCTATTCATGAAGAGGACAGATGTGAGCTTGTGTATTTCATTTGCTAAATGAGTGCCCAGAAAAGTCAGATAGTTTAAAAATTGATGCAATAGATTATATTTCACTTTTTATCTTAATTTTTAATTTTTCTTTTATTGGATTAAAAGATACCTTTCATTCAATCTGCTTCTTCTTGGTACTTCCTGTGATGTCTTTTCAAACAGAATAACTAAATTTACACATACATGTTCGTGTATAGCACTTTGAGAATGGCTTTCCTGGTCATAGATCTTTGTACAGGATGCTGTTGCTTTCTGTATTACCCCACTCTTAAATATCTTGTGTCTTAAATAATTCATCAAGCATTAGCAGATTTTTGCTACAAGTGAGGACCATGCACTTGTGTTGGGGAATTGAAACAAGTAACTCATTGAAAGGTTAAATCTGGAAATTGCTACCTACACAGGATCCACTCAAAATGTGTATGTTTTTAGGATTCTCTTTGAATATTGTCTTGTGAAAGACTCTTCACATTTATCCACATTAATTTCCAGCATGAAGGATGGTCTAAAGTGAAAAATATCAAATGCCATAGATTTTACAAAGTTTGCTCCTCTTGCATGTCATGCCATGTAGTCTATGATAGTCTTGAAGTCTGTGAAGTTTACAAGTGTATTCTATGAAATCTATTACTGCCCAGGAGTCTACGATAAATGATCCATGAAAAAAAAAAGGAGGTGGTATCATGAGATTACCAAATCTTTGCCTAGTCTGTAACAAATTCCTTGTGTTGTTTCACATTGGGAAAATCATTTGAGTAAATTGGACTTTGTTCATTTTTCAAATAAACTGTGTGGGCCCAAGAAATTTTCTTTGAGTGTTAACAGAAGCAGATTTTAGCATTTGTAAATATTCATTAACATCAGGAGCATATTAAGCTTTTATTTTTTTTATTTTCCAGTAGAAGTATTTTAAACACCCAAGTACCAAAGCAACATAACTGACATTTCAGGCCCCACAGGGTTTTTGAATCACTTCCCAGCTTTGAAGTTATTTGGTCATATATGTATACTTATGCACGTGCACATGTGCAGACTGGAGTTAGTCCATTTAATTAATTTAGATTATTTGTCCTCCTCTCACCAGTAACTGGGAAAAATTAATATTGACTTAAATTGCTTCATTATTGTAGCAAAAATGTGGATGTTGTAGGGAAGCATGCAGGTCATCACTGGAAGGGTGAAAGAGAGGAGGAGAACACAGGTGGTAGCAGAACTGGATGAAGGAAATTTGAAATTCAGGGAAAGGTTTGGAGGTAGAGAAGGCAGTGGTAGTGATGTTCATGGTAATTTTACATGCTTACATTTTCTTCAAAAAGCTATGTACTGTATTTAAACTGTATTTATTTTATAGTGCCATCAAACATCGGGATTTTTTTCAGGTCTTGTAATTATCTAATGATTTTTTAAGAATTAAACTTTTAATATTTTGAGGAAAATATATCAGAATTAATTTATCCAATGAATTCTCATAAAATCATAGAATGGTTTGGGTTGGAAAGGACCTTAAAGATCCAGTTCCAACCTCCCTGCCATTGGCAGGGACACCTCCCACTGAACCAGGGTGCTCAAAGCCCTATCCAACTTGGCCTTGAACACTTCCAGGGAGGGGGCAGCCACAATTTCCCTGGGCCAGTGTCTCACCATCCTCACAGGAAAGAATTTCTTTCTAATATCCAACCTAAATCTACCCTCTTTCAATTTGACACTGTTCTCCCTTGTCCTATTGCTACGTGCCCTTCTAGAAAGTCCCTCTCCAGCTTTTCTATAGGCCTCCTTCAGATTCTGGAGGGCTGCTATAAGGTCTCTCCAGAGCTTCCTCTTCCCCAGGCTGAAAAAAAATATTTTACAATGAAATTATCTCTATGCTTGTGAATTAAATAGGTCAAGATCCTCCCCAGAGGGAATTTTTATTCTGAATCTGACTATCTATCCATTTAAAATTGGCAGTTTATAACTGACACTTCATTAAATTGCAACTTCTGCATACTGCTAGAGTTGGTGCTTCCAGTTGATTAGTCAGGACCTGTAACCTTGCTCATACCAGTAATATTAAAAAGGTATAATCTTTCATTGCATATGTGAAGACCCCAGGTCTACAGAATAATGTATTTTGAATAGTTCAATAATTATCTGTAAATGTGGTTGCTCTCTTATTGTGTGTGATTCTGTTTCTGGATTTGACTGTGTAATTCTGTACATGTATTAGTCCTTCATTAACAGTCACAATAAATTGTGAAGCTGGAGTGAGATAATTGCCTCTGTGGGGCATAGCAGAATGCAAGATAGATATGCCAATTCCCTGAGGTTATGATGAGTCTATAGGAACCATTCTCCCTTGAGTCTTCTTTTGTTATTAGTGTAAAGTCTTTATTGTAGGAAAGACTCAGCATAATGGAAAATTCGTACTTGCAGTTCAAAAACTTTTTAAAAAGTTAGGTGAGAAGTGGAGGGCAAAATAGTTTAACTCCTTACATGCCCCACTTCCTTGTAGCGGAAAGTACAAGGAACAAATTGTTCTTATGGAACATCTGCTGACTTCTCCTAAGGTTGCAATGTGCCTCTGAATGAGACAGTTTTAAGAGTTTTGCCACCAACCTGCCACTCAAGTTTCTTCATCTGAAATGGGGACATTCTCACAGACAATTATAGAAGAATAGTATTAATTCCCATTTGGTGTCAGTGGAAATGCACGGAGGGAAGTCAGATCTCTTCAAAGTAGTTTTTCTACTGAGTTTAGACCCATTTCTTATTACAATGGAATAGGCTGTTACCCTCATGGATACAGTTTTTATGCAGAAACTATGCCACTGATTTTGGTAGATTTGCAAATAATTTACACTAATGTGGTTGCCAATAATGATTTACTATGGTGCACAAGTTCAAGAAGGCTGACAGACCAGATTGAATAGAAAGGTAATATGAACATACTTTCATGGATTCACTTATTCTTGATTTTGTAACTGAAATGGAAATAAATTTGCAATTAGTTCAGGAGAATACTTTTGACTGAGATCTTGCCATCACTACTCCATCAAAACAAAGAGGTTTTTGCTGGAATAAAGTTAGAATATCGCAGAATATTCCAAGCTGGAAGGGACACATGAGGATCATTGAGTCCAACTCCTGTCTCCACACAAGGCAAGCTAGAAGTTAAACCATGTACCTAAGATCATTGTCTAAATACTTCTTGAATGCTGACAGGCTTGGAGCCATGACCACTTCCCTGGGGAACTTCTTTCAGTTCTAGACCACCATATCAGTGAAGAATTTTTTCTCAATATCCGATCTGAACTTTCACTGATGTAATTTTAAGCCATTCCCTTGCATTCTATCACTGAATATAGGACAGAAGATTTCAGCATCTCTTGTTCCACTATCCCTCATGAGGACGATGTAGACAGCAATGAGGTCACCCCTCAATCTCCTCTTGTCTAAGCTGAAGAAGCCACGTATCCTCAGCTTCTTCTTGTAAGTCATACCCTCTAGTTCTGTCACCATTTTCCTTCCTTGCCCTTCTTTGGACACATTCTGGTATTTCTATATCCTTCTTATATTTTGGAGCCCAAAACTGCACACAGTATTCAAGGTATGACTGCACCTGGTATGACTCAAGGTATGACGTTGAATATAGTCGACAATCACTTCTTTTGACTGCTTAGCTGTATTGCACTTAATGCACCTCAGGATACAGTTGGCCCTTTTGGCTACCAGAGCACGTTGTTGATTCATATAGAGCTTACCATCAACCAAAGCCATAATCATAATGGTAATAATAATGGTAATAATGGTAATAATGTTAATGATGATGATGATGATGGTAATAATCTGTCCACTGTCTTTCATGATAGTTGGCACCCATCCTTAAAAAGCATGAAGCAAGAGTAAGCATGAAGTTAAAACTGACATCAGAGCTTGTCTCCCAAGATGATTCAGCAATTCATCAGCCATCACAAAACTTAATAATCACTTGGACCCCAGGGTTTTATTCAGGTTCATTGACATTATTGATGACTGAGGTGACTAGATCAGGGGATGATTCCACTTCCATGAAATTATCAGCTATGTGTGCTGTTTGTGGCAGCTGGGGAAATGAATAACCTAGTCATACACAACAACTCAGATCCCTATTTTGCAGCAGTGGAAAGAGTTAAAAACACCAAAAACCAAGATAAACAAGATTGTGAGGTATGGCCCTGTAGTTTTAGTAAACAGAGGTCTGCAGTAGGATATTTTTTTTACGATTTCCTGACTGTGCTGGGATACTTGCCAAAGCTAATGTTTTGTTGAGAGATACAAAAGACTTTTAATTAAATGTCCAAGTGCCAAAAAGTTAGTGTAGAATTGCTCTTTTTTTCCCAGTTTTTGCAAATAAGACACAGAAGAATCCTATTAATACAGAAGGAGTAAACACTTCATGAATGCAGGGAGGAAACGTTGCCTAGCAAAATAATTCCTGAGAGGACAAAAGGCATTTGAATATTTGGAAAAGTTCTTCATTATTAGGGGAATTTTTGTTGTCAGAATACTTGGAACCATGCACCGAACAGCCCCATGCTTTAGGACTCATGGAAGTCATGAATAAGTCAAGGAAAATATTACAGTTTATTTAATCATTTTACAGCTCCATAAATAAGTGTCAGATTTGTTGAGAATTATTGATTTTTTTACAGTCTGTTGATGGATTGATTCTCACTTTCCTCTGTCTCAGGAAGAATGGCTCACAAAAAAGTCATATTTTTATACATCTAGGGGATGAAATACTGGATAACAAAATGAAGCACAGTTTATACTTGACAATGCGTGCAGATAAACTGTGCTTGATATGTCTTCAGTTGCAGCAACTGTTGATGACATTCACGACAACATTAAGTTGTTTTTTTTGTTTATTGTCCTTGGAGCCATTCATATAAAAATAGCTCTAAAAATACAGCTTCAAATGTGAAATTTCCCTCTTTTTTTCCTGCTGACTTGTATGAAATGTAACCTTTTGAACTCACGCCTCATTACCTTGGAGTTGCATGAAGGCAAATCTGTGGAAGTTAAGGCAGGCACTAGTTCATTCCAGAATCTCTCTCTCTTTCTCATAAAGTTCTCACACAATGCACAAATATTCCCAGAACTGCACAAAAGGTTCAGGTCAGCTGGAGCCATTTGCCACAGACACTCTTTTGAGAGGTGGGATGTGTCAACACAGTATTTCATTATGTTTCCTCATGTGTGGATGGCTTCGGTCTCAACTTTTGTTTACTGGAACATCAAAAAATATTGTACTCTTTACTTCCAAAACATTTACCGCTCCATTGTTCTTAAGGAAGTTAGTGCTATCATGTCTGTTTTTTTTATACCTGGATTCCTGATGACTATATATATATATATCTCATTTTTACTTTGCATGAAATGACTTTGCAAACTTGGTCTTTTGATTTTTCACACATCATTTCACAAAAACACAACATAGATTTTTACTTATCTCAGCATAAATGTCCATGCTACATGTTTATCTCACTCAAATGAGCAATTGCAGTTGAGGAAATAGAGAAACAGAGGGACGCCATAATAACATCTGCACAAATGGGTTGATACTGCATGGTACTCCCCACTAGACTTTTAACACACAGCTTTCTCCTCTGTTGGCCGGTTGCTCCAAGAGTGACTGGCACTTTAGCTTTGACTAAAAGTTCTCATTTTGCAGTGAAAAAAAAAAAGAAAAAGAGAAAACAAAGTCAATTTTTTGGCTTGTATAGTATTTTTGTTTCTGCTGATAAAACCTACTTTCTTCTCCTTGAGATGGCACAAGAGATAATACCTTCTACTACCTATATTGAAAGTAGGTTCCTAAATATGTAAATTGTTATTTTCTAAATTCTAAGACAGTTTGGTGTCAGAGTTTGCCAGGATCTTTCTTATAATGTTTAGTCCTATAAAGTTTGTCTCTTCTTTTTCATGTCTTCTGCCAAATTTTCCTGGTTCACCACAGATACTGATTAGCCTTATCTGTGTAGAAACCTCTACCAGTATGGGCAAGGGTGACAAAGTTTGGCCTGCAGTAAATAGCAGGTTATTCAGAGGAAAAAAATTAATCAGAAGGCTGGATTAACCAGGCACTAATGACTAGGTGACACGAGTACTGACAATTGAACATTCAGCAATGAATTATTTATCTCAGGCTGATGCACAATACTCAGGTACCTGTTGTGTAAATTTAGATATTGTATTAACAGTCCAAAGTTTAAGCACTGTGTATAATGCCTAGGATAGCTGAACAACCTCTTGACAATTGAGTGTTTATTTGGAAAATTAAAAGCTTATTAAAAACCTCAGAGAAAATAATGCAAACTTTTTGTTATGTACTTTCTAGTCATGAGGGTTAACAAATCAATTAACATGTTAATATGCCACTAACTCCTATCTGAATAGATCTGGCTCAATAATTCTTGCAAGACATCATTCGTTTGTATTGCTCCAGAGGACATACACTGTCTGAATTCTACTTGTGTTCATTAATTCCTTTCCACTTCACACATAAATACGGTACTTGACATGCTGTCCTTGGTGATGTATAATAGCAATTTGCTTCTGAACTCAAGGTCTCTTTCTTTTTTATGTGTGCTACAAGCTGAAACTTCAGGAAGCCTGTATGAATGCTTATGGTAGAACTGGTCCTCTATAATAACCCTTGTTGCTATGTGATAAACAGTTAATTACTTCTAAGACTACCTTGTATTCTAAAGAAATAAACATTTATAAGTGCATTTGCTGTCCTACATGTATGCTAAACTTTATTTCATGGACTGGGAGGAGATACCTGCCTGCTTCCTTATGTACCAAAGCACCTCATACTTGGGCAATTTCCTTTACAATTGTACTGACTAGTTCAAATTTGTGTGTTTTTAAAGGTTCTAAAGTAGGAATCCGCTTTTTTTTCACGTGCATTTCAAGCCTTCTGTGTTTTCAGATATTTTCTAAACTATCTCATCATCTCAAATCTGTGCAATGAGGCTGGCAGCCCGCTACAGTGGGATTGGGATGGAGACATTTTATCCCTGGTTTTTCTAGATGTATTTTTAAACATGGTGATTATCATAATTCTGCTATCCTGATAATCCAATAGCGCATGATTTGGATTATAATGCCAGATCTGGATATGCTTCAGTCTGTGAATACAAAGTCTTTTGTGACTGTGGATGTGTTAAACTAGTATCCTAAAAGACAGCAATTGATGATATTATTAATTGTCCTGTATTTCTCCAGTAAAATAAAAAATAAAATCAAGCTTGCTGGAGGAAGGAAGACACATGGTGCTGTTTTCTCCCCAGTGGTTACACTGGGAATGGTGTGGATGGAGAATTCTGTTTCTAAGGGTGAAGAGCTGAAAACTGACACAAAGAAGAAATGGAAGGTCAAAATGACTACTTGAAGAGCAGACCTTTGTCTCCACACTTCTTGCTGTTGCCGGATATTTTGCATTCTTATGGGTATATCCCATGAGCTTTTCTGTATGTCCTACCACTTCTACTCTACTGAGCTCTAGGTCTCCTTCATTCCTGAAGGGTTTTACTCTCACTCTTTGTACATTTCATTGGCTGTGTATGGTTGAGCTATTCCTTGACTTTGTATGATTAATGTACGATAGAGGGAAGAGGTTACATACCTGCTTGAAATGAAGGTTAAATGCCTGAAATGGGCATCATGATTATTAAACTCAAAGAATGGAAGACTTTTCATTCAAGACATTTAATTTCAAGTTTTATAAAATGAAGGTCAAGATGCAATCTGTAGATTGCATCCTCCCTCCCTCCCTCCCTGGAAAGGTGATGGAACAACTTGTTCTTGGCACTATCTCTAGGCACATCAAGGATGAGGGGGTCATTAAGAGTAGTCAACATGGCTTTACCAAGGGTAAGTCATGTTTGACCAACCTTATAGCCTTCTATGAGGAAATAACTAGGTGGATGGATGATGGTAGAGTGGTAGATGTGGTTTACCTTGATCTCAGCAAAGCATTTGACACTGTCTCCCACAGCATCCTCGTAGATAAGCTGATAAAGTATGGGTTTGGTGATCAGGTAGTGAGGTGGATCAAGAACTGGTTGAAGGGAAGAAGTCAGAGAGTTGTAGTCAATGGGACAGAATCTAGTTGGAGGACTGTGACTAGTGGAGTGCCTCAGGGGTCGGTACTGGGACCGGTGTTGTTCAATATCTTCATCAACGACCTGGATGAGGGTACAGAATGTATCCTCAGCAAGTTTGCTGATGACACTAAACTGGGAGGAGTGGCTGACACACCAGAAGGTTGTGCTGCCATTCAAAGAGACCTTGATAGGCTGGAGAGTTGGGCGGGGAGAAACTTAATGAAATTCAACAAGGGCAAGTGCAGAGTTTTGCATCTGGGGAAGAACAACACCATGCACCAGTACAGGCTGGGGGCTGACCTGCTGGAGAGCAGTGTAGGAGAAAGGGACCTGGGGGTCCTGGTGGACAGGAGGATGAC
The DNA here is from genome assembly GCA_013398125.1 of Aegotheles bennettii. NCBI lineage: Eukaryota > Metazoa > Chordata > Aves > Caprimulgiformes > Aegothelidae > Aegotheles > Aegotheles bennettii. The sequence goes on along the minus strand of VZRW01006828.1, from coordinate 317,215 downwards.
CATGAGCCAGCAATGTGCCCTTGTGGCCAAGAAGGCCAATGGCATCCTGGGGTGCATTAGAAAGGGGGTGGTTAGTAGGTCAAGAGAGGTTCTCCTCCCCCTCTATTCTGCCTTGGTGAGGCCACATCTGGAGTATTGTGTCCAGTTCTGGGCCCCACAGTTCAAGAAGGACATGGAACTGCTTGAGAGAGTCCAGCGCAGAGCCACTAAGATGATTAAGGGAGTGGAACATCTCCCTTATGAGGAAAGGCTGAGGAAGCTGGGTCTCTTTAGCTTGGAGAAAAGGAGACTGAGGGGTGACCTCATCCATGTTTACAAATATGTAAAGGGTGAGTGTCAGGATGATGGAGCCAAGCTTTTTGCAGTGACGTCCAATGATAGGACAAGGGGCAATGGATGCAAACTGGAGCATAGGAGGTTCCATGTGAATATCAGGAAGAACTTTTTCACTGTGAGAGTGACAGAGCACTGGAACAGGCTGCCCAGAGAGGTTGTGGAGTCTCCTTCACTGGAGACATTCAAAACCCTCCTGGATGCGTTCCTGTGTGATGTACTCTAGGTGACCCTGCTCTGGCAGGGGGGGTGGACTAGATGATCCTTCGAGGTCCCTTCCAACCCTAGAATTCTGTGATTCTGTGATTCTGTAACAGATGGTGCATGTAGCCTCTGTCCTGTTTCTAGGCGTGAATATAAGAAGAAAAAAAGTGGTTTCAGGAATTGAAAAGAATGGTAAGCCATATTGATTATAAACAAATGTAAAAAGAGCAGGAGAGTCAGGACCTATGGTTCATGTCTGCCTTCCACCCTCATTTTCTGATTTATCAGCTCAACAGATTTATATTTTATGCTTATTTTGGGAATCTCTAAAAAAAAGAGGAGCAATAGAAATGAAGAATTAAGTGAAGGTGCAGAACACAAAAGAACAGGGCAGAATCAGGATGGTGGTACGAAAGAAAGTGGTGAGGCTTTTTCAAAATACTCACAAGTCAGGTGTGCTGATAAGAAAGCTAGAGAAGGTATTCCTTTTCCCCTTTTTATTCTTGTTCCCTTTCTTTCATTCCAGATTTGTCTCTCTCTTGACATTTAAAATCAAAACTGTCTGGCAAATTCAAGGAAGAATTGCTCTACAAAAAAATATACTTGATGGGAGAATGAGTTGAAGAGAGAAAAAAATTTCCCATGCTGTAGCTCTCAACCATGCTCCAGGAGAGGAACAGGAGAGTATATGTAATTGGTTGTGTATAATTTATATACAATGTAAATCTGTATTGCATACAACCATAGGAGCACACACCATAACTGAAACAAACAAGTTTTGATCATTTTGTGTACTCTTAGGCAGGTATATATTTAGATATGAAATAGAAGGTATTATGCTTGCTTTCAATCACTGCCTGCTATACTGACACAAATCCACTTCTGCCTTTTGTCCCAAGTTGTTTTTCATAAACTGGAGTGTGCAGTCTAAATCTGCAATAAGAACAATTAAAATTTCATGTTGTTTTTATGTCCTCTAGTGCTATGGTCTAATATTTCATTCTCCCATCAGTTTCATTCTCCCATCAGTTTTCAGATTAAGGAAGAAGGTGTTTAAAAAAGAGATTTCTCCAGCAGTAATATTTAAGATGTCTTTACAGGGAACATGAGGACTATTTAGAAGGACTGTTATGGTAGAAAAGGGGAGGTAGCATAACAATTTGTTTCCCTCATTTGTGTTTCATTCTCAGTGTTAAGCTCCTGAAGTGAAGAAAATCAAATCAGGTCTTTTTAAATTAAGCATTATTATTTCTGCCAGACAATGGGAATGGTTTCTCAGCATGGTAAATGATTTGCTGGTAGCTCTTGAAAGGAGAGAAAATTATTTTTTTTGTTGCCTATAGATTTCCTGGCAAATGTCCTTAAGGAAGCTCGTGAGTTTCCCAGATATCACCTGACCTAGTCTAAAAAGTCAAATAATCTTCCCAGGCATTGCTCAACATGGAAAGAAAAACAGAAAATTCTCAGACTGGTGAGAAGTAAAATTCCTGGGCATGTGTACGTGCTATAAATATTGAGCTATTGCTTATTGTAAAACCAAAATGAAACCAAGCAAAAAAAAAAATAAAATATTTTCAAATAAAAATACTCTAAAGTACTAGTCTGGGTCTGGAAATTCCTGTCATGCAGAATATTGGAAATCACTCAAGTTCTTCACAGTTTTCAAATGGAGGTTATTTGCTGTGTTTTCTCCCTTCCAGTTTTGAGAAAGCCCACCAGTAGAGCATCTCTCCAAGATGTGGTGCAGTAGAGCTATTTGGGAAATCTCAGAGCACTTTGTGGAAAAGTGAAGCCTCTTCTACCCTTCTCAGCATGGTCCTGGTGGATACTGCTGGACATCCAAAACCAGAGTCCTGAGGTGAGTAGGGTGAAAGATGTCCTTATTTACAGACAATTAAAAACAAGATGCTTGCACAGGTTTTCCTTGCAAGTTGCTTCCAGATGATTTTCCTGATTTCCTGGCTGTCATTTGAAGTCCACCCCAAAAAGACTTGACAGTCTTTTTTCAAGCCTACAAAACAGAGGATGCAAGAAAGCATTTCAGGATGAGTATTAATGGACAATTATAATATTGTCTGCTGCAGCTGAGAGTATAAATTTAGGAGAAAGAATGTTCAAGGACCTTGGTAAGCCATGTGTTTCTCCTCTTCTTTATCATTCATCTTTGACACCAGTTCCAGGAAGGCAGCTTGCTGGCCCCAGATGGTCTGCTGAGCCACTCACATCTGGCTCTTCTTAAGGGAGTTACTCTTAATGAGCTGAGCACCTGGAAAATTAGAAATTAATACCTGGAGTGATGTCTTAATTTCTTCATCCAATGATATAGGAAAAGTGAGAGCCTGAATGTGTGAGACTCTGCAGTCTTGAGAGACTGAAGGAGGTAAAGAGCATTTGTGTTCTTCAGTGCCATGGCATGAATTGTCAGGTCACTTACTTTGATCACATCAGGGCTCTGCTCCTGCAGATTCAGCCACAGTGACACCATGCTAGTGAGGACTTCCTCTTCTATTAGAAATTTGTTTCATATTCACAACTCTTAGAAAATTTCTAAATATTTTAAATGCAGTGCAGCATTTTTTGTGCCACTGCTGTGAAATAGACCATAGGGAAGGACCTCATCAATTTTACAGAGTGGTCACAGCACAGGCAAATCATTGACAGAAGGAGAATGATTTTCAATTTGCCAAAATGTAGACTTTAATAAGTATTTCCACTGATGAAGAGGCTTTGAAAAGGCATGGTCTTGTGAGCACTGCAGCCACAGTGAGGAATTAGAGTCTATTTCAGTCATATATAGAATGCAAACAACTTCAAATCCAAATACAATCAAATGAATGTAGTATTAACCTCTTATCTAAAGGGTTCTCACTTTCATTCTCCTGAGATTTGGCTGCTTATACTATGGGATATCTGCAGCTCCCAGGGTGACCTTGACTGAGCAAGTCATTAAACATCTGTGTCTCAGTTTTTCCATTGCTACAAATGATGATGACAACGTTTACCTACTGCACTGGAGTTCTGTAAGGCTTAGTTAGATAACATTTCCAAAACATTTTGAAAATGCTGTAAGATCTTCAGTTGCTGAAAGTTACCAAATTAAGACACGGGTGAGATATCTCTGGCATGAGCAGTGTCATGAAAGAAGATGTTCTACTTTTGAGTTAGATATCAATGTCATCTTGCACCAGGCACATCTGTGAACCGTATCAGGTTTGTGTATGATGCCATATAGTTATGTAACCTGTGATCCTATACATTAATGCCATCCTTAGTGTATTATGGATTACACATTTAAGGCTTGATACTACTTTTGTGCTGATTTCATGCTACTGTAATTCCATCAATTTCAGCTACAACTAATTTATAGCAAAAAGTGTAGAGGCTATATAAACACTGTATATGGTTTGCATTTAACCTTGTAGGATTTATTTTTGTCTTTATGGGAACAAGTATTTTCTGTTTTCATTTATTCTGTTCAGGGTTAGCATGCATAGGTGTATTTGGTTGTTACTCTTACTATGCTGGATGGCAATTGTATTAGTGTTTATTGCTGGGATATCTGACAGAAATGCAAATGGAAAAGCCAGGCTCTGGAGGGATGAAATGATGGAATTAGTTGTTTTTCTAAAGTATGCTTTCAGTTTGCTATAGAATCAGATTTTGCTTCTGTTTTTATCCTGCTTGCACAGACATACACAGACTGTGACTAGTCCCTTAAGCTTTAACACTTACCAAACCCACCACTATGCTTTGTGCTTTACATCAGCCAAGAAGAGTTGAAATTCTGGCAGTCTTCACAAATTCAACACCATGTATGTCCTTGCTCTTGTGGTCTGTGACAATTCTGGCGATGGCCCCAAAAGCCATCAAAAACACTTTTTCACTTGGATTAGTAAAAATATGAGTGATCTCTGTAAATATAGCTTGGAGCTCTTTCTTCTGCAAACCTAGACATGTTAAAAGCCCTGAAATAAATACCATTTGTTGTAATCTGGATGGAGAGGAAAATGATTAGAATGTGCCAGTCAAATGGTGCATGCACTCAGCCACCTGATACAGGGACAGTGAGTTTTGGAGGCAGGAAAGGAAGGTTATTTTCCATTTTCCTTCACATTTGTGACTTGCCAGTGCCAGTGTACAGTGTTCTGATTTTGCTGTAGCCTTTCTTATGGTGCCTTTTCTGACCGAAATGTGTTTTTTTGTGCAGTGAATACCAACTTCCTGGTTCTGGTACATTCCCTGAATTCATTGATGGTCTTCAAGCCTTCAGGGCCATGAGTGAACAACTCACCACTTACCTTCTGCAGGTGTAGAGCATCATTTCCAACTCTGAGAAGACCAGCTCAGCTAGTAGTAGGATTTGCATCAACTTGCCATTTCTTCAAGTCACATAGGATGTTCTCATCTTTTAACACTTTGTAAGTGGACTCAGTGCAGAACAGCTAAAACAAAATTAAGTACGTGGCAAACTAATGGGAGAGGGTTGCCATTCTGAAAATTCTCAGTTGTCTTACAAGTAAACCAGCACCTGTAAAGTCCAATTTACTCTGGTTATGAACACTGTCAGTGCCTTAAACTTTGAAATGCTGAAGGTTTTATATCTGTAGCCCTATGGTCTACCTTTTACACTCAATCCGTAACCTTTTACGTAAGATGCTGTGGCAATCTTTTCCATTGATGTTTTCACACTGTTGTTGTTGTCCTATTCACACCACCTTACACCTGCAAACCCCAATATTATTGCTATGTCAGGTTTCTCACATGAAGCAATTGGCACCTGCATGGGAATTGGATCTCTGTTAGTCACTTTTTCCTAGTCCTTGTTTTGAAGCTTGTAGTTTACATCAGAGGCAAACCAGGATTTAGTGAATAACAAAGTAGATAATAATAACTGGAATAGCCGATAAGAATTAGTCAATGATGTGCATGCACAAAGATCGTCAATGGATGATTGGGCAACACCTGTAGCTGATCAAAATGTGCTCCAGTCAGTGCTAACAGTGGGAACAGTCATGAGAGGTCCTGATAAAAAGTACTCAGGATTATGGGAAAATCCTGGTGAAAAAACTTCACCAATGTTTCCTGTGCTTGATGGTAACCTTGAAGTCAGTGTATTTGACTAGCCAAAGACCCCACAAATAAAACTTTGTGTATTTAAGGCTATCTCAACATCCTTTGTGTGACACAATGCCAAATGTATGCTAAGGGGAGATTCAATCCCAGGACAGTGTAGCTATTGATGCAAACTATTCTTTTGTTAAGAAAGACTGACAGCATTAATCCTCAGATATTCATAATTATTCAAAACAAGAAGGATGCTCAGCCCAGCAACCAAGGTGATCTCAGTCAGATTCAGCACCCGCTGGTGCAAGAGGGGAACCACCTTAGTAAAAATGGAAAAATCAAGTTTGCTTTAGTGCTTGACAGTGATCTGTAGGATAAATATGATTGCTCTTACTGTTAGAGAAGAAGGAATAATCCAAGGGAGGATGCATTATACAGCTGCTAAGTTGCGTAGTCCAACCAGATGAATGCAGAATATTTTTCCCTTACCTAGCTAGCAGAACACCTTCCAGGTAAGTCTCTGACATTGGTGAACATTTCAACATGGTTGATAAATTTTGTCAAGGAGGATTTGTCCTTTTTAGTAGTAGCTTTCAGAGTGTCAGGTGCATAACTGTATTCAGGACAAAAGGTGGACTAATCAGTAATCATCTGACAGGCCTGTCCAGGTAGCCCAAGACATGCAGTAAAATAATGAAAGGTTCCACTGTCATTTCAAATTGGGCACTCTACCTTAGCAAATTTCGTAATGATTTGGTTCTATTTTTTCTGTCAATGTTTGGTAATGTACTAGACCTAAAGGCATTGTGGGATTCATGTTGATTAGATCTTTCCAAAAACTTACCAATTTACTTCATGATGAAGGACTAGCTGACTTTGAAATAGAAAGGTATGTACACCCAAATGCTCACAGCTATTGAGATTGACATGGTGATTTTGACACCATGAGTCCTGGCACTAAACCCTGCCTATGTGTGACTAATAGAATCAGCGTAACTGCTGTTTCGGCTTCCCTGTTGGCACATTCATTATTTTTTTGGCTAATACCAAACATGTACAGTTAGGTATCAGTTCTATTTATCTAATGGTATTAAATAAAGTGCCTTGCAAAATCCCAGTATAGAATGTGACTGGAGTCCATTTGTGGCTTCACTGAAACTTCAATTTACTTCAGATTTGAACCCCATTCATACTATGGCTAGGAAAGCCACTCGTTTCTTCCATGTCTTTTCTGCTTCATAGCAGACGTGTTGATTAGCTGCCCCTTAGTTAAGATAAAGGGTGAGTGTCACTTTTAGAGTTACTCTCCTTGCATTTTCTTCACTTTAAATGTCTCTTCTTCCCCCAGAATAAAAAGCAAGCAAGCAATCAGGCAAGCAAGCAAGACACCCAGACGCCAGCTGAGTATCTCTGGGGTTTTTGTTCTTCTCATCTTCTGGTAAGCACAATAGAAAACAATGTTTGCTACAGGTCTCAGTGAAGCAAGCCTATCTCTTTGGATTAACCCAAGCCTGATCTACCATGCTAATTCTATTTCTCTTTTAATTTCACTGCCATTATTGTATCACCTTGTGACTTTTACATATTTTTGTTTATAAAATATTGAAATTTTGAACCAGATTTTTCTACAAGATAGGACAGCAGAATACTAGCTCTGAAAGTAGAGTAATTGGGACACAGGCAACATGAAAGATGTTGTTTTCAAGTATACAGTTATGCTGGGTCTTTGTTTGCATTTGGAGAATAGAAAACTAGCAATTTCTTACCCTATTTGTCAAGCAATCTTCTGCTGATAGGCTTTCTTTTGCTTTCATCAGTGTTATTTAGAGCATATATTTGTACTCAACTCAGGGCAACATTATTGCAGATGACTCCACTCACATTCATGTAAATACTTCCAGAGGATTCTCCTGTCTGATAATTTTGTAAACCAGCTGTCCTAAAACCATCCCTTGTGAACTTCCTCACTCAACTTATTTCTGGAGTCGATCTGAAACTATCGTCTATGAACAGTCTTCCTCCATAGCTTGTAAAAATAGGATTATCCATTACATTAACATTTAATTACCTCACAAAACTACATGCTTTGAATTTGTCCTCTGGGCCATACACAACACCTGGGAGACTCGTTAAGTAATGCATCTGAATGACCAGGAAGGTTAACACAGGAACATAAAAAACACCCATAGGCACTTTGCATTCCTTATTATGGAATATTATAAATAGGACTTCTGATGCCTGGGGAAAAAAAAAAAAGACAGACATAAATCTAACTTGAAAATAAGCTGTAATCTTGCTGTCTTTGCAATAAATATACTTTGTTATTCTCCCAAGTTACAGCAAATGATATGTTATTGTCACTCAAACTGACAGTTAGCAGAGGGAAGCTGTCGCCAGTAATCACAATTGCCACTGGCCAGGTAGCAATGACAGGTAGAGCTATTACCCTCCACTGCTATAGCTGTATGAGGATGGATGGGTTGAGGTTTTGTTGACCAAATTTCAGGCTTTAAGGTAACTATGATGATTGATTTTTAATTTTTTTTTCTATAGGTCTGAAATAATGCACCCATTAAATTTATTTTTTTTCCTGAAGATGACAATTCAGTGAGTTCAAAAGGAAATTATTTCTTGCCAATCTCTAAAATTAGTAGCCTAAGTAAAGAGACAGACCAAGCAGCAAGAGATGAAGAAGCTGTTGTACACCTGACAAGAAAAAAAAGGACTACCTTGAACTATATATCTCTGTAATCTCAGGCACAGAGAGGGGTGGTTGTCATAGCAGCATGATTCCTTCTTCAGTTGTCCTGGTACATTGATTTTTTTTTTGGTTAACAGTCCTAAATGCCTCTATCTTTTAAGGTAAATAGAAGCCCAGAACAGAAAAATTGCCGGATCTTAAAAGAAAAGGTCAGACAAATTGATCGTTCTTGTTTTACTTTTTTCTTTAAAATCTTGTCTAAATGCAGTAATAATGAAAAAAAAAAAAAAGGTAATCCAATCAAGTAACAGCCTGCACACAGTCTACAACCACTCTGGGCTCAGGCCTTCTGCCAGTGTCTCTAGTGAATTCCTGTTTTTCATCCTCTAGGAAACAAAGGATGGGAAGGAGATTTTACACAACCTTTGCTACTTGGGTCTATAAATGCAAGGAGATATTTTTTTCAAAACATCTTAAGGGTCACTTTATCCTAAACTTTTTTCTGATGCTATAAGCCAATATCAAAAACCCAAGAAAGGCTTTCTTGCAGGATTTCACATTTCCACATTACTGTGGTAATGGTGGAACTCCCCATTCCAACTACTCTTGAAAGACCCTCATGATCTCTCTCCTGCTCTCTCCCTTTCCTCGTAGCTCTGAAGTGATATTCCCTCTTAGTTTGATTTACAGTGGCCATACATAATCCACAGATAGCTCCTCAGCCGTGTACCAAAACCCTTTGGTTATGGAACATGACCATACAATGTCCTAAACCTGCCTGCATGTTATTGCAGCAACAGGTAGGAGTGACTTAATTCACAGCTTTCAACTTGTTGAAAAGTCTTTTTTTTAGCACTTCAAAGGGCTTTGCAAGAACTTGAAGGCTGACATTTCTTTTGGCTTTGCCCGTAGAGCTGAGTGGTAGTAAATTGAAGAAAATAAATGCAAGAAAATGTACTGATTGTACCAGATGTTACCAAACCTCTTCCCTGTCCTGCTGAGAAGTGAGGCCGAGAGCAATTATGTGAAAGTGTAGAGGAACTGTATTTTCAGCTATCTACTTCTTCACATTTTTGAGCCACAAAACAAGCCTTGAGTCAGAATCACTGCAAAATTAGCAGGATTATCTCTACTTCATGGGCACATTTGCTCTCTTTTGCTGTTTGTACCTTAGCATGCTGCCTTGCACATAAACTGATCTCTAGCATACTCTCCATTGCATGATAAACCACAGTTCTTCTGTCTGGTCTGTCTAGAATTGTAGGGCCTGGTTTAAGACCAGCAAATTCATTCACACTCTTGTTTTGGGAATACAACCACTTACCTATCACAGGGAAGGGAATGTCTCAGGAGGGCTGAGAGCATCTCTCCTGGGTGCTTTTCAGCTAGTAAGCTTCTCTAGCTGCCTGTCTGGCAATGACTTTCTGTGTAGCCTGGAGGTAGAAATAAATTATATCTGTGAATCCTATCACTCGGAAGAAAACAAAACTAATTTAGTTTATGTTTCTCTTGTAGATTCATTCCTCTTCCTGGTTGTCGGAATAAAGTGAAGGTCAGCATCTGAGTTGGATCTTTTCACAGTTCTGCAAAAGATTCCTGTGCCAAATAGCAAACAGAGCAGCTTCAGAAGAGAGAAAAGCTAAAGGCTTTGCTCTTCAAGGTGATACGTACATCTGCTGCAATGCTTAACAATTTCAATAGAAGCTGAGGAAGCTGAGGATTTTGCAGAATGAGATCATGACACAAGCATGAATGGGTGGGTATGAGATGGGTTAGTAATCCTGGTATTTTCATGCTGTAGTCTCTGGGCTTCTGATTATTCCTGATCTCTTTTGACAATGTGTATAATAAGAGGTGTTTCAGATTATGGTCCAAGAGGAGCACTAATTCACATATGAAATGTGAAAATCTGAAATGAGGCATTTTAGAAGAACCTTCTTCCTGGTTTCTGCTGCTTTCTAAGACTGGAAATGTGAAAATGTTATGAATGTAGGTTTTCTTTTTTTTTGTTTTTAATTCTGCCTTTGTCCATCAGCATCTAAACAATAGAAAGCTGTGGGAAATAAATGAAAACCAACAAAAGATAAATAACATTTAGTCAGGTCCTAAAAAGGCTCTGTTTAGATGTGGGCAATGAGATTGTTGATACCAGCTTTTGGCTGACATGACAATATTGTTTTCTGGTTTTCAGATTGTTTACTGTTGTACAAAGAGATCACAAGTCCTCCTAGCAGGAGAGGAAATGTTAATTGACTCCATCGGTTGCAAGAGTGGGAAGACTGCAGCCTCCTTGCAGCCGTTTCCTGACTGTAGCAAGCTGAAGCTTTACTACTAAGACTGGACATGAGGAGAAACTGGATTTGCCCCCAAGCTTTGCCTCTGCCTGATGTGGCAGTACTGAGGTTGGAGACACACAATCATTGTTACTTGAGAAATTGTCATTCCCAGAATTTGGAGAACTCATTGTCATCACCTTCCTGTCAGGTGGAGAAGGAGATCCTCCTCTGATCTCCTGCGGCACTCCTCACCTAGTTGGTCCTTCATTCATCCTAGACACGATAAGCCAGACAGTTTAAGGAAATTAACTGCAAGGCCTTTGCTGGCCTGTCTCCTGTTTTCACTGGGAGCAGATTGGCTCAGCTGGCTACCTGATCAGCACACCATCCTCCGTCAAAGAGTAACAAGTGACTAAATCTGAGCAAGGGAGGGTGAGCTCTTTACTTGGCACAGCTGGGACATGCTGAGGCTGTGTCCACAGGCAAATGCAGAGTCCTCTGGTGGTACAGGATAAATATTTCTAGTGTTCCAGAATGAAAATTTCTACCCCTGGGGTGAAAAAAAACAACCCACATTTTTTTTTTTTTAAATAGTAGAGAAGGAAGTCCCAGAAATAAGGAAATTTTACTGTATCCTTCACATTGCTCCTCAGCTCCTTCAGGATTGAAGTCAGCATTGCTGAAGCTGCTGGGGCATGAACTCTGGCTGTCTCTCTTAGGCCAGTCACAACACATAGCTTATAGCTGTGGGTAGCAGGGTGGATTTTTCAGGGGTCTGAAACAAATAGGAAAAAACATCTTTGTGACATTAATACACTGAAAAGATAAGGAAGGTAGCACAGCACTATAGACAAAGTTTCAATTTGGAAGCTCTGGGGCTGGTTGTTAACTTTCCACAACAGGTTTCCTAATCTTTCTTGTCACAGTTTATAAAGTAAGTTGAACCATATGACCTGTGCAAAAGGAATACAAAGGGCATGTAGGACGAATTTGAGTGGGAGAATAAACTTGCAAGACATGACAAAGGCTAGCAAACATCTGCAAGAATAGCTATAAGGAGACAAAGACAGACCACCAATGAAAGCATATACATCAAGAGGCAGAGAGAAGTAAGCCTATGTCAAGGAAAATGTTTCGGGTACACCGAAAGTAATTCCACAGTATACAGAGAGAAGGACAAGAGCATAAACATGCTGAGGAAAACCAGTATCCAACAGAGAACTAGAATGGGAGAAGCAAAAAGTTGTGATTTGCACAGTCAGGGGGCAGTCCAAATGTAACGGAGAGAAATGCCAGCTTATTCTGAAAATAGAGGCAATGTTGCCTAGCCTTAGGCAGCAGCTTACTGGGTTTCAGGATCTCATTCATGATACATCTAGATGAAGCTCTACTACTGCTTACTTGTGTTACATTGCATATGCCCCGGTGGACAGAATGAGAAAATTCTGGATATGTCCGTGGATGCTGTGGACATCCAATACCTCTGGAAAAGCATGAGGACAGGAAACACCAAGCCAGGTCAGACCTGCAATCCACATAACTCACTGTAGTACCTTTCTCTATTGACAGCACTATATGCTTCAAAAGGGATGTGGGGAGATGTGGGGAGATGACAGACGGTGGGTAATCTCTTCTTCACAATATTGTTGTGAAGGATGATATTATTGCCCTTACTGTTACCAGTAAGAGATTACAAAATACCAGTTCAATGAAATATGAGGTGACTTGTTATATCCACATTTTAAATGCTGGCATGAATCTGTTGATGTCTCCCAATGGGGACAATAATCCTCAGTGACCTTTCAGGTGAATTGCAATACTGACTAAGCAATGTGGATAAGCGGTACACCAAAATTTTTCTATTTACCAATTAACATCTGTAAATCCATTACTGATTAACACTGGCTTAAGATAGCAGTAAGTATTTTGCCCTCCCTTTCACTTGTCTGCCTTTGGTGATTTTCCTTTTAAGGAGCAGAGAATCCAAAAGAAAATGGTAACAAGAAAGCAAAACTAGGATGCTTAACACTGAAGGGCTGTGCTGCCATCCTCTGAGAGAGATGAATGGCAGCCAGCTACAGATGTAAGCATCTGAAAATGTATTCTGTAAACTCAAAGAGCTAAATCTAAGAACTGAGAACTTAATAATTTACAAAGAGAGATTGTGAATAATTTAAAGGTTGCAAGAGAACCATTCCCTGGCCTGAAATTAATCTGGTTGCCTTCTTGTACTCATCAGACTGTCAGCTCTTCCAGGGATGGGGGTTGGCTGTAGTCTGTGCTTGTTCAGCGCCCAGTAGACCACAGACATTGGGAAGAAATAATAATAATAAATCAATGGTGCCAGCAGCTAACAAATGACAACCCCAAAATAGAAAGGGGGACACTTCTTACTGATTCAGGACAGTGTGAGCCTGTTTGAAGGGAATCATCAAGGCAAGACAAGATTTCTCCACTCATTACATGACCAAATATGGAGCAGTTTTCAGAAAGCACAAATGTCACATCACTCCCAGCAATATGATTTCCCTGATAATACCAAGCCCTATTCCAAAGCATGGGGCACTACACACCTTAAGTGCCCCAACCACATGGATTCCTTTAAAGTAAGAATTTGGAGGTGGTGTCATCCTTTTTGTCCACCTGGCTTTTGAGACAGGTGGGTGTGATGACACTGCATGTGGCACGATGGTGTGTCAACAGAAGTATATACTGAGTAGTAAAAAGGCCCTCTCAGAAAGTTTGAGTTTGGCCAAGTTTTAAGCAATCAAATAGTGGGGAAAAAATAAATTATGGAGCCTTAACTCCAGATTTTGCTGCCAGCATTGCCTGTAGTCCCATTTCTCTTGCCTCCAAATATCAGAGGTCATTTTTTAAAAAAGAAGCATGCCTTTTTTTTTCTTACAGTTACAGGAGCACAGTGGTCATGAGACCCAGCCCTCTTTCTTCCTCTCTTTCTGATTCCACCAGTTAGAGCACTGCAAAATACAAGTTTTTGTCTTTCTTAAGAAGTGTATCTAGTTCTGAGTCAGCAATGATAAGGTATCCCAGCATGAGAAGAGCAAGCCCTCTGTTAAACAGCTGTTGAAACAGTTGTTCTTGGTAAAGAAGCACAAGTACACAGTATGGAAATATGCTCAGTGTGACCTGACTTCCCTAGTCACACTTAGCCTCAGTTTCACAGTTTTGTGCAAGGCTGTCAAATCTTTCTGTGTGAGCCCATCCGGTTGCCTGTTTTCCCTATTAATTATTTCTGGACACCTTTGGCAGCTTCAGTCACTTTGCAAAAGGTTGATCCCAGAGATTATTGCATTTCTTTGAACTTTGTGAGGATGGGTGCTGGCAAGAGAAGTTCTGTTGAGGCCCTGATGCCATAAAAATTCAATGGGAGAGCTGAACTATAAATGTCCCAATTCTGACAAGAGTTTCACTGGTGCTTGCAGCTTCTTAGGGACCAAAGCCAGTCAGCTACCATACTCAAGCCTGTCAGTAATCAGACTTTATCATCTCACAGAACGACTTGTTTCTTCCTAAAATCTCCTGAAACTGGGACCTGAAATACTTCCCAGTTGCTGTCCTGAATATTTATGTGCTACTACTGCCCATGTGTGAGTTCAAATAATCTATGTAAAAAATGGCTACCCTAATATGTAAAGAAAAAGACATCTTTATCACGTGTCTAAAAACATAATGTGGTTTGGGTATTGTTTGTTATATGAATGTCATACAAGGTCAATAATTTTATGGGATAGATGAATAATACATTTAGGACTTGTTCATCAGCTGTTGTCAGATAAAAATCAGAGTAGGTGGACATGAAATAGCACCTTCAGATGTTGCCTGCTTGATAAATATTGGGATTGTAATTGCACCTCCAGAAATCAGCTCTAAAAATAGAGTGAGACAAAGGAAAATGAGATGTGAATAAGAATTTACAATAGTGTTTTGTACAATGTCGCTTTCATTAGCATCCATCTGGACAGAACTGATTAAGTCTCTTAGCACACGTCACTAGGCAGGAGACACAAAGATGAAAGGATATTCAACGGCAGACAACCAAGAAGTTGTATCATCAGTACAATGAACACATAGACACTGACAACATGCAGGCTGCACCAGATTTCTCCTACTTTACTTTTAAGTGGTGGTGTGACATATGTGATTCAAAAATATGCTGTTTTCAATCCAGACTTCTCTTGTCTGCAGTTCCCCTTGCTGTGTAATGAATATGCTCACAGGGCAATGCTCAACCTCATCAAAGGCTCAATCCAGACAGAAGGGCCAAAGTTGACAGAGACACTCCTAGAAGGACAGTGGGAAATGCATTCTGTACAGACAATTAATTAAAAAAAGTGGATGTAGCATTCAGGCTGCTGTACTAAGCTGAAAAACAAAACAGCACAGAATAGATTTTCAGGTAACAAGCAATTCGTTATCAAAAAAACACATTTATGTGGAAAAGATTTACTGTCCATAATAATATTTTTGGATTAATGGTTTTAACTAGCAGAAAAATAGCAGATTCAAACTTGAATCATTCTAGAAAGATATCCCACACTCTTTGTTGATGCAGATGTTATCAACTTTTAAAAGAAATCAGGTATGGAAATACTTGGGGTTTTTTGCCTTGAAAAATCTTTCCTTAAAATATCAGACTAAAAATCAAGCCATTATAAAAAAAAACCCCTCAGATTATATCTTCTGAGTTAGACAGACTTAGTCAGTCTCATTTGTCAGAATTTGTCAGGCTTTCAATAGGAAGCATCAGGAGAATCACTATAAAACTATCTAAATCAGAGATATTTTCTACATTTTTAGCTTTACTTTCTAAAAAAACAAAGCCTATGTAAACAGTCTGTGTCTGAACTCAACCCCGTATGAAGCCTGGGATTCTTAAAAATAGTCAAGTTCCTGAGTTTTTTCTAAAAGAAAACTTTAATATAATTTCTGAATTTACTGGATACCTGAGGGGTCACCTGAGAGAAATGTCTGTTAAGGCCCCTGCGAGAGGGAAAATGTTTAGAGCTTATACTTTCTTAAAGAGTACAAAGTGCACATGAAGAGAAACCCTGCCTATTAGGAGGCATCTGTCTGTGCCCTGTGGAGAGTATATGCAAAGCTGTGCATGGAAAAGTCATTTTGAAGATGAATGGTAAGGCTACCAAGTGCTTGGGGATCGCTGAGCAAGAGGAGGACAGTGCAGGAGGCCGTTCCCATTTCCCTTTCAGGAAGGAGAGCATGTTACTGACAGCAGCTGATTTCCCGGGCTTCTGCTGCCGGTGGCCAAGCTGAGCCAGAAGGTGTTGGAGTCCTTCTCTGCATTGCCAGTGACTGCTGTGAAGAGTTTTAGTAATCCGGGCAGCGTAGCAGAGTTCAGCTTCAAATAGCTGATCCTGTTTTGAAACTCCAGCAGTTCTCTTTCTCCTGGCCGACCCTAGGCATGTCCCCTACACCATTCCCTTCCTCAGCATCCCTGACAGCTTTCCCCGTTGGAGTGAGGCTGGCTCACTCCCAGCTCTTCTCATGCAGGCTGCAGACTGTGCTAAAGCCCACTTTTTTTCTGAACATTTGTATCTTGATTTCCCATGGAAACAAGCCTGGGATTATCCCTTCTGTAGCCCGTGGGTCTCTCTCCTCACTCTTAATAACTCTTGAACTCAGTATCTGTTTCCAGCCAGTTTTGACAGAGAGGCAGAGGTCTCAAAAGTAATTATGTTTTTAATAGTTTTAAAAAACAGGCAGTTGGGTAGATGAGAAATGGGAGCATGAACACTTGCAAATTCATCCCTGGCTTATGTCTGATCCCTCTGGCTTATTGGTATCGCTGAATGTGCCAGCCCAAGGATCACTGCCAATATATTCTGTGGGAAGACATTGCATGTATTTGTGGTGTTAATGGAAAGTTGTTGTGTCATTTGGCGAACAGAAATAATATCAGAGGACACAAATGGCAAGAAATGGAGGCTTTGTCATATCTGATGCATGTGGAATTATTTATTCTGCATGAGTGAAAGACCACTTTGCAGCCAACATTAGAAAATATGTATCTATTCATCAGTTCACCTCTAGCCTGTGAAGCTGTTAGTCAAATTGTAGGCCAAGGGAAAGGTTTCTTAGCAGAAGTGCTATACCAGCAACATGATCTGATCAGTGCTGAAATACTAGTCAGGCCAAAATTGCAGTGAGGTGTAAAATAAGGGGCGTTGCTAACAGTAGTTTAAAAATGGGGAACAACTGGTATGTTCTGAGCTGGGAAGTGTCACTATTCCATTGCTCCTACATCTGCTGTGTATAATTATAAGGATTGATGCTCTAATGAGGTATTTCACAGATGGGTTGTTTATGACACCATACATCAGGAGAATGAAACCCTTTAGATGATCTCACTGTAAATATCTCCCAAGCAGCGGCATTCTGCTGATAGTTATTAGAAGATCTGAATATGCTCAGGATGGGGATCAGACATTTCTGAGAGCAACGAGTGCTCCAAAGCTTTCTTTTTCTGCATAGAGACACAAAATTGCTTAGAAAGAGTTCCATAAAGAAGTAGCCTCTCTATTATCCCCACAGTGAGGCATGTAGGCAAAATTATGTTACTATGTAGTGAGCTATTTATGATTGCAATTGTTAAAAAAAGTCCCCTAGCTTCTTTAAATGAGCTCCAGACCTGTTTAAATGGTGATTACTAGCTTGCAAGTTATTTTTTTTGCCTAGAGCTCTTGTTGAAAATCATGCCTGCTATGAAATACGGGTTACCTTCTGGATTTCCCTTGTTTCCCTACAAATCTCCAAAGCTGTGAAATGAGGAAAGTTTGAAGAGAAATATTTTATAGCGTTATGAATTTGCTGACATAAATACTAACTAATCAGAGTGATAAATTTCTGTCTGATCCAAGCAGCAAAATAAAATAAAAAGGACATATTTGTGCCAGCATATGTCAAAACCCCTTGAGCTGTGCTCTTCTGTCAGACTTCATAAATACTGTATCTGCCATCCCAATTCAGCTGCAGCACTACAGACAAGACAGTAGGAAAGTATTTATTTGATATGATTATGATATAGACTTCATGTCTGAATCTTCTCTCTCTCATAAATTGGAATATTAGATTAGATGTCACCATGTGCGCATTGTAATCATCCTTCTTTTCACTGGCTTCTTTTTGATCAATGAGAGAACAATTTTGCTTATTTTACTTGAGCCAAGAAAAAGCTAATTATATTCATTTCTAAAAATGTGATGTTGTTAAAATTGAGAGAAATGGCTCAGAATAAAATTTAGAACTTGCAAAAATGATTATTTCTATTAGCAACAAGACACATTCTCTATGCTGTAATTGTGGGGATACTTGAAATATAATCTGGTTTCTTGTTACCATTGTGGGAGGCAAAGAGAAAGTGCAAAGCACCAAGCAACTGCACTTGAGACTGATGTACTACATCTCTATCAGTGCTACAACCTGTAAGTCAACTACTTGACTTAAGGTAGTTTGGGAGGGAGACCTCCAGAGAGAAGAGAGACGGGCAGTTAAAAGGCCTTTCCCCCCATTCACCTCCTTTTATCTCTTCTCTTGTGACTGTTTTTATCTCATCCATCCTTTGGCAGTAGGATGGCATGCTAATGAGCAAATACCCGATGTAGCCGGGACCGTTACTGGGGAATAATTAATGCTGGTGCCAAGCACCCATTCTGCTGCTTATCAGACAGTGTGTGGTTGTGTGTGAGTATATAGGAACTCATATATATGTGAGGATCAAGAAAAGAGACTAAAGATACCTTTATTTCCCATGCTCTGTAATAAGACAGTAAACATCTGACATATTCATGTTTCTCCAGTTCAGTCCTTTATCCCTTCCAAAATGTGGTTATTATGCTAAGGTTCTTATAACGACTTCTTTACATGGTTTTCTACTGAATATGATTTCGTATTTGAAATGGGGCTGCATATTAGTCAAACATATTTTTGTTCTGCTCTCTTTCTAGAAGTTTTTGTGAATGTATTGTTCTGGAGAAAGGCAGTGGCATCATACTAAAACAAACAGACAAAGAAATTTAACTTGGATTCTAGCTGAATGCAAGCAAATGTCAAAGTGACAGCTTGCTGGTGTTCACAGTTTCATCTTCAATGTTGAACTATGCATTTAATCTATTTATTATGTGTTTCTGTGACAGCTTTTAATTTACCACTAACAATGCAAATGGTGCTTTCTCAAATATGTGTCCTGTTGAACAGCAAACTGAAGTTAGAGGAGCAATAATTAAATAGTTGTATGTGTTTAAGAAGTAGATGCTAGAGACCAAAAGACAAGGTCAATGTTTGTTCAGGGGAAAAACATGCTGTGGACATTTTGTTGAATGTGGAAATTGTAGAGGGCAAAGGTGATTTACACTACAGTTTTCTTGTTAGTAACATTGTCTCCTCAAAAGCAATGGTATATATTCTACATCATCAAACTACTTTACAAGGTTGTTTCACTGTCACTAAGAAATGTTCTTAAAAAACATCTCACAAAATAAAATCTGAATAATATAAAATCTTCTTTTCCTTATTTGTTAAGACGATTATTTGACTTTATATATTTTAATGCAATTTGTTTAGAAAATTGTCCTGATTTAATTCTCTAGAGGTGGTGTAAGACCTCTGAGGAGAAACAGTATTTTCCAATTCAGTCAGCTGAACTTTGAAAGATGCATTTTTTTGTTTTATTTGCTAAAAATATTTTGAAAACGGCTATTTGAAAATATGTACTTGCAAGCTCCTTTTTACCATTTTGTAAAATGGTATTTCTCATTGTATTCTCTACAAAAATTTCTGTAGTGGAAACAAAGTCCACATACTATCATGTATTTGTGCCATGCAGAGTATCTAGTAGCAACATGCACAGTCTGGACAATGTCACAGCTAGAACAACACATTTTTCCTATAAAGAACCCATTTACATAAATGAAAATTACATGAGTCCTAGTACAGTATAATTATTTTACATTATATAAATAAAATTTTATTCAAATAGGTTTAAGGGCAACTATGTGTGACAGCCTCCCACAATGTAATGCCTAAAACTGACTAAAAGTACTGCTTTACTGGCTGTAATCTAATGTTCATTAAAGATGTTTTTAGAAGGGAAGAAACAACAAAAAGATTCTGAGGTTTTTTTTGTTGAAGGATGATTAAAATACACATCACACAGGGCACATCATCTTCTCCACAATAAGTGCAAAATTTTAATTAATGACTCAGCGTCAGTGGCCACAGCCACGGTGCACCCTGATTTATTCAGTGACATATTGGGTGTTGGGAGCTCATCAGAGTAGTCAAGTTGACCACCGTCACAGGTTCTGATGTATTTCAAAGTGACCCTGCTGACTGGGTGTAGAAAAGGGGAAAGATAAACTGAACAGAGCAGTAATTGTCAGAAATGCAGGTGCCCTGGCAGCAGGGAAGGAAAAGAAGGGCACGTGGGATTTTGAACATGTAGCATTCAGAGCAGAACAGGGCTATGCCGCTTGGTGATCCCACCTTCTCTGACAGGGTTCAAATGGAGTAAGAGGCTTTATGAGGATGAAAAAAAATCAATACGTGATAATTAAACTGAAGCAATTGTCCTTTTTTCCTGTGTGAGTAAAATGGCCAACATAATGCCTTGCAGTCAAAACATAGTTTTAATGAATGTGTAAGAGGAGGTATCTGAAGCAAGTTACAAGAGGGTGGGAAGTGCCTCCCTTTTGCTCTTCTGGACGAAATCTTTGTAGAGCCAGAGCACGCGCAAGCCCCTGTGTCAGGAAGTGATGCCAACCTAGTGGTTTAGAGGAATTAATTATGGACAGAAGGAAGCAGGCATCTGTAGCCATGGCAGGGTTTGCTGGCATGTCCAGCAGTGGTGGTGCTGCAGTGCTGCTCCCCAGACAGTGGCCAGCAGATGCCTGAAGCCACTTGCTCTGCACGCTGCCCGCTGGCTCCTGTGCGAGCCTGCTGGTGCCATCGCCTGCCCTGTGCCCTGGTTCTCCAGCTGTCTGCAGGATGACTGCTCTGCTGCAGGACAATGAGGCACAGCTTGGAATGCTGGCACCCAGAGATGTCACTTTTTAAACTTGTGTGCCTCTGAGCTGGTATTGCAACACTTGTGCAAAAGGCCATGAGCGGAGAAGCTGGAAACGCAACATGAGATAAAGAAATGGATGATGAGTATGAGGACACAAGAGTGCTCCTGGGAAAGCTGACCCAGGGGACAAGCTGACTGCCTAGACAGAACTCACAGCTGATCATCCTGCAGAGAGGAAGGGGCTTGCCTCTGGCCAGCCAGCCAGGACCACTCTACCTGGCATCCCAGCACTTAGGCTGTCAGGGCTGATTTCCTCTTGTCACCTCCTGACTGCCCTCCAGGTGACACACCTGCGTATTTGCAGGGGCTGTGTTTCCTCTGACCTCAGCTTGGCCTGAGCTCCCAGCTCAGCTTGTGACTGGTGCCTGGGACCTCCCCTGATGACAGGTCTGTGCAAATCCCTTATTTAGGTGCTCCAATGTCCCACATAATTATTTTTTTGAGAGAGAAAAGGTGAAATGGTGCATCCCACTCTGTGGTGGAGGATTGCTGAAGGTGCATATTTAAGATTTGGTTTGACCTACCCAAGAAACCACACTTCAACCCACTGTGAAAATCCAGCCACAGTGAGTCTCCCAGTTGAGACATCTTTTCTTCTCATGTGTGATGCTCTAATCCTTTGCCAGGAAAGCAGAGACTTGTAAGTTAAGTGCCAGCTAAACTTGCTAATGGCAACTTCCTGGCCACGGAGGCAGCACGGAGGCCAGCTGAATGGGGAAAGTAGCAGGACCCTCCAACTCAGTCAGAACAGAGGCAGATAGCTTTCCCTCACTTCCTTTTATTTCAACCCCTGACAGATGGAAGGAGGTAAAGAAGAGCAAAATTCAAATATTTCCTTCCTCCCCTCCCCTTAGTGCTAAAATAAATAGAAAAATAAATTCTTGATAACTAAGCAGAGCTTCAAATTGGCTCTGGTAAGTCATTATAGTATGTAGATTTGTTTTCTTTATACACAAAACCAGAGTCAAAATCCCATATAAGCTTCTTTTGGCAATATCTGAAATTGTGTGCCTGATCTTTTTATGCAGCAATCCCTCACTGAAAATGCTCCTGCAATTTAAATGCTGTGAGAAGCATTTACTGTTCGTACTCTATGCATAGGTCTAAGGGAGGAAATAGGAATTTATCTTATTGCAGTCATTAATGTGATGGTCTTCAGCTAAGCAGTACAGTACAGTGTTCTGAGTTATACAGGGGCCTCAAACTGTATTTTTTTATGGTCACATATAAACTGGCCCATAATAGCTTATCAATAAACCTCAATTACACTCAGGAAAATACTAAAAGCAAAGCTCAAGTGAAGCTCAATAAAGTCTACAGGCATATTAGAGCTGTGTGGAATAGTGACATACATCTGGTATTTTTCAGTGACTTCTAGTCAATTACTACATTTCATTGTATGTAATCCTCTTTTATCTTCTGTTCCTGCTGCTTCAGTAATTCTCACTCTGCTACATCTGTGACTTTACTGTGAATTTTTATCACCTATGAGTAAGTGGATCTTTTTTGTCCTTTTTCACTAGCAGTTGTGCTGTACCTGCTTGGAAAAAGAAAAAACCAAAAGCCCAAGAAAAAAAGAAAGATTTAATTGTGAGAGAAGTGAAGCAGAAACTTAAAGACTGCCAGGTAAGTATGCAGAACAAACCTATTTGTATATGGGCAGCTAATAATGAGCACTGCTAATGTAACTTTCCAATCAGAACATGAATTGCTGAGAATGTGGTGTAGGTTGAAGTGTCTAGAGTGACATGTATTTTTAACAACCTCCTATGGTTTGATCATACCTGTGACAACCCATTCAAAAGAGCATTCTAAAATAAGTCCTAATTGTATTTTTCTTGGGGAAGGAAGCTGTGATTGTCATGTCCTTGTGGTGAACACTAAATCCAGAGACGTATTCTCTCTGTATGTTGAAAAATACAAGGTTAAAACCTGCAGCAGAAGAGTTCATCTTACAGCACTAATACTCTGTGCTAGTTTAGTCACATGCTAAAGCCTACAAAGGCTCCCACTGATTTGTGTGCAGATGGAGAGAGCGCAAGGAAAAACCTGCTCATTTCAATCATGTGCAAAGGGCAAGCACCTCATAAACCTTCACACTGGGAGGAGCAGAGGGACTGTCCTCTTGGGGATTCAGGCAGAGGGGCCTGGTCTGGTCTCTGTGGGAATATTGACAGATGCGTGATGCCATCTTCACAGTTACCCCAAATGCAGGGGACATTTCTAGATAGGTAAGGGGCCAAAAGAGTCAAAATGAGAACAAAGCCACAGAGGAAAAGGATAGAAAGTGTAGTGAGAAACATGTGGAAAGGACCTGCACCCTGGCTCTTCCACACTCTTGCAAGCACTCATTTTTTTGACATTTTCAAGTGATTGACATCCCTCCCATGGACAGGCAAATGAAAATGTCACCCAGAGGCATGGTCTTTTTTCTACAAAGATGGCATTCCTTACCACGTACAAATTCCCAAGGGACATGGATGGAGTAGAATTGCTTGAATATTTTTTGGTTGGAAGTGATTTTGGTGAGGATGAGATAAAAAAGAAACTGGGGCTCAGTTTCTTTAACTAAGTGAAACACAGATTGATTGCTCCCTCAACATACCTCAGAGAAACAGGACTCTGTAAAGCAGAAGACAAGGCAGAGAACTAAGTAATTTAAGCAGGCTAGCACTACATATCTTCTGCAAATTAATAGATTTCTAAGCAGAGGAAGAGTAAGGCTCTGGAGCTGCTTCCCAGCAGGAGCAGGGGCTGCAAGAGGCCTGAGCAGATTCAGGATAGAGCATGATCAGCTGAAGACAGGGATAAAGTGATGTGATGCATTTTTGAAGGCAGCAGGAAACAGGATTTGGTTGTGTGGGAGGTTCCTACCGTGTCTGTACTCCCATGAAAAATGTTTTTTTTGCTTTAAAAACAAAACCAGGTGAACTATTTGATCTTCACAGAATCACAGAATCCTAGGGGTTGGAAGGGACCTCGAGAGATCATCTAGTCCAACCCCCCTGCCAGAGCAGGGTCACCTAGAGTACATCACACAGGAACGCATCCAGGCGGGGTTTGAATGTCTCCAGCGAAGGAGACTCCACAACCTCTCTGGGCAGCCTGTTCCAGTGCTTGTCTACTTTCTACAGTTTGAATGAAAGTATCATGGATAATATCAGTGAGAACTACAAATGACAACTGGTTCAAAATGCACGTATTACCCCTATTTTTATAACTCTTTCTGATTCCAGAGAGGTGGATCAAGGCAATCAAGCCTTCTCTCCCCTCCCTATGCCAGACAACCTGACCAAGGGGTACTGTTGTTGCAAGGATGATGGTGCAGCCATACATTTGGTGTATTGAGAGCTATTAAAGCTCTAGAAAAGCAGCTTCTCCTACACCCCTACACCTCTGAAGAGTCAAATCTATGCCTCTGTTGCAACTTGCTTGGAGCTGGAACTCATGTCACCCCTATGTCATGGATTGGATGATTTAGCTCCCCAGGTTGACCAGCTAGCTGCCTGGATGCACACATTCAAATGTCATTCAGTTCCCACAGTAAGCAAATATGCAGATGCCATGAGAGAACTGTTAGATGTTTTATGTCCTCTTTGTAAAATTGTTATGTATTATTTACTCAGCACTGACAGCTTGCTCTGCGCTGCTCACACAAAACAGTGTACCCTCTGCCTGTGAGAGCTTTTGATCTCAGGAATTAAAAATCAGACACAATCTGAAGGTTCAGGAGACACAGTCTGTATCTGGATTCCTGGCTGGGTGCACCCAGCAACCTCACCCACTGTTGTCTGGACTGTGTATTTCCTTTCCATTGTACAGATATTTGTGGAAATAGGGAGCTTCTGTGGAAACTGAGATGGCTCTTGACCTTTCTGGAGTTGGGATACTACTCAGACATGTACCTAAAAATCAGGAAATGGTCCAGTCTCTTAATCTACACTGAGTCTTAAGCAGCTTTATATCCATCGAAGGCAGAAATTCCTGAAAGAACTGAATCAGTAATTCAGAACTTGCATATAACTTTTTAAACACATACTCCAGTGCTTCTGTGTATTTTTTTTTCTCAGCAGGTCTAATTACCTGAAAAGAGAATTAGAGTGACACACTTAAACTACCTGGCTCAAAGATTGCTCAGGAACCTTCAAGACATGATATGTATGTATCCAAGTTCACTGTCCCCAGATGGCATCAAAACCGGCTGATACAGAGAGTGGGGAGTGTCTAGAGTTAGCTGAAAGTAAATGTTAAGAGAAGAGATAGCTGAATCCCATCATTCTTGAAAATCTTGGCTGCTACTTTTTATCTTGTATGTCAACCAGTGCTTAACCCAGACTAAAATTGAAGGTGCTCCTCCAGCAGAACAATGTCAGATCTTTGCCACCTAGTTGATAAAACCAGGGCCCCAGCACTGTGGTAGATGTTCTTTCCAGTGGTCCTTGATGGGGTGCACCACTGTGTCACAAAGACCAGGCGATTTTGATAATTTCTAAAGACTGTGACAGGATTCAGGATGCAGAGACTGAAGGAGAATGACCATTCTGTGTAGAGAGAGCAGTGGATAAAAGGTGTGGAAAAGGAAGATGGAAAGAGGTAGAAATAACTGGTGGAGCATGGGGACTGGAGGTCAGAGAAAAAAAAAAGAAAATGAGAAGATCTACAAGCAACTTCATGAGTATGGTGAATCTGAAGAGCCCTAGCAAAAGTGAGGAAAAGCCAGTGAGCACTAGTCTTTTACTGGATGTGTGTTTCGGGCGTGATAGATGAAGACTACTGGGTCAGCAGGAGTTGGATTCAACCCAACAATAAAGACACCCAAATTCAGGTGTCTGTATGTCAATCTCTGCATATGCGCTGTGAGTACAAGCTCCTACTGTAGTCAGTGGGGTTCTAGGAGGAGGTTAGTTGCCTATGTATAGGTGATTAGTGCTTTCTGAGATGCCATAGGGTATCCAAGATAATTCTCTGCAGATACCAGATGTGTTATACAACTTACTGCATCTTGCAAGTCTGCTCAATGGCTAACAGGATATTTTGCAGTATTTCAAAATTATCAGATGCCTAAATCAGGCCTATAAAGTGGTAGATAGAGTCTAAGACATCCAAAAAGCTATTTGTCTAACCCTTGCAAATGATACTGAAAGGCTGTCTGGACATCAGTGGCTCAGCTGAAGAGGAACTCAATCCATCGCAGGAACATATGTATCCCCAGTACTCTGGGGAATTTCTCCTGAGACCACTGGTGGCGTTCAGCAGGCTGTCTCATGCCACTCCCCACTCTGGCTACTCTCCAAGTTCTGGGTACAGAGCAATCTACAGATCTTTCTGCTTTCACTGTTGTCAGAAAATATTTCCAATAATTATTCAGTTGTAACCCTCTGCCATACAACACAATTAATCTCTATGAAGTTCTAGTTTCACTGAAATGGAAGACTCACTGGTGCCCATTAGCAGCTGCTGATTGATGTAATTCTCTTTATTTTGGCCACCCTTGAGTTTTAATTATGAAATTAGAGGTTGTTCAAAATGCTGCAGGCAGACAGCCCACTGTTCCAGGTTTAAGTGATGAAATGCTCCCTGACCATCATTTTCTGAGCTGGCTTCCCAATCAGTGTCAGGTCAAATCAGATGGGCAGTGATATAAAACAGTACAAAACTTAGTGCTCTGACTTCATGGTTCTTGTTCTATTATTTTAGGCCCTCATTCTTACTTGTAACTTACTAGGGACCAGAGACACCCAACAAGAAAATTCAACTACCTTTCTAAAACATAACTCATCCTCAGTGACTATCCCCATTTTCCTGTTCTTTCCCACACTCAATGTCCATACATGGTATTTTGCTTTCCTTCTAGGAAGTGGAGCTGGATGTGGTTCTAGCTGAAAAGGACACTTTCCATTTTATCAAAGAGATGAATAAAGGAGGAACGACAAGCGAATGCCTTGAGTCCTCTACTCCGCCTCCTTGAGTCCTCTACTGAAATCAAACTTTTGGAGACATAATTGAGAAAAATGTGAGGTAGTCTGAGACAGGCTATGAGTGAAAGCTGATGGCAAGGGATGGGGGCCAAAGGCATCTAAATTGAAGAGTCCAAGCTTATTTCTACCACCATGTTTCAGTCCTAGTCACACTGACTAGGTGCTGACTATAGTTTTGATCTTGCAAAACCTTTTGATGCAGCTTTTGCAAAACCAAACTAGAATAGTATGAACCTGGGCTTACATTTATCCAAGATAGCAACATCTGGGTCAGGAAGGGTGAAGAGTGCTTGGAAATAAAATGTTAATGGTTTTTTTGGTTGATCTTACCAATGTGGGTAACCTTTCTAATGCTCCTGCCTGATTTTCAGACTATTCAGAAAGCCAGGCACCTTGTATTCTGCAGTTTTGCGTGTAATAAATCTTGTGTACATCTGCTAGAGCTCCCGATTCAGTCAAACTTGAACATATGGCTAAACAAAGTCAATGAGACTATTAGCAGGCTTACAGGTAAGTGTGCGGTTGGGTACTTTGCAGAGTCAGGGCCATACTGACTCACAAGGCAAATTGGCACACAGATTGGTATTTAGTTATACAGAATCACAGCATGACAGGGGTTGGAAGGGACCTCTAGAGATCAGCTAGTCCAATCCTCCTGCAAAAGCAGGTTCACCTAGAGCAGGTGGCACAGGATTGAGTCCAGGTAGGTTTTGAATGTCTCCAGAGGAGACTCCACAACTTCTCTGAGCAACCTGTTCCAGTGCTCTGTCACCCTCAAAGTAAAGAAGTTTTCATCTTTGTAGCTCTTCACTGGACTCTCTCCAATTGTTCTTTGTCTTTCTTGAACTGGGGAACCCAGAACTAGGCACAGCACTTCAGATGCAGCCTCACTAGGGTAGAGTAGAGGGGGAGAAGAACTTCCCCCGACCTGCTGGCCACACTCTTTTTAATGCACCCTAGGATGACATTGGCCTTCTTGGCCACAAGGGCACATTGCTAGCTCGTGATCAACTTGTGGTCCACTAAGACTTCCAGGTCCTTCTCCTCAAAGCTGCTTCCCAGCAGGCCAACCCCTAACCTGTACTGATGCCTGGGGTTATTCCTCCCCAAGTGCAGGACTCTTGCCCTTGTTGAACTTCACACGGTTCCTCTTCACCCAACACTCCAGCCTGTTCAGGTTCCACTGAATGACAGCACAGCCCTCTGGTATATCAACCACTCCTTCCAGTTTGGTATCATGAGCAAACTTGCTGAGGGTCCCTTCATCCAAGTCACTGATGAATATGTTGAACAGGACAGGACCCAGTACTGACCCCTGGGGAACGCCACTAGCCACAGGTCTCCAGCTGGACTCCACACCACTGATCACAACCCTCTGAGCTCTGCCATCCAGCCCGTTCTCAATCTAGATCACTGTTGACTCATCTAACCCACACTTCCTAGGCTTCCCTATGAGGATGCTATGGGAGACCATGTCAGAAGCCTTGCTGAAGTCAAGGTAGACAACATACATTGCTCTCCCCTTATCTGCCCAGCCAGTCATACCATCATAGAAGGCTATCAAATTCGTCAAGCATGATTTCCCCTTGGTGAATCCATGCTGACTACTCCTGATAATCTTCTTTTCCACCATATACTTAGAGATGACATCCAGGATGAGTTGATCCATCACTTTACCAGGGATGGAGGTGAGGCTGACTGACCTGTAGTTTCCTGAGTCCTCCTTCTTGCCTTTTTTAAAGACTGGGGTGACATTGGCTTTCTTCCAGTCATCAGGCATTTCTCCTGTACTCCATGACCTTTCAAAGATAGTGGAGAGCAACTGCTACAGAGAACAAAGTCTTTGTAGTATGGATGTGAAAGTGTTCCAAGAGAGAGTATTAACTCCCTGTACAGCTCTTAAGGGTGTCCATGGTGCCATAATTCTCTATAAACAGGGTGCAGGGTGCAGCCCAAAGGGACGCCCGGGGAGGGAGGGTTGGTGCCCCCCTGCACTGCTTCCCAGCGGAGAGGCCCCTAGGGAGGTCAGGTGCAGTGACTGTGCTTTGGCCAGTCTGCAGGAATCTGCTGCCCACTGCTTTGTGTGCCTGGTTCAAACACCAATTCCCAGATCTGTAACCACATCTCAGAAAGGTCGTGCATACCTGGTGGATGGACGAGGGGATTACACTCTGGGCAATGGAGACTGAAGAGGACCAGAGGCGCATTGGTGGACCTGTTCATGAATTGGGGAAATTTTTGGTGGGGGCATCTGATTCTGGACAATACAAACTGCTGTGATGTAAAACAGAAAAGCCCAGTACAGACCTGGCTGTAGAGCACCCTGGCATTTGGGGTTTGTGAGACTTAGTTACTGAGCCACTCTGTACGTCAGATCTGAGAGTGTCACACTGTGACATTGCTCTTGGCACCAGGACATGTGCATGGCAGCAGAAGTATGGCATCGGCCCCTTGCTGGGGAGGAGGCCCTGTTCCTTCCCATTCTGGTTCCCATCGCTGCTTTTATCTCTGCTCTTAGCCTGACTGGGAAGCCTCACCCACTGAGGAAATGAGGGAGAAGGCAAGCTGTCGTACCCAAGGGGCATTACAGCAGCAAGTCTTGATTGAAGCATTTGATTTGCTGGGTCTTCTATATGTGTGTGTGTGTTGGAGCATGACAGAAAGCAGAAAAAGTACTCAACATTTTCTATTGAAAAGCAGTTACATTTTAGGGTTTTTTGCCAGTCTCATTGGTTAATAAACTGAACATGGGCTCCCACTGACAAGTGCTGGCTGAGAGTGTGGATAAGAGCCAAGGAGGTGTAACCAGCAGGGAGCCAGGCAGGAGTGGGAGGTTGTATTGCCCTCCAGTACAGCACAAGCAGGATCGTTTGCAGAATACTGTGCCCCATGCTACAGCCAGGTTTAAAAGGGGGAGTGGGGGTGTAGAGACAATGAAAACTGGAGGGATTTTATAAGGGATGATTTTAGAAATCTAAACTGATTTTAGAAAGGAACAACCATGACTACAATTTTGGAAAATATCCTCTGCCATCAGGAGCTTGTGGAAGCTGCCCCTTTAGCTTGTCAAAAAAAACAAAAAAAAAGGGGAAGATCCTAAGTCAAGCTGAGAGCCACCTTTGAACACCCCTAGGGAGGGCGGGAGTATCTGACACTGGAGAAGTTGTTAACCCCTGGAAGAAGCAAGAGCTTGTCTATGTGTTCAGACTACCAACTGAAGCTTGACATTTCAAGGAGGGTTTGCAGTTTTCAACAGCAAAGGTAATTAATTGTTGGAGTGATTTGCCAAGGGATGTATCTTTAATTCAAAACTGAATTGGCTTCAAAAATACATTACCTAATTCAGCCAGGAATTAGCCTACTATTTTGTAGGAATTTAACCCATATAATCACAGCAGCCCCTATGGCCTTAAAATCTATTAAATATTATTTTTTTGAAATCAACCCAGGTTATCTTCCCTCAAATAGTTTAGTTGTTAACCCAATCACATCAGCCATCTTAAGGGGATTATTCATAATTATGGAGCAGAGTGCCATCTCAAGGGAATAAAGGTAGAGACAGTGATTTCTTTCTGTTGTTTAAATAAGTCTGAGCTCTAGTAGAAGATAGTACACAAGAAATGACAGCTGTGTTCAGTGAGATCAGTCTAAAAGGAAGCATAGCATAGCAGTAGCTTTAGGGAAACTAAAATTAAATTCAGAGGAGACTCTAGGTTAATAAAACTTGAGACTCTAGGTTAATAAAACTTGTTTCAGAGGAAGGGCAGCAAGAGCACTTATTGTTCTGGCCAAAATGCACATTGCATGTTCTGACTTAAAAAAATAAAGGCAACAATACAAAACAAGTGAAAACAAAACAAATTTCTTCACGCTTTATGTAGAACAGACGCTACAGAAAAAGATGAGAGATACCATGTAACAGTCATGGCAAAAATGACACACCTTATAGATATGAACTCACAAGCAAAGTCATTTAGGTCATAGAAAATATAGTTCAAAATAATTTGAGCTATTTCTGAAGTAGATTTAAACAATGAAAATAACATCAGCCTATGAACTCTGCATTTGTAGTTAGAGAGCAGTGTGGCATAATGTGAACAATTAAGATACTACAAACACTTGTGGAAGCAGGGGAAAGGTGGAAAGGTGTCTTTCGATGTGAGTTGAATTGACTGACTTTTAAACAACATACACAAAACTTACACTTTCATGGCATACTTAACATTTCATGTCTGGTGTTGAGCTTTACATTGACATTGGTATTAACAATAATATGCATATGAACCAGAAGAATGAGACAAACTATGTGAAGATCACATCTACTTTACAGTTACTGGTGTCATGTTTACTCTGCCCAGCTTCATGCACTCAGACCCTTGTTTACCATTCCTCAGCAGGTTCATGTTTTCTGTTTGAACCGTAAAATTATTTTAGGAAAAAACAAACCAAAACAACCCCTCCTTCCCCACATCAGCCATATATAAGGCAAGGGTCTCAGGTGCTTCAACCCATTCCTTCTGCAGAGTAATACACAGCATTACAAAGCAATACTGATTTATCTAGTAGGTCACGTAGCTTATTGATGCTGTGTGTTGCACTCACAGGGTTAGTCATTTTGGTATCAGTGAGATTCCTTGAATGTATAATATCTACTCAGTAGGAGTGAGATTTCCAAAATGGGACTTGGAGAATATAAATGTCTTGTGCCCTACAGCAATAGCTGCAGTGCCCTGGTGTGGATTTGCAAAGTGTGGCAGAGACTCTAAATGAGGGACACAAAAAAATTAATTATGCAGACAACTGAAATTGCTGAGGATTCCTTCCTTTAGGGGACATAGTTCTTTCTGCTACCACAGGCTCATAATTATTTATTTCAGCTCATAATTTTCCATCACAAAACTGTGGAGACACAAATCTGTGCCAGAGGGAGAGGGCTTTTGAATTAGAATTGGAAGCACTCTCAGAAGGCAGGACGATAGGTGCTTAAAATGTGACTTGAGGGACAAAGACAGAAAAGACTGCTGGGGGGATCAAGTCTAGTCCCTTATGAGGAGAGGCAATGATGAACAGACTCTGGATATGTTTAAAGAGCAGTGCAAGGGTGAGCTGCACCTTGTCCTGCTTCCCCAGTCACTCACACTGAGAAAGCTGCGCGTGGCCCTTTCTATTTTCAGGAGCCACCTTCCCTTCCTGTAGAAGCCAGGCATGGGGACAGAAGAAATGATGTTTACTTGGGTTTTGATTGCAACCTGCAGCATGGAGCATGCCCACAATGCACACCTTGAGCAGGGCATTGAAATGTGTTTCCCCATCCTAGGAGGAAGATGCAGCAGTCGGCTCCTTGCCACAGGTGCACAAGTCCAGAACGGTCTGCAGAACACTACATGCCCAAAGCATTTGCATTTTCATATCAAAGATACTTATACACAAAATGAAGAGGTACCTCACATGAACACTGCATTTCACATATATGCAAACTTAATTTGCTCATGCAGTGTTTAAACTGAGAATCCAAAGAATGCTATTAAAAAGGATTTAATATTTCAAGAACTAGGGAGGCGAGGGAAGGCAGCAGGAGGAGTAAGGCTATTTATGGATTCAGTGGTAGCGTGAGGGTTATATAATTCTCTGAACTGGAATATAAAATTGCACTAATTCTTTGATTTTGGTTCCACTTTGTCTGAAACAGAAAAGGCTTGCTTGTAATTTGTTAATGCTGCGATTTAATGTAGAAGCTTTTTGCAGATAGTTTTGGCCTGCCTGAATTTATTATCAAGTTTATTCATGTAACTGAGACCATTTTGACAGAACTGGCAATACTCAGACTTCCAAGCTCAGAAAGATCAGTCTGGCTTAGCAAGAGTTGCTTTTCCTGCCTCCTGTGAAAGGGGTAAAGCCTTTCTGTTTCATTCATAGAACTGGAAAATCAAAATTATTCTCCTCCTGGGATTCACCCTTCACCCTTTGCTGCGTAAATTTGTGTGAAAACAGAAGAAAACTACACGACATTGCTTTTCATGGGTGCTTTAAAGCCTGAAGCAGGAGCTGAAGGGGAGCTGCTGGAGCTTTGTGTTCAACATCCAGATACCAGGATCAGCTTTAGATACTTATTCTTACAGAACATGGTTTGGCTATAAATATTCCTGTGAGAAATAGAGGCAGAGCTGATATGTCACAGCTTTGATCTTCTCTGGGTGAGCTGAAGAGCACAGCTTGGCCCTGCGCCTGGGCGCAGACCTGCTGGAGACACACTTTGCTGATGGTTGCATTAGGTGACAACACCTGTGCACAGTGCCCAGGCCTGCGTGAGCAAATCTCACATAGTCAAACTTTCAAGATTTCACTGAGTAAAAAAGAGCAGATATATCAAAGAATTTTCTGGATACAAATTGAAGAAACATTAGTCTTTACAAAGAATTGTTCCAGGATTGAGACACTGGAAGAGGTTGCTCAGGGAAGTTGTGGCTGCCCCGTCCCTCGAAGTGTTGAAGGCCAGGTTGGATGGGACTTTGAGCACCCTGATCTAATGGGAGGTGTTCCTGTCCACATCAGGGGGGTTGGAACTGGATGAGCTTTCCAACCCAAACCATTCTGTGATTTTTATGATTCTATTATTGACAAGTCTCCGTCAGATTCTCTTGCTATGGATTTGGGAAGCTGGACTGGAGGGAAGTGAGACCTTCAACAGCCAATGTACCAGTGCAAACTATTATTGATTTTTCACAGTGTTATTGCATAGGTACTTAAGGATGCATTACAAAAGATTGTCCCCATTGAAGTGGTGATGTCAAGAGACAGAGTAATCCTAGCGCTTGAGAGGAGACATGGACAGGAAGTACGATATGAGTGGCACAAGGCTACACAGCAGGTCAGTGGCAGAGGGGTGCAGATCTCGAGTGTGATCCTGATTGTGTTTCCTCCTCAACTCTCAGCCTTGCACCACCAAGAGGCTTTCCACCCTTAGTGTTAGGTCTTAAAATAAACAACATGATAGCATCCTATATGTGGTCTGAATTAGTGCAGAATGGAAACTGCTTTACAATCTCTTACATGGTTTTCCTGCTGCTGCTGTCTCTTTTCAGCAAGATACCCCTGACAGCAGTCTGGTTCAGCAGTGACAATTTCAATTAAAAACATTTGTTTTCACATCCTCTTAACAGTTTCCACATGGTGAGAAATGCCTTCTCTCCCCATGTGAATTTTGGGCATAGGACAGTGAACAGAAAGCATGTATGCTTCTCTCTATATGGAAAAACTTAATTCCATAGTGGCTTCATTTAGTGTCGTGCTGCAGCAGAGCTAGGGTGCTGCACTGTTGTATATCTCACAGTGTTGATAGAGTTATATTAGAGAAGATTAGCCTTTCTCCAACTTAGAAAGAAAAGCAACTATCATACAAACAAAAACAGAACTTGTGTGGAAAAGAAAAAGTTTGTTTGCTACAATACCTAGCCTATAAATATGCTATTACTAACTTGCAGATCATATTTCTGCAACATCTGGGGTCAAGTACACTTTACATTGGTGCAGACAGAGGTGTTCCATAGTTTGGTGTCCTGACATTGCAAAGGAAACATGTTTTTTCAGCTATTCAAGAGAGTATTTTCACACCAATATGCTTGGCTTAAGGAAACATTTGTGATGTTCTGCAAATGTGTTCATCAACAAGGCTTTGGGCTGGGGCAAAGATTTTTTAGGAAAATGATGTTTTCTGTCCACTAGCAAGATAATCCTTCCTTCAAAAAGCCTATTTCCCCCTCACTACCTGAGTCCACAATGTTTCGCAAAAGTCACAGCAATCAGAAAGTAGTTCTGATTGACCTGTCCTGTGTTTGAAAATGATACACAGGTATGTTCATGTTTATGTGAGGGGCAGGCATGAGTAAAAATCTGTCCTGGTATTTTTCACCTGAAGGAAACAATACTCACTAGAAGTGATTAAAACTTATCCTAGGGTGAGACAACAACCTGGTCTCCTCACTTTGCAAAACTGCTTGACACTTTTTTATGTACCTCAGTACTCTAGGTGCCTCCCTACTTAATTTGAAAGCCTCTCTGGTGCTTATTATTAATTGCCTGTTATTAGTCACTCTGAAACAATTATTTTTTAGGAGGCAGGTACTTACTTTTTTCATAAAGTGGTGTTGCTTCTAGTTTTTGGGCAAGTAATTGCTAAAATTCCTGGAGAGCAACAAAAAGCTGGATACATTCAGGTCTGGCTTGACCTGTGTCAGAACAGGTCTCATCTTGTGTACAGAGGTCTAACAGCTGGAATGCTCATCCAGGGTGAGAAAAAATCAAAAAGAATGATCAAAAGGCCCAAGGCAAGCTTAGCTGAGGACATGTGCCTTTCCAGACTTCTCCAGACAGAGAAGGTTGGTGAGGAGGCAGCTTGCTGCTGACATTCTCCTGGATTCTTGTCTAGCTCAGTTCGTCCCAAGGCAGCACTGGTAGGTGCTTATTCTCAAGAGGGGCACAGGTGGACACAGCCGTGACCTGTCAGGCTGTGTCCACAAGAAAAGCTAAATATTCCTGTTGTTTTCCTGTACTCTGAATGGAAACATTGAATATTTATCACAAATGGATTTCAGGTGCTTCATTTCCTTACATGAGAAATGCATGAGAGAGGCTTTCCCAGTGTCTTTACAGCTATGCTGGGTAGAAGGAGCATCCACTCTCACTGAGCACTAGGAGCACCAGCTACTTCTGAGATGTACCTAAGTCAGGCACCAAAAACGAGCAGTTTGTGGAAAATTTTGTTCTTTTTCTCTATTGCATCAACAAGGAACACATGCCTTATGTTGCCTGTCTGTGTGAATGCAGCAACTGTTGTTGTGGGCCTGACTGAAGTCAGGGATTTCCGGTGTAATACGTGGAGACCATATTTTTCCATAAGGATCCATTTTTTTTATGTTCAGAGGAAAATAGCCTAAATACAAAGAAAGTGATGGGTAGAGGTGATGAGTTATTTTTAGATTATAAACTTATTTTTAGATTTTACACTCATATTATTGGACTACCTTTCTGTTTCAGGAGGACGCTGTGCTCTGAGCAAAGAGAGAGTAGAGTTGGTGGCTTGGAAAGGGCGAAAATGGGTGAGGGGAATGGGATGAGCAAGTAGGATACAGAAGATAGCAGAGGCTGGCTATACTTCAAGGAAGCATGAAGAGCAGAACTCCGATGGCAGAAAGTGATATATGTGAAAAAGAGAAGAGATTTCCTCAAAAGAGAATTCTAGACAACCAGAAAAGTGAATGCAGCAAGACAAGGAAGAAGAATGGATACTTAATTAAATGAAATTTAAAACAACAATAGTAAAAATTTTAGAAAAATCACTTACACTATAAACAGTCTCAAAAACTCTAGCAAATGCAGTGCAGTTTGCTAATCTCCATGAGACTATTATCCTGAGGAAATGCTGTTGAATCCTGAGTAAGTCCAGATTTTATGTCATATGCAAGAGTAAAGGGTATTTTCCCAAGCAGGAAAGATAAATCTAATAAATACTGAATTTATTTTTAACTATTTTTGAAATCCAATAAATAGTCTGGAGTTTGCATGCTTAAATATAGTACCTGACCACACATATCCTGTAGGCCTGTGGTATTACTATGTGGATTTTTTTTTCATGTTATTTGTCTTTCTTCCACTACAAAGAATATGAGCTTACAGTGAAATGTATATTTCAGAACTTGCCCTAAATGGGAAGCTCCCAGCAGCAAGAAGAGACTTAAGCATCTTTTTGACCAGCTAAATAATATCTTCTGCATTCATAAACCCTGGAATTAGGATATGGTAAAACAGAATATATGTGTGACTGAAGTTTTACTGTATGTGGATAGTGTAAGGCACAGCTGTGCAAGACTGATATGATTTGATGATTCTATGAAGACTTGATGCAAGCCTGCTGATTTGACTTTTCTCTGACTTCAGTGTCCCCTTGTGAACATCCACCAAACAATAATTGATTAGATTAAAACAAAAGGTCTCTAGAAATAAATACTAGAGAAGCCTGTTCCAGTGTATTGATATTATAGCAATTCAATCCTACATGAGAACAAAGGTACCTACTAACCATCTGAGTAAGCAAATTGGCTTGCTAGAATTTAACAGGGGGGGTGCCATGCTAAAATCACCTTATCTGTCCAAGGATAAAGTGTGGACTAAACCAGTTTTCTCTCTTCATAGTTTCTGGAGACAGAGAGAGATGGACACTTACAGAACTGTTTTCATGTCAGGTAGGATAGGTACTGAAAATGCCAGAGATAAGCGAGAAGGCCTGGCCTTTGAAGGTGCCTGTCACCTTCACTGATTAGATGGCTATCCTAGTCTAGATATCTAATGAGCAGGCAGTCAAAATTCATTGATGATCTTCACTACTGGCATCATTGTTGTTATGCAAAGAAGTTCAAGAGATGGAGGAGAAATGCACATCACCCATGACTGGAAGACCCTCGCTCTGGCTTATACAGGCAGCAGAGAGAACCAATGATGAACTTACATGAATTGACAACTTCAAATGTCCAACAGGCATCAGAACTACTTATCTTCATTGGTCACCTGAGGAAACGACCTTGGTAACTCTGAATCACTCTATCTGAATCACTCATGAGCTTAGATATCATTGCTAGTTGCCAATATGATTAATTTGGGTATCTATAACAAGAAATATGAAAAAGGCCCGTAGGTATTCATAAAACAATAGGGTTTGGATACCAAAAGATTGTTTCTGTGAATGACATCTCTCCTGGTCGTCATGGTGGTACTCTGTGTTTGCACAGAGAAATCTGGATTGAGGAAAGACCTAGAAAGGAGTTGTTATTCTGTACAAGGACTTGAGATCTCTGTTTTCCTGGTAAATGAGGAATGCCCATAACTGAGGTTGGTAATCCATAAAGTTCTGATCAATTTGAATTCTCTTTTAGAGACCTGTGTAGTTATCTTTGAGTGTTGATTAGATTTTGTCATAGAGAAGATAATTCTCTGGAGAGTGGTGGTGGTAAGAAGTGAGGCTTCTTCAGGCTGCTTATACCTACTTTCTTTTCATGTTAACCAAGAGTGTGTTATGCTGTTAGTACTGAGGAACCAGAGAAAGGAGATGAGTAAGAGCTCATGTCCCACAGGGCATATCCATCTTCAACTGAATCATTAATTCATTTCCAACGTCACCTGCTGTGCTTAGTAATATTTGTCTTGCTGTGGCTGCACAAGTTAGGAAGAGTCTGGCTTGTCCAGCAAGATCTGAATGGAATTTTAATAGTGAGCAAAATCAGCATGTGCTGTTTCCTTATTGACAGAGAAAGTGAAAGCCAATTCTACAGCTGCTCTCAGTGAAGACACTAGCAAAGTCAAGAAAAGAGAGCAACTGTGAATGTATTTGAGGGCCATAAGAAAATAGTCTTAACCTCATGGTGTGCCACAGAACTAATGGTTTTTCCCTGGGTTTCAAGAGTGATTGAGGCTGGAAAAGACAGAAAATAAGATACTCTGTAATCTTTTATGAGGATTGCCTCCTTACTGCTCTCTGGTACATAATGGTATTTGCTGCTGGTTTTCCCTTTGTAGTTTGATTTGTGGGGGTTTAAAAATGTCAAAACACAGTTTACCCACTTTTTATATACTCATAAATCCAAATAAATAATAAAATAAAAATTGGGCCATTTATTCAGTCACATTTTGGTGTATAACCTCATTTTAAAAGTAAGGCTTAGCTGCAGGGTAAGCAATTTTTCAGCATTATGTTTCCAATCTGTCAATCTAATCTGAGTTTAAAGGACTCACATTCTGTTTTTTCCATAGAAACAAAACACTTATTCGTCAGTAAGTATAGTTTAAGCTGCCTTACAGACAATACGCATCCCTACTTCTCCGTTGTCATTACCTTTGAAAATTGGCCAGTTGTCAGCTGAATGGACCTTGATACCAGGCACTCTGAAGGTCATTGAGTGGCTCTGTATAGAGGATTTGCCAACACAAACATTGACAGACTCTGGAGAAAATATGTGTCAGGGATGAATCTCACTCCACCTTTGTGACTGTGAAAATCATCCCACGTTTATGTTTATGTGTAAAGCAAAGATTATATATCCTTAATTATGACTTGTGTCTCGTCTCTTCTTTACAAGGTCCCTTTTCAATGCTAAAGTAGATCAACTTCCTCACTTTATCTTCAAGGCTAAGAAAACTCTGCCCTGTTCTGTTTTTAGAGTTCATCACATTATTCTCCAAGCCGGTTCTTTATTTCACCACTGCTAGCTACATTGATGCTCTATTCATTCTTTTTTTGCTATCACAGTTTTCTATAAAAAGCCTCTTAGAGGAAAAACTCACTGCATCCAGTTCCCTGAAGCAAAATTAATCCACTGTGGAAGCAAAATTAACAACAATGATACAGGTTGCAAGGTCTGAAGTTGTAATTATTAGAAATGCATTATAGACAACCTCTAGGAGGTAGAGCCCTGAGGCAGCAGTCTCTACTGAGTTGCTTACTGACCAAACTAAAAACTCATTTCTTAAATCATAACAGCTGAACCAAACCTAAAAACCTGCAAATACTCCAGCTACCTGCTTTCATTTGTTCCACTGTTTTAGTCTTTTTCTGTTCAGGAAACAGAAAAAAATAAATCCAACTACTTTTGAAGATTAAAACTGTGTGCAGAAGGTGTTTCAGCAGAAAGTCCCAGACCAAACATTTGCCCTGGTACATCTAAGAGGGAAGCCTGAAGACTGGAGAAATAAATATCCTAGCAATATTCCTAAAAGTAAAGAGATGGTAGAATTTGTTTATTTTCTGAGTTTGTTATAAACAGTCCATCTGTTATTCCTGGGTGGTCAAGAAGTTTATACTGGAAGGATTATCCTATAACTTGAAAACAAAGCCAAACCACAAATATTTAAACAGCTATGAAGATTTTATGGTAAGAGCCACTGGAAAAACTGTTTTTGGAAAAGTCTCCTAATGAAGGAGACAGATGAAAAAGTTTTGAAAATTCCTTCAGAAGGAGTTTAAACGGACAATGGGAAGTTGTCTACCATCTAATGTACTCAAGGTAACATTTGTAAATGCAGAGTTTAAAATGTTGATTATAATTGTATGAACTTATAATTCTATCCTAAAATTATTTTTCCTAAAATTATAATGAGTGCTGGACATGCATATATGAAATTAGCTGATATTTCAGTATATTTTTGCAGTAAAGTGGCCTTTTCTAATGATTGAGAATTCCTCTTCCATACTTGTTAGTGAAGCCTACCAGGGAACATAATCCTACTGTCCTTGCTTGTGCTGAGTATCACCTAGTAGTATCCAGCACATCTAACTTGGAAACAGCAGAAATTGGCTTAGAACCAAAAGTGCATTTGAGCATCTAAGAGCATATTTGCACAGGTCACTGTGGTGCAGTGAGCAAATCCTTCAGGTGACTTCAATTGAGCTAGCTCCAAACCCCAGCACTGCCATGACCAAGAGGCACGGTGCTAACTGGGCCTGGCTCTGCATCCTGTTTGGGACCTAAGTGACATTGGTGCTGGGTTGTCATATGGATATAATAGTTTACACAGAGCTTAACTGAAGGTCTCTGTGTTCCATATCACAGTAGAGGCATACCCTCACCCTCCACAGTAGGAAAGCACCTGTGATGACCACAGCCATGCTGCAAAATTTCTGCTATGCCCTCAGCTTCCTCTAGAAACAGGACCAAGCCTATTCAGTTAGATACCTAAAAGCGAGTATGAAAGTAAAAATAACCCCAAAAAACAGTTTGGATAGAAGTCTCTAGTCTTATTTGCTGGCTTGATTTTCAGAAAATCAGAATACATTCAAACTCTGCTTTCAGGGAACGTACTCTGGAACAGGGTTTCACATAGCTGGGATTACGTGTGACCTAAATATCGTTTTGTGCCTAGCATTCTTTACAAGAAAACTATAAGAAAGACAAGAAGATACAAAAAATCCACAATTTAGGATCCTCTGGATCTGTAAATAGGAAAGCTAACACATAAGGTACTAGTAGAGACTTCCATAAGTACCAATCCATGACATATGCTTATATTTGGGCAACTAAACTTAAAGAACATAATTTTAAATATCACCCAGTCTACTGGTAAAAAGCATGCTAACGGCTAATGTCTGCTAAGAGCTAATCATGTAAACTCATGCTGTAACCAGCAAAGACACACCTTCCAGCGGACTCTATATACCTCGTGTCTCCGTTACCTACCTTTACATGGGATAAGCTTCTGTCTGAAAGTGTCTTTACTTCTTCTCTGATCATAAGGAAGACTTAAATAATTTGCTTACATTTGAAGCCCACTTTTCACCAGTTATAGACAGACAGAATAAAACAGAATAATAATAAACTTGGAAAATATGTAAAAACATAGAAAATAAAAAGTACAGAAACTCAAGACAGACAAAATGAACCCTATGTAAATGGTTAGAAATACAGTTATTAATTATACTCAAATTTAAGAATGAAAACAGGAAACACAAACAGAACTACTAAAAAAGAACTATTTTGGAGTATCCATTCAACAAACAAGAACCTTAGATTTATATAGTCCACTGATCTCTCCTTTTATGACCTTATTCTTCCATTAAGAAATAAATAGCTAACAAATTTTAACTATGGCTTTGGATTATGTTTTTGGTTTGGTTTTTTGCGGGGTTTTATGTATTTACTTTTTTTTTTTGGTAGACCCTGAGTCAGTAATTGCACAGCAAAGACAAACTGAAAGTAATCTACAGCTGGTTCTGAGCAACATTGTTTTACAGTGATATTTTCATGACAAATAAAATGTCTCCCTGTGTTTTGAAAGAAAGCAGCTGAAACTATCCAGCAACACCAGAGCATTCAAACTACCCATCAAGATACTGTTTTGCTCATCAGTTGAAATGCTCTAACATTATCTCTGTGACTTGCCCTACAGCAGATGATGTACATGATTGTTCACTTAGGGATGCAGTGACAATAAACATTTGCATGGCTTCTTGATCTTGCCTTGTTGCAAAAGTGCCCTGGCTCTTCGTTTGCAATACGGTTTGCCAAGATATCAAGAAAAAACCAATTTCACTGTAGCCCATAACACTGGCTACCTCTGCCTTGCATGAATCTAAAGAATAATCTTTTCAGCAAATTCCGTGGAAGTAAGATAAAATCAAACTAGGTGGAAGACAAGCTCCTGTAGTGCCTTTACAAGAAAAGTTTTTTGCAATGAATCAAAGACATGGAAGCCATATTACTAAGAGAGAAGAATTTCATGTAAATATATGAATTTTAGGTAGTCATAGAGGGAAAATCTTGTGCTTAAGAACCTGATGCAAAGAAAAACATCTGGAGACTTCTGGTTTCTTAACGGTACATGGATTCTAGCTAACTGTAAATAACGATGAACAAAGAATATCTCAGTAGCCAATATTTTTCTCTGCTGGTATCAAATGAAATTCATTTGGTATCAGCTGGAGTTTTTATAGTGCTAATGGAAGTTATTTTCAGTTATCACGTCAGCCCATAAGTATACAAAGGCAGCAATTTTCCTAGTAATCTGGAGATCAGTTTATATCTAGGGGGTATACTTTAGACTGTTTCTGCAGTGCAAGCTTTTATCTTAATAAACATGGTGAATCATAAATAAAAAGGAAACGATAAAAAAAGGAACATTCAGCTGGGACTAAGGCTGCATTTGGAAACATTTCACAGTGTGAATGTCTGAACTCTAAAACATGATGTCCAGTAAGCCCTGTGCTCAGTGGGGAACCAATGTATCTGAGAACTAGATATGGCTAATATTTTCCTTACAATAATTCCTCTGGTATTCCTTTAACATGTGACATGAGAGGTAAACTGGTCAAATTCTGCTGGGCTGCACGGCATAGATGTAGTTGCAATTCTTTTTAATGAAATCATGCATTTTAGCACATATCAGTCTGCCATAACATTAAGTAGCCCAATAAATAAGGAAAAGTTTAACTCATTTTTATAGCTCTCCAAATCTTATCAGCAATGACAATCCTTAATTGTGGTATGTTGGTTAGTATTTCAGCACGCTTTGGTAAGAAGCAAAATCACCCTCCGAAATTGCTTGCTTAGAAGAAGTTTCATATCTCAAAACTTGGTTACTCATTTTCTCTAATGACAAA
Organism: Aegotheles bennettii; assembly: GCA_013398125.1. Lineage (NCBI taxonomy): Eukaryota > Metazoa > Chordata > Aves > Caprimulgiformes > Aegothelidae > Aegotheles > Aegotheles bennettii. Next base: position 274,419 of record VZRW01006828.1, on the reverse strand, counting down.
TTTAACATTAGCTAGCTAAGATTTTTGAGTGTAATGTACAAACAGTGATTGCACATGGTGCGTTACAGCATGAACAGACAATACGGCTGTACAAGAGAGTAAGGCCAGGCTCTTAAAAGGCAATGCAGCTGAGTTTTCTCATATTGCTTAAAAAAGTCAGTGACTGTTAATGATATTGACCCTGAAAGATATGTTAAGATTTTAATATTCATCAGTCATTATAGCTATGTGAGATGCTGTACTGTGTAGTGTTCCCTTGCATCCTGGTGCCCCAGTTGTCAGACTGGGAGGTCTATCAGGGTACACAACAGTTTCATCACTGCTTGACCACTAAAATGCCTTCCCACTGAAAATAAGGTGAAGGGTAGAGGTCCGTGATATGGACTCAAGTTTAATCTCCTTGCATGGCTGGGACCCAACTGGAGTTTCATTCAGATGTGGAAGTGGTTCCATATCCCATCCTCTTGCTGGAGTCGTGTGATGCTTAATGCAGTAGCTACATGCTTGTTTCTTATATATTTATAAAGAAACTGTATTTTAACTCACTGCATAATTATGTGCAATATTTATGCATTAGGATTCCTGCTATTAATGCTGATAGTGCAACTCAGCCTCTATTTGTGTATTGACCTTCCATATTACAGGTAAGTCACGGTCAGCTAATGAGATAAACAAAAGCAACTAGCTGAATTTAGAACATATTTTTATTATTTTTTTAACAGTGCTTAACTTCAACATTTGCCACTTCTCTTTACAACTCCTGGTAAAATTCAAGTTATAGGAAAGGTGCATGTTCAAATTTTGTAAAGAATTAAAAGAAAAGGCCAAAGTAATACAATGGTTCTAATGTTTATTCAGTGAATAAAATTAACTACTCTGTTAAGCTGAAATGCGGCTAAACAAAAAATTGGAGAATCCTAAACTGTCACAGATTTTTAGCCATTTAGGGTTCAGTTTGGTTTGGTTATCTTCTGTTCTAATCTGTCCTGTCTTGTCCTGTCCTATTCTTTATACCAGCCTCTCTACCAAAAATGTCCAGCATTTTTTCAGGAGTGAAAGCAGCATACTTAACATCTGTCGTACTGAGATTATTTTTTCTTGCATTTTCTCTCTGGGAAAAGAATAAAATATGCAGTGGTATATTTATGTTGGGTGTGATGTTCTTGGAGTCTTTCTTCTGCTGTGCAAGTCAACATCTATTTGCATGAAAGAAAGAGACATCCAAGCAGCAGAAGACACTGAGTTTTGTGACAGTCCTTGGTTTCCATGTGAGTTCATTCTGTAGTCTTGCATCATCCTGTCCCTTGAGAAAGCTACTTGTCTGAAACAGGAAAGCTATACACTTATAACAGAAAAGCACATTATGCCAGCAGAACAGAATTGTCAGCTATGTGGTCAGCCTGCAGGAGGCCTAAAGAAGGGAAGCTTTAGAGAGGAAATGCAAGACTCTGAGTCTCACTTGGTATTCTCTGGAAAGTCAATGCAGAAAGCAGAAAAATGGTTTTATACCCTTCTAGGATGCTGTTTTGTTGAAGACTCATGCTGAATATTCTGTACTAGTTGAAGTCTAGGTTATTTCATTGCTTTTGATCCTATGGAAGTGATAAAGGCATTTATAGGAAAGGAAAAATCAATAAACATCAGACAGGATGCAGTCTCCTAACCTCACAGAACTACTTGATTTCTTAGGATCTCTACTATGAGAGAGCTAATTGTCAGTAAAGAAAACAGGGTGAGAACTGGAATTTACCTCTGTGATTGAGAATCTCCATTTCTCCATACCTTTCAGAATGTTCTCCTTTGCTTTCTATCAACTTGATTGTTTAGTTAGTAGTTGTAAGTAAGCGCTGAACACAAAAAGAGTAAAAGTAGATTGGAAGATACCACAAAGAGAGGTTGAATCTTCTTCTACTATTCTTCAGGACAGATTTGAACTGTTTCTTGAGCCCTACTTTCAGCTGACACCACCATAGCTCATACTTGAGACTGCCAAGTGCTGCAGAGACATCCCAGCAGATGGAAGTGGTATTGACAGCAGCCGATCAATCATAGGCAGTGCTGTAGCTGTTCCTATTATATCTTGTAGTCTCCATCCACAACTGACTGTTTTCAGGTTACAGCTTACACCGAGTGTGCAGTTGGCCTTTGCCTCATTTCTGTTTCTGCTTTCTTAGGACTGAGAAGCTGGATGTTGGGCTGACAGCAGGTTGAATCTATATCAACTTCTTCAAGGATCGACAGGCAATTGGATGTGTCAAAGAAAAAGACAAGTTTCCTCTTCAGAATGAGTGTTTTTGTCTGAGATGGCACAGGCTGGCTGTGGCTCTCTTCCAGCAGCCAAGAGACAGCTCAAGGGTATTCAGTGAAGCTTCTGTCTCAGCCTGGGGTTTTTTGTGATGAATATGCTGAGCATTGGCAGTGCAAGCAGGCTGGTAGCTGTGGTGTTCAGTGTGCTGGGTCCTTAGTAAGAAAAAGTGATGTGAGGAAAAGAAGGCACCTGCATGATGTTCACTACCATTTTTCCATTATAAAAAGGGGAAAAAAATTGTTTCTTTATATGACAGTCCTATGTAAGAATTTACTGAAGTTGAATCACGGCTGTTATGTGACGACCACTGAGTAAAAAAGGGTGGGCAGTGAACAAAAGTAGAAATGGACAGTGACGCCAGCCTCAATTAAAACAGGAACAATGGCTTTTAGAACTGTATTCCAAATACCAATAGACCATGCACAATGCAATACCATGCTAAAAAAAAAGAGTTTGAAATGACTAATTAGTGGCCCCAGGCTACCTTTCAAAGAAGGCTTCGTTTACCAGTATGCTTTTCCTTTTTGTGAAACTGTATTTGACACAGAATTTGCAAGAAATGCACAAATGATTCAGAAATTGTTGAGGAACTCCTTGTTCCGGTTTTTCTTACGATGACTGACCTGAATTTCTTTTAAGTCGATAGGAAGATTGCTGTGATGCCACTGAGTATCATGTAAATCCTACTTGTCATTTCCACTGAGGTTACTTGCAGATATTAAGGCTGAGTAGGTATTTGCAGATTTGAGCTGACATTTAACAAATGTAAAACTGCAGTAATGGTAGGAGAAATAAGCAAATTGTGATTGTTTCTTTTTCTAATGATGAAGAAAAAGAATAATTCTTTATAGGTGATGCAAAGCTTGCAGTGCTCAAACTAAAAATAATTCCCAAATCTGTGATAAAGTCACCGAACATTCCAGACCTGTTTAAACAAGCAAATTAAACCAGTAAACCATGAATAATGTAATTAAATCTAGCTCTACAATAAAATTTGAATATTTACAGTGCTACTATGCTGAAAAAATAGTTTGAATTATTAGGAAACTGCCTTATTTTTCTAAGGAAATAAATTACTGCCTCTGCTTCCATCAAATTCTGCATTCAAAGCCATGAGATTTAAGTAATAAGAGAGGAAAAAAACCCAAATTTTCCCTTAACAAAGCCTTTCTGTGCTTTTGGCAGTAGCCATCTGTCATGGTTGAGTGCTACTAATACTGAACAAGGTACAACCACCATACTCAGACGTCAGACTCTTACAAATACTGACTTCTGAAAGCTTGGTACGAGCATGAAGTTTTCAAGTTTCCAAAATGAGATTTGGGTTCCCTGCCCTGTCCCATTCCCCAATCTGGAAGTTCAGACTCACTTTCTGTTATCTTATTTAGTTATTGTTTTACATTATCTGTGTCAACAGCCTTTTCTATCTTCTGGATTAGCTAAATTTTCTTTAATTTGTATTTTATCTGACGTTTGCAGAGTATTTTCATATTAATAGTGAACACTGATTTATCATATTTGGCTTCTTTCTTCCTTTCTTTTCCTTAATAAAGGGACTGTTGTGTTCATAGTGTCGAGAAAATCACCTTTTCTTAAAACAAAAGTCATGGTTTCTCCATTATAGAAGTTGCTGCTTAAAAACAAACAAACAAACAAACAAACATCAGCATGGTAAAATAATGATACTCAGCATCATTATATGATGGAGAGAGCTTGAAAAGAGTATCTTTTCTATTGTACTGAACTGGCACCCAAAGCATCCCTCCAGTGGAAGTCAACAGAGACACATCAACGTCCTGCATTTTATTTTTTTTTATTGACTCAGCACTGCTTATCCTGCCATGAAAATGCAGACAACATTTGAACTTTGTTTTTTTTTCTTTCACCTTTCCTTCTTTATAAAAGGAAGAAAAAAAAAACTGACACATGAAAAGAATGCTTTGACATCTTAATCTTTGGTGTACAGAAAATAAACTCCATGATCTTTTCTTTAAATTTCGTTTATAGGCATTTTGGAGGAAATGACTCCTTCATTCTTCATTCCAGAAGGAATGTTTATAATGGCCTACTCCAAATAGCTTTTTACAAATTATTTCAGAAGAAAACCCACTATATCTCTGTCAAAACCACAGTAAATCAATACATTGCCAATGGTGTTCTGTCTATTGGTTGTCACTTAGTGTTTCTTGATTGAATTAATGCAACCAACAACCTCTATAATTGGTCTTCTAAACTTCTTGATAACATTAGACACAGTGAGGATATAGGTTTCTAACACAGAGACATGAAATCTTAAGACTGGTTGTTTTTCACCTTCCCTTCAGGTGAGAAGCTGGACTGAAGGTGTCTAGAAGGGATTCTTGTTGCCTCTTTTCAGCTCCCTTCCAAAAATGAGACATCTGATTAAAATCACATGGATCTGGGATCCCACTGAGTCTGTAAAAAGAAAGAGGGACCTCTCACCGGTGATATTCTTAGGTAAGTGTCAAGAAGGTAAGATGAGCTTCCCTGGAGAGAAACCTCTTTCTGTCCATTGCCTGGTGGGTTTGTGAAGAATAACTTGCACCTGAGTAGCTGAACCTTTTCAGAAAAAAATGCCAGATGCAGATTTCAGTGTAGAAAATTTCCCTGGAAAGGGGCTTTTGCTGTTGTCAGATTAACTCAACAATGGCAAAAGTACCAGCTTAAAAAGATATCTCAAAATGCTTTTGTAGATTTGATGTGTTAATAAGCAGTTACAGAACAAGTAAAGTAAAAAAAAAAAAAAAAAAGGCTGACATAAACACTGTACATATTTGTATATATTTTATAAGAGTCATTCTGATGTTTTCTCCAAGTGGGAGATCCAGAAGTCAAAGAGAGTATAGGTGCCAAAAATGGGTTTCTCAGCAACAAAAAGATTACCTTGTCTTTGTTTTAGAAGGCACGGACTAAAATAGTCAGCAATGCTCTGATGCATCCCCATATTTTTTTTGTGAAATGAGAAGAGATCTGTGGCCATCCCTCTGACTGTTACTGAAACCAATGCCACTAACTTCAGACTTATTGTTGACTGCTGCAAATGTAGTGTATTCCCAGGTGGTTATTCTGTACTCTCAGGTGCCAAGAAGACGTGGTTATTTCACTGAAAACAATGTAGTCTTCAAGATTGTATTTCATAATAGGCACTAGCCTATTGATCATGACATCAGTTTTAATCAATTTTTATAAAGTTTTTAGTTCATATTTAAGGCACTTGTATGGAGGCAGAAAACTTCCTGGAGATTTAGAAAGAGTTACTTGATCATGCAGTAAAAATGTCAAAATATTAATAATAATAAAAAAATCTGTCTTTCCTCCTGTTAATATTGGTTGTATTTTACAGAGAATAGCTGGTTCTAAAAGAAATCAGGGCTCAGTCTTCACTACACTCCTCTGAGAGGGGATAACCATGAAATAGTCACTCCTGTATTTGATATCTACTACAGATATTTCGTGGGTCACTAAGTTCAATAAGCATGCCTTCACTGAAATCTCTTCTGAAATGCAGAGAGTGCCACTCACACATTCTGAAATCCCAAATATTTACTTTTGTATCTGGAGGCACATTTTGTGATTTATTCGTTGAATGCTTTATAAATGTAATTGCAGAAAAGTACAGGTAGGCTGCCTTCAAGTGGTGTCCACAGTCATGAACAAACACATTGTTTACTCCACTACCATGAACAGTAAGCTTGAGACAAAAATTCATCTTACATCAAGCCAGTTCTACAATACACATCCTTTGCATCTAGAACTGATGTTTAAGGAAATGTCAGTGGGAAAGGTGAAGAGCTGTGCAGAAAAGGAGATTTTAAAATCTACATATAATTTTTTGTGTCACAGAGACACCGTGAAACCTTTTCGCCCACTCGGGCAGCTCAGCACCAGCATCTCTCTTAACTCACATATAAGGCAACAATATTTTTAGGTCTTGATCTTGTACACTAAAGATAAACAGGTAACTTGATGCAGGCGTAGAATTGCCATGCCTTCTCCTGGGAGTCATTCAGAAGTAGGTGTGTTATCTTTGCATGTAACACATCCACTTTTTTTGTTGCAGTTTTAATAAATGAACAGCATTTCATCTTGAAATGTAAGTTAACTTTCTGAAATTAAATCCTGCTTTACTGAAAGAAACAGAAGATTTTTTCAGTGAGTCCAAAAGATTATTCCTACTTCAGCCTGCAATAGCCTAGGACTGTTATGGTTTGAAAGGGGCAGGCAAAAATCTTATTGGCTTTTGCTGCCAGGACCCAGTGAATGAGGGGCGGAGTTTAGGTCCTTGTTGTGAAAAGGGGTCTGGGTGTCAGGTGTCAGGTGTCAGTATTCCACCCATTTCCCTGCCAGACTCTATAAAAGCCAGGAGGACTGGGGGCTTCTCTCTCTTGCCCTTGTGGTCTCTCCAGCTTCAGTCTGCTCTCTGCCTCGCTCCTGCACTCCCCTGCCTGCAGCTCGCCATGTGGAGCCCAGAGGAGAGGCCCAGCTTTTGGCTACCAGCTCGCCACGTGGTCTGCAGCATTCCAACTGCATCAGGTGCTGGAGTTTTGGACTCTTTTCTTCCCATTGACTTTGCAGTGAAGGACCTTTCAGCAGCCTGTATCGCCGGTCATCGGAGCTCGGGTTGTATATATTTGTATATATGCATTTTCCCTTTTTCCCCACCTGTTACTATTTCTCCCTGTGACATTAAATTTGTTATTAGTTTTCCATTTCCAACCGGAGCTTGTCTTCCTTACTCCCCTTCTAATTTTCGGGAGGGGAGTGATAGAAAAAGAACTCTGTCTGGTTTGTGGCTTGCCCTGACCGTTTGCTAAACCAGCACAAGGACCTATACAGATATTCGGTTACCATTACAGATCTATGAAGTGCAAACCTTTAATTGCCCAAAAGGTTACACGAGAGAGAAAATATCTTAAATTTCAATTATGGTCTTTGCTTTATTGCAAGTTATTTTATCTGAGGAGAAAAATCACAGTAAAGGTTTTTCTTCCAAAATTGTGTCTTAGATGATTAGCCCCCCTAATGTCATCTGATGATTCACAGTGATAGTTCTAATTTATGGTCAATTGACACCAAATGGCAAGAACAGACCTGGGGGCAGACCGAGCAGATTATTTTTTTTACAGCTGAACTCAACCAGCACACCAGCTGTATAATTCCACCATACGTTGCTACTTTCCAGGCAAATGTGAATATTATTTCTCTCAAGAAACACAATGCAGCACTATCAGGCTTCTGGACCTTTGATCCTGAATGAAGCTTTTATGAACCTTCAGTACTCCAATCATAGTTTTAATAAATATGTTATCTAATAAACAGGAGACCCCTCTGAACCAGCTTTTGCACTATAGAAGCAACTGATCTGATACTGTTCTTTAGTTTTCTGTGGTTGCATTCTAAAGAAAATATGACTAAAATAAAATTTTTTGAGTAAAAACACCAAATAAAAAATAATCCATCAATCAAAAAAACTATCCTCAGTTAAGAGTTGATGCTTTCTGTTTGATTAGTTTTGTCAGTCTCAGTAACTCCTATAACCTTTCAAACATTTTCCTCCATATAAATTGGAGTGCTACATCCCCAGTGGTAGATATCACCCCAGGCATGCATGCATGAAGAAAATAATTATGCATTTGCAGAGGTGGCCATCTAGTTTAGGTCTTTCTCTTCCCAGGCCACGGATGCTTCATTAGCCAGTTTTTAATAACTTCTTATTCAGAGTGGTGACCATAAATTCCCAGTCATCTTGCACCTTGCTCACACTTACTCCCCAGACAAAACTCCCTAAGGCCTCCTTCCCCATCCCCTTGCAGCCTGTCAGTGCAGATGTTCATTAGGGTTTGTTTGCAGCTCAGGGACTGTTTTTCCTTTCCAGGCTTATGGTCAGAGCTTCAGAACATTCAATAATGTAATAAATATGTTATTGATTTAGGATCTGATTTCAGCAGGATCATTCACATGATTAAAATTATCATGTGTTAAATTGCCTACAGCATCAACCCCACTCAGAGTAATTTTCCATGGCAGTCTGGAGTTACAGACTCCCTCTTTAAGACTTATAAGGATCGCACTGGGCTGCTCACTACCTGCACGCAGTTCTGTGCAGCTATCTCTCCTGTCTCTGACTATGGCTAAAACTGTATTTCCAGGTAGAGTATAGGAACAGGACAAGGTACATGATGCTTCTCCTGAATACTATATTATATTATATTGCATATTTGGAGGTTTTATAACCTGAATGGCAATATGAAAAAGAGTAAAGCAAATTAATTCCCAGATAGACGATGTGCAGTTTGGCCCAAGATGGAGTCAAGGACCACAACTGGCCTTATGCGGACCTTCCACACATTTGCAACAACTTAACTTCCAGTGTTCTAGGGCCCTACATTTACCACATTAGCTATTTTACCACTGAAAGTTATGAGAGTTTTGTCACTGGCTTCCATGGAAGCAGTATGTGAACTTCTCAATGTAACACAGCTACAAAGCATCAGGTCCACAAGATCACAGAATCACAGAATCCTAGGGGTTGGAAGGGGCCTCGAAAGATCATCTAGTCCAATTCTCCTGCCAGAGCAGGGTCACCTAGAGTACATCACACAGGAACACATCCAGTCAGGTTTTGAATGTCTCCAGAGAAGGAGACTCCACAACCTCTCTGGGCAGCCTGTTCCAGTGCTCTGTCACTCTCACAGTGAAAAAGTTTCTCCTGATATTCACATGGAACCTCCTATGTTCCAGTGTGCAACCATTGCCCCTTGTCCTATCATTGGTCATTACTAAAAAAAGCTTTGTTCCATCATCCTGACACTCACCCTTTACATATTTGTAAACATGGATGAGGCCACCCCTCAGTCTCCTCTTCTCCAAGCTAAAGAGACCCAGCTTCCTCAGCCTTTCCTCATAAGGGAGATGTTCCACTCCCTTAATCATCTTTGTGGCTCTGTGCTGGACTCTCTCAAGCAGTTCCCTGTCCTTCTTGAACTGTGGGGCTCAGAACTGGATACAATACTCCAGATGTGGCCTCTGGATGAGGTTCATCTTAAAGATGAACCTTTATCTCATGTATTGCTTTAACCTCAAGGTGAGGCCTTTGTTTTCCTTTAAAAAATATTTTGACCAAAGCATATTATTTTCTCCATGATGTTACACAAATAATTCCTCTTACAGTATGTCTTGGTTACATTTCTCATACATTTTTGATCTAGAAAGAAAAATAACATGCAGTATCTTCCAGCTAAGTAAGTTCTCTGTCAAAAAATTGATGGAGCAACTTCTTACTTCCTATTGATCAGGTCTTCCAAATAGACTTGTAAATCTAAATCTAGTCTTCCTCAGAGGAATCAAGATCTAAAGTCTCATTTTCTGCTTGCCCGTGTTTTTGGACACCTTTGAATAAGCTAACAGTAAAGTGATGACTTCTCCAGGGTCCAGGGATGTTGAACACAGGCAGAAAACTCATTCAATTGTTGATTGGTGATGAAGTCTTTTACCCTCAGTTACATGCCCTGAAACACGTGGAAAGATGTGTCACTGTGACTATGACTTCCTGTTCATCTCATGGTAAAAATGTTGATGAAGTATGATCAAAGAAGTTGTGAAAAATATGTTTCAGTACTTAAATACTTCCAAAATCCATTTCCTCACCAACACTTCCCAAAACAACCTCAGCCTTTTGGAATTTTTTTGCTCATATTGTTTATATTGAGGACCATAAGGAACATCCAGCCAGTAACGTGAAAGTCTTCTAAGGGCAGTAATATTATTTACTAATGGCATGTTCCCATGCTGCCAAAGAGACCAGATGCTATGATGAAAGAAAAACAACTTGGAAACAGAAAAGTACTCATCCCCATTACAATGTTCATCTCTAAACATTCTCTGAAGGCATTTTCTGAACCCATTTGCAGGAAATGAATCCATACAAGCTATAGGAAGAAGAGAAAAAACAGCAGAAGCTGCTTTTTATATACTCTGACCTCAGAAATTTTATCAGATTGACTGTCAGTTTCTGTAGAATGAATCAGCAACTGTCCCTGACATTGGGGATTTATTCCTTCACTTGTGTCATTTGGTTCCCAGAGATAGCTGTGGAATTACCACTGTTAGCTGACTAGCTGAAGTGCGGCTATCACCTCTGACAAATCAAGAAACTATGATCAGGAGCTGTTTTAATTAAAAAGGAAAAGCAAAAGGGAATTGCAAGTTTCATTGAGGAACACTGCTTGCTAATTACCTAACATACGTGGGAGATGTAGGCTACTACAATAAGCACTTGGGAGAGATGGGATGTAGCACAGGATCTGCATCCCTAGCCAATGCAGTTCCCAAGTTTGGGCTGTCCTAGGACTGATAGCACAGGTCTGGTATTCCTCTTTGTCACTGCCTTTGTTCTTCATATTGGTGGAAAGGAAAAAATAGGAAGTTTATTTGTCCAGTTGTATCTGGTACAAGGTGAAGCATGTATTTTGTAGGTTGCTTCTTGGTAGTCATGTGTGAAACAAATAGATATCAACAAACCTTCTTCTGTTCCGTCATATACTCAGAATGTGTTCAGGTGACACAGAATCTTAAAACATCATGGATTTACATTTTGATAATGACTTGATTAGACTGATTACTCTCTGAAAATTTAAAATAAAAATAAGTCTTAATTTCTACTAGAAATCAGCAAAATGCATGTGAAATGTGAAAAAGATCTCAGAAAACTAAATGGGGAAACAAAAAATATTAGTAAATGAGCTGCCAGCTTTCTAGTATACATGATTTAGCTCTTTTAATCTCTTTGATGTTATCTGGTCTGGAAACCCTATATATTTGTTTCTTGAAATTCAAAGACCTTATGAATGAAAGGCTTACATAAATGCGCAGTTTACAACAGTAAATGAAGGCACTTGGCTTTGCAGATCTGACTTGGCCGTAAGATGTCTCAAATTCTGTCTCTGTCTATACAAAACCTCCTTAACCTGAGGGAAATTATTCATACACTAAAAATTTCTTTTTATACCTCTGCAAGGAATAATTTATAAGATACACATAGAACAATTTTTGAAATAACCAGCAGCTCCAAGCAAGGAGCCAATGTTTCAGGTACCAAATTTCCTTATAGAAATGGGATAACATTACTGAAAAAATAAGTTTGTTTTGTTCTTTTTTTTTCCACTCAAGAACTAACCTTGTGAATAACCTGCTCTGTTATTTTCATTAGTGACCTTGGCAAAAAAGGTTGGCATTTCACAGATGAATTTTCTAGTGTTGATGCCATAAAGCTGTTTGGCACTATTAATATCAAAGAGAATATGAGTATTTTGCACAGAGTAGATGATCCTGCAGGTTAGGGGATTAGAGCTGTGATGAAATTTAATAGCACAAAGTGAAATTTCAGTAATTCAAGGATGAATAACAAGTGCTGCTGTAGCAATTACTGCTGTGGGTTCGTAAACTGAAGAAAGCAGCAGGAGGAGAAAGAACTGGATGTGGTGATAATGTTACGGGATTGCCATTGCCTGCTGACCTCGTAAAATCATGTATGGGTCAAGGCTGCATGACCAAGGCTGTGGTTAGAGCCTGGCTAGAGGACTGGGCAGTGTCCTGGTCACTCATGTTGAGTTGTCACTGTCTAAACCACTGCTTTAGTCATGTTGTGAGAGCAGTCTGCCAACTGACCTATACCTGGAAAAACCTATGTGAGAGATCTCCCTGTTGGCCACATAGTGGCAACTCACTCTAAAATACTACACTTGAATTGCAAAATGAACCACTGTGTCAAAGGGTCATGTGGACTCAGGGCTCCATTGCTTCTTGCAGAAGAGCCGAAGGACCTCCTGCCTCAACTCCTGGTCTCTGCTCCTCTTGATAGCCTCTGAGGACCTGCCAAGGTGATAAGTGATGCAATTCTGGATCATAATCCACTCTGCTTTTACATGGTATTAATAGGTATTCGTATTTTCTCTGCTTTTAACTTCAGGAGCTAATAACCAGATGAAATTCCAAGCTTTATATAAAAGTCCCCTGGAAGCAGGGACTGCCCTGTACCTAAGTGGTGTCAAATTCAAATCAGTTTGAATTTGATTCTTTTGCCTCTTAAAATAACTTTGAAATGGTTTTCACACCACTTCCACAGGCAGGCAAGATTAATGCTACAGAATGTGAAAAGCCATGCTTGAAATAATTCATTTTTTCAGAGCATTCAACCTCCGAACAGTAAGACACTGCTAGTCTGCTATCTAGTATACCAGATTTAATGAACAACATGGAAGCAATGATTACAACTGTTAATTTTCAGCAGAAATAAACACTGAATCCTACCAAAACTTTATAATTAATAATTATATTTTGATAATAGGATGTTAATAATGTTAATAATTATAAGTTAACAAGTTAATAATTGTATGTTGTTGTACTGCAAGCAGTTGGCAGAACAAATCCTCTTGACTCCCTGTTGGCAAAAGTCTTGACTATTGGTGAAGCCTTGCTAACAACAGTATAGTTCATTATAGCACTTCCACTTTGTTTCTCTTTCAGTACTCTCAGTCCACGTCTCCAGACTTTCCTAAAATGATTTTGCTTCTTGAAAACACAAAAGCTGTCTGAAGACTGAACATTTCTAATGTCTATACTTCTACCCTTTGAACAATTTTCATGCTGTTTTTTACAAACTCACTCTGACTGCATTTTTTAGGCTTTTGACTAAAGTTTTGTCCTAGCTCTGTATCATCTGAATGGTTTATGATCTCATAGTTCAGTGAGCTTCTGTATTGTCTTGATTTTACTTCCAAGCCTTGAATCCTGATCTGAGGCTGTCTCCTCTGCTCTGGCTCTTCTAATTGCCTTTTTCTCTAATCCCCTTTATACTCGGGAACTCCACAAGCCTACCAAGATGGTATCTTTAACACTGGAGACTTAGTTTTGTTATTGCTTGACAAAGGATGTAGAGCCAGATTCATGTGCTCAAAGGTTTTTCTAGCAGAGTTTATAGCTGCTAACACACATTGACTGTAATTATGAAAGTTACTTTGGGGGAAAAAAACAGAAACAGAAGAGAAGAGTGAAAAGCTGGAAGGCTTTCCCCAGGGCCTTCCAGGAGAAGAACTGTTGGGGTCCCCAGTCAAATATCCTCCCCAGATGCCTCCTCCAGTGCAGCAGGGTGCCCCCTCCCCTAATGTTTCCTGTGGTAATTACATACTCTTTGTCAGGACCTGCTCAAACCCTCTCTTGCCATTCTTGTTTATGGTGCCACTGGCAGGAGCATGCTTTGATGAGGGGTAGGTGCTGCTCTTGGTTGTTAAGCTCAGTGCATGCATATTGCTGGCTGTTGCAACATAAACCAAAAGCTGCAACCAAGGATAGAAACTAGGGGGAAAGGAAGGTTGGATTCTCATGCCAGTGGCAAAAAGGAGAATCTGCTGTACTGACTGTAGAGTTGGCAGTGAAAGGCAGGCTGTGGAGTTGTGACTGCAAGGCCCTCAGCAATGCAAAATGTATCTTGGGCACTGAGCAACACTATGAAGCCCAAGAGTTTCCCTCACTTTTTCACTTCTTATATGAAAACATGTTTCACGTAGCATTCTTTAGACAGTTATGATATAGTTAAAATCTCTCTAACACACCCTGATGACTGCTTTGCTCTTCTTCTTAACTGCAGAGTGATAAACAAATCTCGAGCTTCTGACAGGCAACATTAAAGATTAGTTTCTGAAACGGGGGAGAAAGATGGGTTGTTTTTGGTTCTTGATATACTCAGAAAAGTTAATTAAAAGATGAATGAAGACAATGGCTGTGAAGGCAGGGGGAGGGCTTGCATTCCTTTCTACTAGCATCAACTAAGTCTAACAGATCCCATTCACACCAGAATGATTGATTTTCTAATAAGCTAAGCCAGGAGGTAGCCTGTTTTTATGTTTCCCATCTTTCTTTGAATACTCTGCCTGGGGCCCCAGAAGGGAACTGGCTTTTGTATAAATGAAGTCTAAGTAATCTTAGACATCTCAAAAAGTCCAAGTCTATATGTGTGCTCTGCATGACTTCTTAATCTCCAAGGAGGAAAAGAAAAAACTGTGTCATTTCTAATTCAGCTGTTAGGGCTCAGTTTATGCCATAAACTCCTTTTTGTAAGGAAGGGTCTTTCCCCTTCAAAACTTGCCTTACTGTTAAAATTCATCAGGAAGGACAGAGGTGAGCTATTTACTTGTGCTCTGTTGCTTGATATAGCTGCAATACACTGGGGTAAGAAGACAGTGTTGCTAACAAAGCAGATATGTGCTTTCATAACATTTTGTGTAACTGGGCAGAGAGAGAAAGCTGGCCTGACCCAGGAGGCTGAGGATGGCATTCCGAAATGGGAGAAGATTATGTACACCTCTGCTGTGTCCAATATGCAACAAACACTCATAATATTGGCCAGTCCCTTGAGAATGCTTAAATTAGATTACTTAGTTTATATCATGCAAAAACTGTCCTGGCGAAACCTCAGTCAGGACATCTATTTTGTTGATGAGCCCAGTGCAGTGTCTCTCCTTCTAAATTACACAGCCATGGGTGTGGTCACCACAATAGATGGCCTTCATGACAGCAAAGACTGACATAGACTTACTGATGTCACAGTGATAAGTGTGACTGATACATGTGTGGCCTGGTGAACATCCAAAGGTCCTCACTCTTTCTCTTGGGGTCCCAAAATAGTAAGCCATTTCTCTCAGGCCAGAGAGGGCATTGCTCTCTTTGAAGGGGGGCAGGAATATAGCCTTGATCAGCTTAAAAATACTGGCTGGGCTGAATGCAAAGGTAGCATTGTGAAATTCAGAGGCCTGTGATATACATGTAACTTGAGAGGATGTGATCTAGAAGTCCCTGGGGCCCTATATCTATGAAAATCATGTGCCTCTCAATTAGTCCTAACAGTGATTAAAGCAGGCTCACAGTCACCTAACAGCAGACAAGCTGTGGTCTCTACAGGTGCAGCTTGGAGATTACTTGAAAATTCTACCTGGGAGACCAAAAATACCGAAATCACCTGGCAGTGGTCAAGATTTCAGCTGATATAACCTACATAGTAAGGATTGATGTTGGAGGACCCATCTTAAGACTAGAGCTTAATTAGGTAAGTGTTGTAGCAGGTTTTGGTTGAGATAACTTCATGGGCCCCAAAGCCACTATGCAGCTTTTTGTCAAGAGGAAAACTGCAGAGCTGAAAAAGAAGTGTGATAGCAATGAATGCAACAATAACTTTTTTAAAAAATTGAGTCATTGCCAATATTTTTTAATGAAAAAAACGATGAAGAACAACACTTTTTTCATTAGCTTAGTGGATGGATTGAAAATTCATGAGAGTGAGGGAATAGTAGCAGCGTCTCCTGCTGCAAAATGTTGAGGCAGCTGTAGTACAGTCTAGCCATAACAATGCACCTGAAGGAAAGCCAACAACACTCTCATTTGTAGTTCTGGCTTGCACTCCAAGCAGCGTCTGGCAGCGAGCAGACAATGCTTTTCCTTTTTGTTTAAAATCGAATATCTACAAACAGGTTCATATTCATCAAAAGTAGATTTTGAAAAAGTTACAGAAAAAAAAAAATGAAGAGATAGTGAGATCCTGGCTGTGAAGAGGTTTTGGTCTACTGTAACAGCTGCCTTTTCTGCAGAATGCAGAAAGCTGCAGATGACCCTCATAAGCTCTCCCCTTTACCACTCTATACAAATCACACTGCTGAGACTGGTGAATATAAACTACTATAATTATACCATCTTAAATACTCCATGGTCCCTCTTGTTTTGGCAAAGGTACTTTTTGTTTGGCTGTACCTGGTGCACAAGTAAATGTCAGTTTCCAGATACAGCTCAGCCAGTGGAAGAAGATACAACCTCTGGATGCACATTATCCCATCCTGCTGGAAGTTACTGACTTGCTAGAGCCTAGTTACAAGTTCAGATTTACCACTCTGGCTTTGGTGGAGCCCAAACTCCATCTGTCAAAGCTGAGATTCATTTAATGGAAGCACACAAGATCTAAGCAATCAATATCAAAGTTCTCCAGACAATCACCTTACTATCTGCAAGCAACTCCTTTGGCCTTTCTCTGGTGAACAGGAATTCTGGGCTGCCTTTTTTTTTTGTAAGCATCTTCCTGCTTGGGTTTGAACAACTACTAAGATTTTAGTTTATACATCTTCAGTTATGAGCCCTTGTTGCATAGCTGGATGACTGCACTGCCCCTCTCTAGCTGTGAACTTGATGATCCATGCATCTGATTTGGAGGCTTTCAAATGAATGTGTGAGCCACAGCTTTCCCAGTTCCTAGTTCCTTCTGTCCTGGGAAATTCTTCTCATCACCTCTGAGGCCTGGCCGTTTGCTTTCTGGACCTCACCAAAGACCCTCAGACTTTCTGGAGGAGGTACAGGTTCCCTGCACTCTGCTGCCTGTGCCCCTCTTCTCTGGCTTCCCCTGTGACCTCAAGAACCTTCTCCCCATTTAACTTGCTTCTTAATTTTGTCCAGGAGCACAGCAAATAACTGAGAATACAGAAATGATATAAATACCATCTGTTAATTAAAAACTAGCATAAACAACAGCAATCTAAATATGCAACTGAAATACAAGGGAAATCCCTTATTATTCAATGTCTTATTTTATATTCTAACAGACAAAAGCAGACAATTCCATTTTATATGTGTGTGTATATATATATGTGTATACATAAAAACCTGTTTGACAAGCTTTTTCAGCCTCAGAAATTAAACAACTAAGTGAGGCACTTATGTTTGTAAGAGCAAGGTTTGGGCCTATAGACCTGCAAAGTAACACATGCACGTGCTTCCTAACTTGCTATAGGCAAAATCAGTCAGGTAACCTTTGACCAAAGATTTGAACTGTCTAAAACTACCAGTCTGAGTTTGCCTGAGAAGAATTAAGGCATTGTTCCACTGTCAGACTGGGCAATGGTTTCTGACAAGGGGTAGTCAATACCTCTAGAGCTGTATGGGGAAAAGAAAGATGTCTCTGTGGCCTAGAAATGCTTGCATGATTCAGTTTTCAGGATGTAGTGTCACTTCCAGGTGGGCCGTCTGAACTTAATTTGTAGTCTTTGACTGTAGCAAGAGAGTGAAGTTGATGTTAGACATGCCACTAGGAAAATGTAGGTGGCTGTGTATAGGTTTCAGGGGGTTATTTTGAGTGTGTGTCTTGGCTTGTTTGTACTCAGCTCCCCAGTAAATATAAGGCACTAGAGGGATTCAGTAAGGAAACATTTAGCATTATTAAAGATTTCCTCTGAGATATGGTGCATGGTCCTGAGGGTACCACCGGGATTGTCCTCAATGGGCCTCATCTAGGACCTCCCATCCACACCCTCGGGCCCCATTTGGGCTCAGCCATGCCCCATCCCAACTCCAGTAATGCTGCAGGAATGCCTATGCTCAGTCCTGCCTCTGGCTGGGCTGGTCCCTCAGCTTGTTGCACCCCAAAATTGTCAGGGGCTGTTGTTGGTTCTGTTAAGGACCCCAGCTCTGCCCTCAACACTTGTTCCTGAGGTCCCCACTGCACCTTTCTCCTCAGGGAGCAGCTGGGCAGTGCTGATTTTGGAATTTGCAATATTTCTTATATATATTTCTAAGTAACCATATCCGCCAACACCAGCTAGTAGGTTTGTGGGACGTTTTCCAGACCAATGGTATGTGAGCTGTGTGCTGCTGGTACTGACTCCTTGCTATCTCACCTGCTCTGCCATTCCGGGATGAGTCTCATGCTTTTTCCTCTTTACGTGGAAGGTCCCTTTCCTTCAGCAATAACCTCTGGTGTCCTCTGACACATCTCTTGGTTTTGACACTGTCCTCTTACTCCAGATACATTCTTCTGCTGAGGACTCAATATCTGCTCCTCTCCTAGGGAGGGCTGTGGGAGTTGCTGGGCATGTCATAGAGTAGACTGTCTTGGTCTTGTGGAAAGAGTGGCATCTGGGCGTGAGATTAAACCATAGTTTAAGATACCTAAATTTAGGATTTCACTCTTAAAGCTCTAGAAATAAGCTATGTCTCTAACATTCATGTTGGTCAATATTGCTCTCTGGTGACCAAAAGGGGCACTGAAACATCAGCTCCTGTTGGAACACCAATATTTAGAAACCTTCTTTCAGATGCCTACTTTCTGAAGCTCAATCACAAGCAGGGAGCTGGATTCAGTTGCGCGCAGAAGGGAAGTTTTGGAGATGCCCTAGACTGCAAGACATTTGCATGAGGTTCAACCAGGCCAAGCGCAAGGTCCTGTACCTGCATCAGGGCAATCACCAGTATCAATGTAGACTGGAGGATGAATAGATTAAGAACAGCCCTGCAGAGAAGCACTTGGGGATACTGATGAACAAAATATTGACACAAGCCTGCAATGTGCACTTGCAGCCCAGAAAGCAAGCGCTATCCTGGGCTGCATCAAAAGAAGTGTTACCATCAGGTTGAGAAAGGTGATTCTTCCAGAGAATTCTTCCATTACACCAGAGGCAATGTAGGCTCACTGCTAAATGAGGTGGGTGCCCTGGTGACAGAGGATACAAAGAAGGTGGAGCTGCTGAATGCCTTCTTTGTCTCTGTCTTCACTGCTGCAGACTGTCCTGAGGAGCCCCAGACCCCTGAAGCCCCAGGGGAAGTCAGGATAAAGGAGGAGTTTGCTTTGGTTGATGAGGACTGGGTTAGGGATCAATTGAGCAATCTGGACATCCACAAATCCATGGGTCCTGACAGAATGCACCCACGGATGCTGAAGGAGCTGGCAGAAGTCATTGCTGGGCCACTCTCCATCATCTTTGGTAAGTCATGGGCAAAAGCAGAGGTGCCTGAGGACTGGAGGAAAGCAAATGTCGCTCCAGTCTACAAAAATGGCAAGAAGGAGGACCCGGGTAACTATAGACTGGTCAGCCTCACCTCCATCCCTGGAGAGGTGATGGAACAACTTATCCTTGGCACTGTCTCCAGGCATATCAANGCATTTGACACTGTCTCCCACAGCATCCTTGCAGCTAAACTGAGGAAGTGTGGTCTGGAGGATCGGGTAGTGAGGTGAATTGTGAACTGATTAAAAGGAAGAAGTCAGAGAGTTGTGGTCAACGGGATGGAATCTAGTTGGAGGGCCGTGACTAGTGGAGTCCCTCAGGGTTTGGTACTGGGACCTGTACTATTCAATATTTTTTATCAACTGTCCCTTCCAACTCCTAACATTCTGTGATTCTGTGATTCCTCTCTACTCCGCTCTTGTGAGACCCGACCTGGAGTGCTGTGTCCAGATCTGGGGTCTCCAGGACAAGAAAGACATGGAACTGTAAGAGCAGGTCCAGAGGAGGGTGAGGAAATGGTCAGAAGGCTGGAGCACCTCTCCCGTGAAGAAAGGCTGAGTTGAGGTGGTTCAGCCTGGAGAATAGAAGGCTCCAGGGAGACTTTATAGCAGTCTTTCAATTTATAAAGGGAGTTCATAAGAAAGATGAAGACAGACTGTCACTAAGAAGGCTCTTAGTGACAGGACAAGGAACAATGCTTTTAAACTAAAAGAACATAGATTCAGATTGGGTGTAAGAAATAAATTCTTTATGATGAGAGTGGTGTGACACTGGAAGGGGTTGCTCAGGGAAGCTGAGGATGCCCCAGCCCTGGAAGTGTTCAAGGCCAGGAATGAATGGGACTTTGAGAAACCTGGTCTAGTGAAAGATGTCCTGCCCATGACAGAGGGGGTGGCTAGATGATCTTTGAAGGTCCCTCCCGACCCAAACCATTCTGTGATTCTATGATTCTGTGGGGTTAATAGACATAATGCAGGACTTCAGGGTTGACCCAACTGCTGGAAGGCCAGACAGGGTTCAAGTGGTCTAAAGAGTGATTCAGTTTGATTTTCATCAGCTGATGAAGTTCTCCATTGAATGGAACAGGAGTTCAGATGAATCTATTTAGATTCCTATAAGCAGGCACCTACATTTAATCTATGAGTTGAAAATTGCTCTTGATCTCTTCAGCAGTATAATGGTGCCAGACTATTTATAGATCCTTAGCCTAGCTGGAGATTTAAAGACAAACAGACAAGCAAGCTACTATTCAATCCAAAACATCTTAAATCAGCAAACCTTCCACTGTGAGAAGTTAAAATATCTTGTGTTTTTTTAAACAAAGGGTAACATTCTCGTTGATTTTTGATTCCTTTGTACATGCACGAGTCTGGGCACTTCCGAAAAATACTAAATGTATTCAAATTTTTAATGACTTGTGGGAGCTGACACGATAGGTATGTACAAATGTCCCCTGCTCTTTGTAAAATAATGTCCTAATCCAGCTGTCAATTACAGGGTAGGCATCCTTTAGACCATTAGTGGTAATAAGGAATGCAGTCCCTCCTTCAAGGTCCTGACAGCACTGACTGTTGGTCAAAGTAATACAAGACAACTGTTGTAAGAACAACCTTAGGAATGCCAGTCCCATACTTTGTCTGTACAAGCTCTCTTTCTGTAATAAACACCCTTTTTATTTTCTTCTTTAGACATCAACAGAGAGATGTGTTTTTGCATTTCAGTAAGTGTATGTAATTCCATTAACATTAAGAGAGATTGGATGTACATCAAGAGAGGTTGCATCCTAAGGTATTCATCCCACATCTCTGCCAGAGCTTTGCACAGTGTTTATCTAGGAGTACAGAAATTTCATCCTGGTATCTTTCTGTAAATTCTGTGTAAACTGGTAACTAACAAGTGCCTTTTTTTCTCAGAGATATTTTATGATCATTTTCTCTGTTTGCCAATTGTAGAATATCAGCAGGTCATATAGATTACCAAATATCTCTCTGAACCCCAAAAACATTTATTACATATGAGATAAAGAAAAATATGTGATTATGATAGAACGGATATTTTAGCTCCTTGATAGATGCAAGATTTGATGGGAAATCACCTAGATCTCAGTTTACCTCGGTGTTCTTAAAAGTGCTTTATGCTGCAAACTACGAAGGGAAAGAAAAGTTTAAACTATGAAGGGAAGAAATCTCTGCTAAAAAAGGAAAATTTTATTTTGTCTCTGTGCGTTTCCACCAAGGTTTTGAAACTTGCAAGCCAGCCTAAAGCTAAGCTTGTAACAAAGTGTAGGCACTGATGTTTGGATCTGCTTTTCAAACACAAGTTCTATATACCCAGGTTTGAAGTGGTTTTTAAGCAAATGTACCATATTCTCTTATGAAGTAGGAGAGCATTACAAGAAAGGGGGATTTTATAAAATTGACCACAATTTCTCGTTTCACATCTATAGACTATGAATGAAATTTCTCAGGAAGTATTGCTGGGCAACTCTTTATTCCACTGAGAGAGATTAGAGAAGATGAAAAACTGAAATAGGGCTGCAGTTAAGCAGGACTGGCAATTTGTCACTGCTGTGGGAAGAGGAGGGCAGAGGGAATGTCGCTGAGGCTGGAACACTGAAGAATGTCTTCAGAGTGAAATTAGCAGCAGTGTACTTGATGGAAATGAATTTTCTTCCTATATTCAAAGTTTTTGTGTCAGAAATGGGAAAGTGTAATGACCTTATTATTTCTTTATTGTACTGGCACAGCTTCAAGTAACTGTCATTTCATACTGATTGAAGTTTATAGTTGCTAATTATGTTACTGTAGAAATTGCACATGCTCCTTCACTTCAATTTGAAAGTCTTACATTCAATAAAAATAGTCACTCTGTGCTAAGAGTTGCACCTCAGGCATTTGTCCCACAGGTTTTCCATTATACTAAAGTAGCAAGATCGGGGGAAAAAGAAAAAATGAAGATTTAGAAGAAAGCTATTTTCTAGTCCTATCTCTGTGACTCAAACACTGGAAGACCTTGTTCAAGGCACTTGTGCTTTTGTGCATCTTCAAAAGGAAATAACTCTCCCTTCATTTCTCAGTGAAGCCTTTTAGGGTTCACAATGTTTAAATTGGCCAGAATGTCCTAGATGCAGTCCAGAGATTCAGTGGTGGTGAATATGAGCAACAAAAGTGTTTGTCCCTGAAGGTCAAAGGCTGAATAAAAACTCAGATAATCATCTCACTTACTTTCTTATTATGTGCTAGGAACAGTACAGGCTATGAGACTTCCTAAAACACTGATTCAGCTGTGAAGTAAAATGTAATGGTTTATCAACCTGTCATTTTATCAGACTACCCACATATTGTTAAAAGACTGCTAGGGATAGTAGAACTTGACTTAATTTCTACATTCATTTGCTACATAGGTCTGAACCTCTCAGTACTGCTTCTAAAAGAGAACTCACATATGTGTTTAATTAATGCTAGGTTTTAGTGATATTCATTGTAATTTACTGTGCCATTATGGTTTATTGTAGATGCTCAATTTGAAAGGACATGACAAATTTGTGCCTGGAAGAGATGGCATTTTTTGATTTTGCAGGTGATTAAAAAGTATAGGCGAATTTCTGTCCCTGGATTTTACTGAATTCTTCTGAGAAATAATCTGGCCTTAGTTTACAATAGACTTGTTCAAGGCTGCAAAGAAAGCTTGTTTGCACAATGTAGAAAGAATGGTGTTCTACAGGCTACATAAAAGAGTTCAACTTGTCTTTAACTGCTAGCAAACTCATGTAGGTTCAAGCTAATTACTTTTTGGCACAGAGAGACCTAAACTCTTAGTCGCTTGTACAGAGCTGTCACTTATAAACTAACTGTCAAAATCCCCCAAACTTCTGTGAGATTAATGGCCTATTACTTCAGATGAAGGCAGCATATAAACTTGATAAAACACATTGGTTTTGCTACTTGAACTGTTGGGAAGACCATTACTTGTCATGATTCAAGTTCATTTTACTCGCTTACAGTTTTTAAAGTTTAGGTACTTAGCTGCCTAAGCCTAGGCAGCTAGCGAAAAAACTCCACAGTTATACATCTCACAAGAGTTAGAAATAACTGAGGCAATTTAGCAACTTCTGTTTAGAGAAGCAGGTCTCCCATTGACATGAGAATGCTTAGGATTAGACCTTACACGAACAGTATTTGAGTTCTCATTCACCATTTTTTCAATACATTTCTGGGCTGTATTTTCTGTATTAGGAAGGGCCTGACTATAAAAACAGTGTAGTCCCAGATCATATTTTACTTGAATCCTCATATGAAATGGTTTATGTTGCATACTAGCATGCCATAAATTGAAAGTATTTCATTTTCTAGTCTGTTTTTTGTTCTTCTTGTTGATTTCAGTCCAAATGTTAATCTCTGAATCTATATGTAGACTAAAAGGGAAAGTTTCAGAACTGAGCAGCTGGAACTGATTTCAGAAGTCTGATCATAGTTAGTCAAATCTGAAAGTACTGGCCTGAGATACCATGTACTTTGGAAGATTTCTCATTTAATACCTCTTTGAAACCTGTTCATGATTTATTGCAAACAGTGGTATTGGCCTGTGTGTGGAAAAGAACTTTCTTCAGCAGATTTTTATTGCTTATTTTCCTCCTCCTTTTTTTTAAAAAAATAAAATGTGTCTTTAGGGATTTTCTGAACTGGTCGGTAACTAGGAAAATATTCCTATGCCTTCTCATATATAAAACACCATAACTGCTCCACAAATCACTATTACTTGAAAGGTGGCCAAATGAATTATTAGTGGCAATTTTTCATTTGATGACTAATGTCTCAACCTTCAGAAATGGTGGGAGAGAGCCAGTAATTATTACAGTTATAAAAGGCCTTCCACAGGGCTCTATATGCAACCTTACAGGAAAGTGTTTACTCTTTTCTCTTCTGCTTTTGATCCGCGTCTGCTTTACTTTTATCTTCAAGGAGAAAATGGAAAGCTGTTTCTTTATTATATTCTCTATATTTCCAGGGCTTTCCTACTTGATCTGGTGCCACTATCTATGAAACTACTAGTCAAATTTGTCTACAAAGCATCTTTTGCAGAAACCAAACATGAACAGTTTTTCTCCCTTTCCTTTCTCTCCCACACAGATTCTGAATGCCATTGGCAGCAGATACTGCAAAACTCTGATTTGGAAAATTTCATCAGCTTTGTGTGCACACACACAAGGCTTGATTCAAACAAGCACCGCATAAGATCACAGAATCACAGAATCATCGAGACTGGAAGAGACCTTCAAGATCATCCAGTCCAATGACCCACCTACATCACCACTAACCTATATCACCCAGCGCCACATCCAGATGCCTCTTGAACACCTCCAGGACGGTGACTCCACCACCTCCCTGGGTAACCTATTCCAATACCCAATCACCCTTTCGGTGAAAATATTTTTCCTAGTGTCCAATCTGAATCTCCCCTGCTGCAATTTAAAGTCATTTCCTCTCGTTCTTTGGGACGATCATGTGGGACAGAGTCTCGTTAAGAGATGTAGATGTTTTAGCTAAGGCTCATATACTCCTCTTGGCATTTGTGCCTCTAATATAATCAAGCTGCTTTGCTTTCTAATTTTCTTTGTTAATTTCCTTGGGTTTCTATTTCTCAGTGTAAGATGATGACATTTATCAGTCAATCAATATGCTGTTTGTGATATTGTAATTTAGTCTGTGAATGGTAGAACACTGTACATGAGCATTCTGATTGTCTGGATACAATTTCTTTAACCAATCTTAGTCGTCTATGGGTTAAAGGCAGAAGTCTAAACTCCCTTTTCAGTCAGTAAAGAAAAAGAGACTCTGAAGAAGGCAACTCAGCCCCTCTTTAGACAGTGGTTTGAGAGTGCAGTGTCACAATCAGCCTAAGCCTGAATGAGATGTGATGCTGTTGAAATGACTGGCCCCAAGCTCAGTCCTGTCCCCAGCTGAGCACCTGTGCTAGCAATCCAACAACAGATCATTGATGTGGGTCTCTGTTATTTTCTTTTGCTCCTACACTAGAGACCTGACTTGGGCTGAGTGTGAGTCGGGCAGGATTACAACAGCACAACAGCTGTGGACTCATAAAAGGCTATTCTGAAACTTTAACTTTCCAGAGACAGGTTGAATATCAGTTTTCTGCTATTTATTTCTTTCCTGTAATTATAAGAAACACAGATATCTTATGCTCAGAGGGGTGGAGCTGGGTGAGATGAGTCTACCCCCTTGACTGGGAAAGTTAGAATAACTTGCTATGGTAGTACTGCAATATTTGGCTTACTTTTTGTACAGAAAAGCATCCAAACTACTGTCACATTTTGCTGCCAGAAATAGGTAATAGTGACAGAGGGTATTTTGGGACGCTATGACTAGCTGCTATGCAAAGAAAATTGGGAGGAGTGGCTGACACACCAGAGGGTTGTGCAGCCATTCAGCAAGACCTGGACAGGCTGGAAGGTTGGACAGGGAGAAACTTCATGAAATACAACAAGGGCAAGTGTGGAGTCTTGCACCTGGGAAAGAACAACCCCAGGTATCTGTATAGGTTGGGGTCTGACCTGCTGCAGAGCAGAGAAGAGGAAAGGGACCTGGGGGTCCTGGTGGACAGAAGGCTGGCCATGAGCCAGCAATGTGCCCGTGTGGACAAGAAGGCCAATGGCATCCTGGGGTGCATTAGAAGGGGTGTGGTTAGTAGGCTGAGAGAGGTTCTCCTCCCCCTCTATTCTGCCCTAGTGAGGCTGCATCTAGAGTACTGTGTCCAGTCCTGGGGCCCTCAGTTCAAGAAGGACAGGGAACTGCTTGAGAGAGTCCAGCGCAGAGCCACAAAGATGATTAAGGGAATGGAACATCTCCCTTATGAGAGGAGGGAGGGGAGCTGGGTCTCTTTAGCTTGGAGAAGAGGAGACTGAGGGGTGACCTCATGAATGATTATAAATATGTAAAGGGTGAGTGTCAGGAGGATGGAGACAGGCACTTCTCAGTGATGTCCAGTGATAGGACAAGGGGGAACGGGTGCAAGCTGGAACATAGGAGGTTCCAGGTGAACATAAGGAAGAACTTTTTCCCTGTATGAGTGACAGAGCAGTGGAACAGGCTGCCCAGAGAGGTTGTGGAGTCTCCTTCTCTGGAGATATTCAAAACCCGCCTGGGTACATTCCTGTGTGACCTGCTCTAGGTTGTCCTGCTCTGGCAGGGGGGTTGGACTAGGTGATCTTTCGAGGTCCCTTGCAACCCCTAAAATTCTGTGATTCTGTGATTTACTGGGAATTTATCCAATATTTGTTTCCAAACATAAATTGGCTTTTCTGGAAGTAAAATAAAATAAATATTTAGTATTTATGTGAGCTTTGTCTCTCTCTTCTAGTCTTCGTTTTTTTTTCATTCACTTCTCATTTTTTACTTTCATAATCTCTAGAAAGCACTTCGTAAGACTTTGCATAACATTGTTCTCTTCAGGTAAGGCTACCTAGGTAACCTGAGACCTCAGCAGCTGAATCATCCTTTATTTATACTTTTCCTAAAGGAAGGAAAAACTAACAACTGCTTATCTAAGGAGAACTGACAATGCTAGTGGTAAGATCTAGCCTGCCTGATGTAGAGATCAAGCTGGTTCTTAAAATTTAGGCAAGTAGTGGGACAGTGCTTCTGAGGTAAATGTCTCAGGTTGCCACATAATCAATGATAATGTTCTTAAGTGGATGGTATTCTCCTCTCTAATAATTTGAATGTATCTTCCACTCTCCACTACTTATACATGGGAGGGAAGCATTAGTTTTAAGAGACTAGAAAGGAATTCTTCATACCAAATGAATATCTATCTAAGTTAATCATCTTAAAATCCATTATTATCCATGGACAATTATACATTAAGGGTGCAATTCTCAGCTTCATTTAGGCACATGAAATGGGTCAGATGAGCAGCACCCTGAATGCCTTTATTCTTCTCCATGAAAAAGGGAGTCTCAGGTGATTAGTTCAGGTACAGACAACTATATTGTAAAGCTATAGCTTGCAAAGCTAAGCTTACTCTCGCCTTAGTTATCGAAGATTTATATCCCTGACAGATGCCCAGTTTAGGGGACTAGTTTCCCCTGCCCACCTGGGACTTTTGCCAGTTGTATCTATGTGGCTTCTCTGAGGTCTGCAAATGGAGGAATTTCAGCTGTAGCCTTTCCCTTGGTTTGTATAGTTATAGGATCTGTCTGCTTTGCTAAGCTGACTGATTTTACCAAAATTGTAACCAATTAAAAGACAGATCTGTATCTACGGATATCTAAAGTTAAACATCTGCATTGTAGATGCCTGAAGTTAGGTAGGTTGTATCACATCCAGATTGGTCATGCAAGACTGCTTCCACAGAAAACCAGGCTGAAATGGGTCAGGAATTTAAAATAATTGCTTCTCTCTACATTACTCTAAATGAGCTTTTAAAAACAATGTTGGAGTTAACTCTACAGCAACACAAAGTGCATTTGCTGTGTGAGGGGAATACGCATTTGAAAATTTCAATTAGACTTCATTGAGGGGTCCCAAGGGTGCAGTGTGAATAGAAGCCCTAATATTGTAACTGGGCTTTCCTCCCAACTTCAGCAGTGCAGAATTAAGTCAATACTGAAGAGGATGTTATCAATTAGCATGTACAATAAGTGACTCTTTGACTTAATTACTTGCAGTGTTATCGTAGTTGTAAGAAATGCGTTAGGAGTACATACTCGTCTCCAAAACAGACTATTCAGTTTCTCCAAAATCACATTGAAACTGAGGTTAAAATATTTTTGTGACACTTTTTCATGGTTTAGCAAACTCAGTATCAAAAGTAAACTTAGCTTCCATTTCATCGGTCTGAGTGATGCCAAATAATCTAGAACGTCAGGTCATCTCTTCGAACAGAAACAGAACAGGCTGCATTTGTCCTGCTCCTGACAAGCCATGATGGGATTTACCTGTGAATAACAAAAAAATATAGTTGGTAAAAACTTTATAATTAAAAAGGCAGGTTCTCTTTCGTTCAGTTCTTCCAGCATAGTTATTAATACACATCTATTTCTTTATTCCTTCCTGAGAATAGAACAGCAGTTTAAATAAAAGTAGCTCCATTATATTTCTACATTGTTTTGCTTTGTCTTTATTCTTTTCTGGTGACAAGTTCACTTGGAGGTTAAAGCAGTTTAATGGCATTAACTATAAGATTTAACATGAAGGAGTGGTTGGATCCTATGATTTTTCAGGTGATAAAGACGACTAAAGAAGTTCCTACCTGCTCAAACCCAGCTGCACATGCCTATCCTCTGGAAGCAAGCCAGTCGCCCCTTTTGAATCTTGCTCAGATAGCTCAGATATATGTATGTTTGTGCTCTAAATTGGATCAAGAAACTGATCCAGATTCTGACAAATTGTTCAAAAATGTAGAGATTTTTTAATCTTCACCAATTCTATATTTATAGTCAAATAAGGAATGTGTGGGTTCAGATCAACACCATACAGTTAAAGATCACATATTTTCAATGAAACAAAACAGAAAAATAACCCAAGATAAAAAGCAAACCCATAGAAGCTGGAAATACTTTTGCTCTTCATTAGCAAGGCCAACACAGGTTTTCATTTATTTTGTTTTTAAAGAGAGCATCAATGATTTTTCCCAGCATAGAAAGCTATCATTTTTCCCATTTACTCATGGTGGGTGTGGAAGATGTTGTGAGTGCCTCTATCTTCAATGCCTCTATCTTTCTGTTTGATGCTGAGGTTCAGATGGTCTTTTGACAGCTGCTAGCAGAGAATTTGCTGGGATTAGCAACCAGTAGAGAAGAGGTACATTTATTACTTAATAAAAAAAAAGAACAAAAGTGTATGGTCTTTTGTGAACAGTTGGTTTCATTTGTGTTGCTGGAAATGCAACACAGTAGTGAGGGTCATATACAACTTGCTGACATTTGATTACAAGGCTTTCTCAAAGCACATTTACTGGCCCCTACTGGTTTCATTCTCTGGCTAGACTTGACCATAAAGCCTGCTGCAAAGAACACACTTTGTACCTCGGACTGCCTAATTTTCAGCTTCGAGACTCCTCTGCACCTCCAAAGCAACTTCAGTAGTAGCAAACTTCTGCTTGCTTTTCATCCAGCTTCTACCTGAGCAAGGATATTGTGGTGGGGGAAGCAGTCCTTTGAACTGAGGCTAGAAAGCAGGGCACATGCAATAGCTTTCCTGCACGTAGGCATTTGTTTTATCTACCAGCTGGACAGTCCCTATCTTTTCCATTCTTGAGACAACTTTTCAGGAGCTTCCATTATGAACAAAATGTCAGCACATATTTCTTTTAGATGAAGTGTTTGATTAGAAAAATCTTATGTAAAGGGAAGAGCCATTTCTTTCTCTAGGACAGTGGTGTCCTGTTTATTTTCCTAGGGTCAACAGAAATGACAATGCTCACTAGTTTAAAGCAGAGAGGTTTTTATCCAATCTATATACCCTATCACCCAAGCTAAATTCATTTGAATTATGCAGCAAGAAATATATAGACAATGGTTCAGATCTGCAGCCATTGTAAACCATGATGGCTCAGAAGCTTCATGGCCCCAAGACTTGGCTCAGCCACAGTCCTTTCCCTTTGGAGGAGGTGCACTTTGAGTTTTACCTTCCATCTGTGGTATTGTGCTACATAAGCTTCCCAAAGGCATATAGACCTTCAGGAGGAAGATAGAACTTTTCAGTTCTTCTATCTTTGTTAACAATGCAGCAATTTTATGTTTCTTGCTTTCTTTTAATAACATTTGAAGAACAATCTTTGACAATGAACATTAGAAAAGCTTATGCAACTCATAACCTCCTTCACTGCCTTCCACTGTTCAGCTCCCAGCCAAACTGGGAATATTAAATTGCATCACAATTCAGTTTTAAATCAAAACTGAAAATTTAAACTACTTTTGTTAATAAGTAAATTAGCTAACTGGGTCCACAGTCACAGGAACGTGAAACAGAACATGATTGCACAAACTTCCCTTCCCTGTTTTGCTGATAAATCTTAATAATAACCCTAAAGGCTTGTGTCCACTAATGAAGAGCAACTGGCTATATAACAAAATATCTGATTGGTGGTAAAAAGCTATTAAGCAGTTAAGAATAGTAGCTCTTACGCTGTGTGACTCACATACTTACATTTCATATGCTCTAACTTTTCTATAGTTGATAGATTGATTTGCCCAGGTGTTACGTTTGGCAAACTTCACTTAAGCAATCTCAGGTTGATGTGACTGGAAGTTTTACTCAAATGATGACTGCATTCCCTGACTTACTGTTCAGCCTTAAAAACAGTGAATAGCCACCATGCTGAATTATGGTCTAGGTAAGGTCTAGAAGGCTATGGCACAGACAGTGCTTTCTTGATCTGTTTATAGTATAGCTCTTTGACGAAGAATTAGACAAAAGAAATTCAGTATGTAATGGGCCATGGATCACTTATTTTTCTGGTCTTCAAAAACTAGTCTAATGCAATGAAGATTTACAATAAGATTTATGCATACTAGGATAATACTTCCTTGCAGTCTTCATTTCAAAGCTTTCATATTTTTGTCAGTCAATGTATTTCAACATCATGACAAAAGTAAGTCTAATTTTTTTGCTTTCAACACACCTTTATTTTGAGCAAGTCAAGCTTGTAGTAACAAGAAATAGAGCCCTAGACTAGCAGTGCACAATAACAGCTGAATCTTTCAGGGTAAGTAGTCGTCTTTCACAAAAGGTGCGTTGATTTATCTTCATTGAGGGATAGAAACCAACCACAACAGATCACACTTGAGCATTTACTTCTCTGACTTCCAATTTACACCTCTGGGTCCTTTCATCAATTAAAAGAGACATGTTAAACTCTTTTGTTAAAGTGGCTGAAGACTCTTGGTTTTGTCCTTGTTTTTTAGTTACTGATAATTTTCAAATACTTCCATTTCTAGAAATTCCTTTGAGGACCCAGTAGAACATTGCTATGGGCTCATGCAAGTGTTGTTCTACAGAATCAGATAGGTAAAAAGCAAAAATGAGTCAAATATTTCTTTTCTGCCGTAGGGGGGTTGGAGAGAGAGAGAGAGGAAAAATTGATGAGGCATATTTTAGTTTGGGAAGATTTAAAAAGGGCCCATGTTTTAAGCAGCTGTATATGAAATTATATGCGATGAGTGAAAAGGCTTGGGGCTGTAAGTGGAATTTGGCAGGGAAACAGCATTTGCTGAAAAGAAGCATCTATGCTTGTTGTGCAGGAAATTGGTTTCATTTGACCAAGCTATAAGCCTTGTCAAATTATGAGCTGTAGCTGTAATATATGCAGCTTTAAAAATGTACACTATGCACATATGCATGGCAAAGTTAGCTACATAATGAAAAATCTAGTCAGGTAAATTGCTGCAATTCAGAGAAGGCTTCTTGAAAAAAGTATCCAGCAAGCCTCGTCAGGTGCTAAATGACTGCTTGTGCAAGAAAGGGTTCCTGCTGACTTAGTAAGAGACATTATGCTGCACTTATACCTCCCAGGGATGCATTACTTGCTGGCCATTGTCAGGGACAAGACAATGGACGAAATAGGATTTTGGCCCAGTTTTGTGTGGCAATTCCTCTATTTCTAAAAACCTAAATTTTACCTGAAACTGAAAAGCTAGTATCCGAACCTGGGATCCCTTAGGCAAAGCTCATTGCATTAGAAAATGCAAATCACACTTAGTGTGTCTGGTTTCATTAGATTAAGCTGTGACCATTGTGCCATGCCACAAGGAAGCCGGTGGGCCAAGACCACTGTTAATTTTCGTAACAGTCAGTACAAAGTCAGTATAAATTTTCTTATCAATCAGGCCAAAATCCCAGCTGAAGGATCAAGGATGCTCTTTTGTGCTTCTATATTCTGAGTTTATGGAAAAAGCTGCCCATATAACTACTCAGTATTGCTGTTGCCTATCACCGTGCATCAGCTTTCACATCAATTTTGTAGTGATTTTGACATCATTCTGCAAATCTAATCAGAAACAACAGACTGGACTATATTCACAGGGTACAGAATTATAGAATCACAGAACAGCAGGGGTTGGAAGGGACCTCTGGAGATCATCTAGTCAAACCCCCTCCAAAAGGAAGTTCACCCAGAGCAGGTGGCACAGGACTCCATCCAGGTGGATTTTGAATGTCTCCAGAGAAAGAGACTCCACAACCTCTCTGGGCAGTCTGTTCATATCAACAGTTGTTTAGGAAGGATAAGAGTCTATGTCGGATGAAAGAAACAAAACTCTGTAGGAGCTGTCTGTAGGAACAGGGGTCTTGTCACCAAAGGTGTTTTAGAGGTCAGTTCCAATTGAAATTATGTCTTAATATCACAAATTCCTATAGGTTTAACCTGGGGGAAAAAAAGAATAATCTTTGTATTAATTATTTTTGTGACCACTCAGCTCCTTTTGCTCTTATTTCTTACTTACAATAGCTCCTTAATGCAGTTTACTTTGCATTACATATGCTTTCTCTTCAATATCCCTTGCTTGCCATCAGATCATATTCAAGTTCTAGCCAAAACATCTGCAGAACGTTCATACTCCTGAGAGCACTAATCTCAATATTTACTTGGTTATGCACGCATACTAAACATCCCCAGCTAATACAAAAGACAATTAGTTTGCTGATTTGTGGACTTTTTTTCTCAAGTATCAGCTAGGAGCAATAAAATATAAGGTTAAATGTGCCTTTGAAAAGGCAGTCTCGTTTACAAGAAAGCTTTGAGCTGAATTATAGATAGTTATTGATGATTAGCTGCTTGTTCAGTACTGGTGCAAGCTTCTCATCTGGGGAGCTATTGAGTTTCT
Organism: Aegotheles bennettii; assembly: GCA_013398125.1. Taxonomy (NCBI): domain Eukaryota; kingdom Metazoa; phylum Chordata; class Aves; order Caprimulgiformes; family Aegothelidae; genus Aegotheles; species Aegotheles bennettii. Next base: position 241,433 of record VZRW01006828.1, on the reverse strand, counting down.
TGCAAATAGTTCCCCAAGGACATTAAGGAGGGCTGCCCCAGGCAGCCCCACAGTCACCCTGCACCTGCTGTGTTATGCAGGGAGTGTGGTCAGGCTTAGCCTGAGCCCAAACATCTGTCACAAAGGAAAAAGAAAGAAAAAGCAAAAAACAAAGGGCACAGGAGGGCTGGTCCTGGGTGGAATGTACCTGTTCTGGTAAAAAACAGCATCAAGGGCTTTTAGTGTATTTAGAAGCTGGTCATTTAAAAATTAAAAAATGTGAAGAATTAGTAGTTTGAGCCCTTGTGTTTTTCAGATCTGCAAAGCAAGCAGGGCATCGTGCCACGTTTCCCTCTCCCTGGGACTTGTTTCATGAGGCTGGTTCCTGAAGAGCTGTCAGCCAGCCGTGTTTCTTAGCAAGTGATGCTGAAGCATTCACTCAGGAAAGGAGGTAGGAGGCTTTTAAATCACTGTCTAAAGCTGCCAAGATCAAAGCAGAAGTTGCATATTTTTAAAAGTGTAATGTGACAGAACATCTAATAGCTGTGGCGTGGCAGCACAGCCAGTTATTATGAGTGCAATGCACAAGTGGCCTTTGCCTGGAGCATGGCTGGTGGCACCTAGCAGGAGCTGCCTGCCCCAGTGGGAGAGTGAAGGGGGAGACACCCAGAGTCCCCTTTCAGAGGGCTGGAACAGGAAAATGAGACTGGCACTGAACAGTGGAAGATAAGTCAAAGAAGAGGAAGAGAAGCATCCCCAGGTCACTCAGGATCTGGAGAACAAGCAGATAACTCTGGCTTTTGACTTTTCACAGTGCCCTTAGCTCTTTAAGGACCTGTGCCCAGAAATGCTCAGTCATCAGGGGACAAAAGAAGAGACTTGGTATGGTGCCCACCCTTAACTCTGTCATTACAAAATTCAACTGATTGAAATTGCTGCCAACCCAGGGAAGAAAAGAGGGTAATTGGGCAGCCATGTCACTACTCTTGTTTAATTTGTGTTACCAAATCAACTAGAAACAGGAGGCATTTCTGTGTCACAGTGTGTTACACAAATACAGAACAAAGAGACAGTCCCTCTCCTTACAACCTGCAATGTTAATACCCACAGACAAGAGACCTTAAAGAAAGAACAAAAATGTTGAGATGCATGAGAAGCAGCAGGCCAAGCATCTCCCCAGGACCTGCCTGTACTGAGGGAGGGAGAAGGAAGAGGGGGCTGCAGAACAGGAGGGCACATATGGCCTTTCCCTGACACAGCAGAACTGCTGAACAGATAGCTGGATGTGGTGAGATGGCAAAGTCACAGGTTTAGGGAGAAAATCTTTGCAGTGATGTTCTGGATGCACGTCAACAGCACAAAGTGACATTTGTCATTGCCAGAGCAAAGGCTGTTGCACCAGCTGAGACACGGGATTGTAATGCTGGGAGCAAATCGGCAGAACGGTCAGGACATGTATAGGTGCATCCAGGCAATCTGTGTCAACCCTGAGGAGCAGAAAGCCAGGTTATAAATAATGACAACGTACTGACGCTGGGGCTAGGCAGTCAATTGTAGCCATGTGTTTACTTAAAAAAGAAGAAAAAAATTACTATTCCCCCCTGCCCTAAGATTTAGAGCTTGTCAAAGGTGTCAGTCTAACAGTCCTGGAGTCTGAAGTCCTCTCATTATCCACAGAACAGGTGCAGCAGGAGAGCCAGCAGGACAAGTTTTTCAGCACTGATCTGACAAGCCTCCCTTTAGCAGTAAGATGCCAGTTTTCTGTGACATATAAATTGTTGATCTCCTGATGGAGTCTGCAATTTGTGGTGGTGAGAGCAGTGGGGTTTGGAGACTGATTGCATTCTCATTGAGATTGCATTCTCATTGAGGCAAACCACCAACTTTGGATAAATTGAGTGAGAAGTCAGTCAGAAGTAGTGCATTACAGTCAGAACACATTACAGTGTAATTTAAACCTGAACCTAATGAACAAAAATTAGAGCCCCACTTCAGCACTTCAGCATTTTCTGACCAAAGTTCTGTGTGTTGGCTTTCAGACCCTCAAATCATTCACTATCTTGCAAATTCCTTTCTTGCATCTTGTTATCCTTCTTGATCTGGCTCAACAACCTAGAACATGAAGATTAAGGGAAAAACTGGTGAGAAGGGCACAAGCCAGGTTTAATGTAGAATTGGCAGAGCCATCTCACACAGATACTTCATCCATCCATACATCCACTTGGAATCTGTTTTTCATTCAGCATTTGCCATATACTAAATACACAAGCTGCTCAGCCCCTCAGGACATGCTGTTCCTGATAGCCTGAAAGCTGAGGAGGAAGAGGTGGGATGGATGAACAACTCTGCAAACTCAGGAGGAACCAGATCTCCCATGTTCTGGTCCCTGCAGAAGTGTCCTAACCACTTGGCAATCATGCAAGAAGCAAGGACGACTGCTACTGTATGTTATCAGCTGAGATCTCTGCTGTTTGAGTATCTAAATACAGCTTCTAGAATGCCAAGCAAATCTAGATCTGCAATCAAGAAAATTAAACCAGGACTCTTTTATGATTTCAAAATTTTACAGAGATTGGTGGTACACTTGAATTTCTCATTACTGTTCACTAAGTTTAGTGTCGAACTGATAGCTCCATTGTATAAGGCAATAAGTAACAAATGCAACTTTTCTTTCTCTTTGGCGTACAAAGTGGCTTTGTATAAAATGACCACAGGGATGTGTAGGCTGGCACTGTGTCCTTGTAAAAGTTTACCAATCCCAAGATTAGCCACTGATGCTACACTGGAAAAGGGGGACATATCCCATATCACCAGCGGGTGGTCAACATTCCAATTTAGCAAAACAAGGGCAATCCACATTCAGGAGCTGCTGACAGTGCTAATGACTATCTTAATGATAAAGTCAAAGTCCATCCTGTGTGACCCAACTTCTGTTTGTCAAAAACGTTTTTCTTCTATACTGTGGCATTTTGCAATGTATGCTAAAGCTCTTATCAGAAACATACAGATATACTATGTGCCTTCCCAATACAATCCTGCTGATGGTCCCTCTCGTGGGAAGCCACCGAATTGGTTGGTTGTTCCTTACACCCCTCTCCTGAAGCCCTTAAAAATACTGAAATGGCTATGTGCCACTTAAGATTACACCCCTCTCCATTCGGAGCTCAGAAACAAGGTAACTTTACAAATCTCTTGCTGTTGTTACTTGCAACTGTACCTTGTGTTATTTGTGCTTTGAATTATACTCTGTATATGGCTCCTACTGTTAAAAGAGCATTATCCTCTGTATATGATTTACGGGATGATTTCTTTCCTGATATAAAAGTTTTATTACAACAATCCAAAACTGCTCTCGAACATTATTGGTCTAATGAAAGTTTAAATACTCAGGTTATTATAGCTATGAACTTTGCAGATCTAATTGAGGACTTTTACAAAACTACAGTAGCACTAAAACAAGCCTTGGCTAAAGCTAGGGTACTGAAATTGCTCCAGAACAAGTATTTGTCTCAAAAGAAGAAGCAGAGGAATTTGAATTGGATCAATTATTTGATGAGCAGGTATTAAAGATCCAATCCTGGAATCCTAGTTATCCAGTTCCAGGTCAGGTTGCAATCCATTTAGCTGGCTACGCAAATATACGAGCTCAATCCATTCAGAGAGCAAAAAGATTGTTGTGGTGGCTTATAAACTGTTTGTTTTGGGAAGAACATTCTGTAGCCAAATACATAGCCAGACTGCAAACCTGGTTAGCCACTCCTGAAAAATATTGAGGTAAAGATGCCCCAACCATTGAAGCAATCACTAGACTGATTAGAGTAGCACTGGTGTGTGCAGGGGCATCTGGAGCGGCTAGAGGCCCTTCTAGATCTAGACGAAATAATTTACAACCCAGAAGAAGAAAAGTTAAAACCACAGTTGAATACAGAACTTCTAGATCTAAATCAAGGGACAGAGATAGACAACTGAGTTCATGTGCGGGGTCCCTGATCCCACATTCTGAACCATCTTCAGCAAGATCCTCCATCTCTGGGAGGTCATAAGGCAGGAATTCATGAGCTCGGCATGTTAAACGGGTTGTATAAAATATCAGGCTGCACATTCAACCCGGGTTGGAAAATACCTGACTTTTCTGATACACTTATGTCAGAAAGAGCTTCACAGGAATTTCCTTCAAGAAATTGGAAATATCTATCCCCAGCAAAATTTTGGCCCAAAGGTATTTCCTATTTTCCAGTCCATGCTGGTGTAAAGATTAACAAATATTTGGGTTTTGAAAGTGCTCATGAATCCAAGTGCAAACTCTATCTCCACAAATTATTTTTAGCTGGGATCCTGTACAGATGAGAATCAAAGCACAAAGTAACATTTTGCAGTACACCCTATTCTTGGGAACAGCATTTACTTGTTCCTGAACAACATGGGACAAGGAATGCACAGATCTATGTCTGAGACAAAAGCCGAGGGAGCAGAAAGACTGATAGCCAGACTAGTCAATTTGTTTCGGCCTCGTGCTCCTCTTCCACCTATAACCCCAGTAAGAAAACCATCACCACTGCCGGGGAAAAAGGCCCTAGAATTAGGATGGACACCCAAAAGATGGGAAATATACATCCGGGAATCACGTCTGGAACTTTTAATCTGATTTCTATCAAAAAACGGACTCTGGACATAGACAACTGGAAACCGCCCCCCAACGATCTTGCGCTGACCAAAGAGCAATTCCTCTATATGAAAAAGGTAGCAGAGGAATTGTCAGCGCGACCTGACATCGAGACCAACAAGACCAACGAGATAACAATCCAAGATCTGGAACTTGAGCACAAGAAAACAATCAAGGCAGCCTACGATTCTTTGTTCTCAGACATGGAGCCAGAACCACTGTTTCTTCTGACAGGGAAAACTGGCGGAAAAAGCATCAGTAGGCCCAGCACGTCTCCTACACTGAGTCAGCTTGTTCCGGTGCCACTCATTGGGAAAATCATGAAGATGTCAACACTATTCACACAAGGGTTGTGTGGTCTAATCGTATTACTGGTAGGCTTTTTCTTGTTGATAAAAATTCTAGAAATACCGAGGAAGCTAGACTCGTGGTAGACTTCTCTCAGTTTTCCAGGGGGCCCAATGCTATGTTGTTTCCAAAGTATTGGTGTCCAAACCTCACCTCATTATGCCGGATCATGCCCCTGGACATGCATCGGATTTCTCTCGACATGTCTCAGGCTTTGTATCATATTCCTCTTAATCCTGCTATCTCTAGCAGGCTTGATATATCTGATGGACAATTGGTCTACTATTTTCGCAAAGCTGCCATGGGGGTCGGTATCAGCCCCTTTCTCCTCCATCTCCTCTCACCTGTCATCACAACCTAAATCAGCCATCGCTATAATGTTTGGACTTTTGCTTATATGGATGACTTCCTCCTCTGCCATCCAAACCCTTGTCACCTTGGGTCAATTAGCCACTCTGACTTAAATATGAAGGTGCCTGGTCTCAATACCATAATTTTCTAAATCTCTAGTCTCTATCCCTACTCTCTCTATCTCCATGGATGAAGGAGGTTTTATAGGTTATTAAACCACAGGTTTCCTAAATTAAGGATTAGTTTAACCAAAACTGCAGCACAGCTGGGCAATTTGGAAAGCACTGGTCAAGCAAAAAACCCTCATGCCTTAGGTATGTGTGATAGATAGGTGACTACATTTTTTAAAAATTTTTCTTCATGTCTTGAATACTTTTTGCATCTCACCCTCAACCTTTCATTACTTATTGACAGAATTCATAGTTAACCATAGTTTAGCTTGGGGCTTTAGTTTATTTTCTGTTATTCATATCAGGCAAACTGGCTTGTAAACCCCTTGTGATCATTTAATGGTTGGAATTAAACTGATTGTGGCTAGGAGTTTCACTAGTTTGTTCCAGGTCCTTGAAGTACTATCAATATTGTTTGGGATAGCAGTACACCTTTTTGATTTGCATTCTGATATTCTGCATTGCCACTAGAATATATCACTATTTCCCAAGATATGTTCAAAGTTAAATAAATGGTTTCTGAAAGCTCCACACCTATTTCCTTTTCAGATATAGATTATCTGTGTGCATGCAACAGAAAATGTGAACTTTATCACATACTTCCTTACAATCCTTTTTGATGTCAATAGTAACATTCTCCATCAACATCCAATAGGGTGGATACATCTTCTTGCCTGATTTAAAATATAGAATATAATAAAGAATATTTTTATACTTTTAGTTTTCATTTTGCCATCTCTATCTACTTTGAAGGAAGGCTTGTTTTCTGCTGAGTATGTTTTGAGTGGCTTTTAGTGTCTTTATCAGTATTGATTGTTTGCTTTCCTTATCCATATTTTTCAGCATTCCATTTCATCCACTCTTTATGCTTCCAATCTTTGTGCATTGATTCATTTCCCATTTTTTCTTAAACAGTATACTTTTTTTAAAGCAATAGACTTCTTGCCCATAGCATTTATACAAACTTTGATTTTAGAGCATTCTTGAACCACATTTAAAACTAGTCAGCTATGCCAACAGTTGCTTTAATTTTTAAAAAACTGGTGTTTTTAAAGGCATATATTTATACATCATCTACTGATGCCATGTCTGTTTGTGCAACATGAATATAATCAGATCATGATCATTGCAACCTAGGCAACAGTTAATTTTTAGGTCAACTTGTAATGATTGGCTTGTAGAATACTGTATCCCCTGGAAACCGGCATTTATTGTTTTCTGTGAGAAAAACTGCTCTAAACAGCAGCTATTTGCTGTCAAATGTGTAGATGTTTTTTCTGAGCAATTGCTGTAAAGTAATTTCAAAATGTGGAACGCCTTTAAGCAATGGTGCTTAAAATTTTATGACATGGACTATTCAATTACCTGAACAAGTTACTCATCCAAGAAGGGGTCATAACTTCAGAAGCAGATGATCAGCCCTCCAGAGCGGGAAGGCAGGTAATATATCAGTTCAGAATTGCTTGTTTTGTGAGGCAATCAGCCCATTTCATCTGTATACACCTTAGGGGAGACCCGAGGTTTCAAGAACATTCTGAGATGCCTGGACTGGAAGCTTCAAGGCATGCGTTTCTCCTCCCTCCTCTGTAAAAGTGCAGCACTGCCAGGTGCAACTATGAGATGTGCTTGAGACTCTGGAACAATCTGATTGGAAAAAACATCAGTTAGACTTCATGGACAATCAGTCTGCTCTTACCTGGCAATTCTTCTCTTGCTAAGGAGGAATGAATGGGTGAGCATGACGGTTTCTCATTCTGCAGACCTCTGACATTACAGCTTGGAGGCTCCTGCCTGGCTGCTGATCCCTTTCTTGCTCTCTGCTGTCTGAGCTGATGCCCAACCAACTGCTCACATAGTTGCAGGGACTCTGTGTCAAGACCTTGGAGGAACATTAATGTTGTCCAAGGTGGCCGAGTCCTCTTCTGATGTTCTGCACCCAGTGACTGAAAAACCTCCTTCAACTTCCCCACCCCTCTGGTCACAAAGGAGCAATTAGTTCCAATTATATTGCCGTTTATTCATCTTCAAGGGAGGAAGGTGGCACTTTGCATATTAATAGATTGAAATTATACATCCATTTTCAGTGTTGAACAGAGCAAACAGTCAGGAGATATTTATAGTTAGTTCCCAACCATACAGTAAGTTTTTATATTTGAAATACATGGGTAACATAACCACTCAGCTTTTTAAGTAGTTGCCATAGCAGGAAAGAGAAACATTTTCATGCAGCAAAGGAGAACTAGAGCAAGTCTTGCAAGGTACTGTTCTGCATTATCTCAGGCACTTCAGTGTCAATGGGGAATTGGGCATGGCAGGCATCCAAGTGTTCAGCTTTTTACTACCAGTGATGTTCTTTTTCTTTGTTGGAAAGTCATCAGATGTAAATTCTGAAGACACATTATACTGTTCTGATCATTCTCCATTATTCTTGATCCATGTGTCTTTTAATACAGCTGACCCCAAATGTTCAAAATTCAGAAATCCCACTCCCATAAGTGACATTGAGTTAGAAGCCAGAACTTTTCAAGGGAAAAACATAAATAATGGAAATATTTATTTCCTTCTCTTTTATGAGCTGTTAGGATACATATGAATCACTATCACAAGTATTCTTTTGTGAAAGTTGGGTCTGGATATTTCTTGACTTGCCTTTCCTTTCACCTTGCCTTTCCTTTCACCTTGCCTTTCCCTCACCTTGCCTTTTCTTGCCTTGCCTTCCTTTCTTTTCCCTCCCCATGTCTTCCCTCTCCCTCTCCCTCTCCCTCTTTCTTCCCCTCCCCCCTTCCCTTTTCCCTTTTCCCTATGGGACCAACTGAAATTGCTTAGCTTATATGTGAGTGTCTGCTCTGGAGGGAGATAAATCCCTCTCTACACAGAGCATAAGGAGCAGCCTATTAAATTATTCTAAATACATACACCTCTGACGCCCTAAGGCATCAGCACTGGACTGACAGAGCTGTTGCTAGGCTCATACCTGAAGGGCACAGTGCAGAAGGTGGCTGGAGGTAGGGTGGGATGCCCTAAGGTATCTCACATGGGCCAACAGACCATGGGCAAATAAACCAATTTCTAACGTATTGTTTAGATTTCCATGAAGTATACTGGGGACTAAGACACCCAGCTCACAACAAGACATCTTGAACTGTCTTAATCTGTGAACAGGATCCGTCTTTGGTTGTTACGAAGCGCAAACATGTGCAGTTTAAAACACATAGGTATTTAATCCAGTGGTATTTGTACTATCAGATGCTACCCACTGCACAAAAAAAGGTGAGACATTCTTATTTGTGTAAGAAAAAATCAAAAGCAATGATTCCATGTACAATGGGGGGTGGGGTGTGGCTCAGTTTCTGAGTTATTACTTTTTGTCTTTGTATGTCTCCTTTTTTTTAGTTCAGTGATGTATTTTGAATTTTGTATTGCACACTTTTTAAATTCACAAAAGCACGACTAGAAAAGCATCCCAAATTATGCATTTTCAATGACAAGATGCATATCTGCCTCTTGGCATATGCATTTTATGTAAAAAGACAAGCAGGCTTCTAATTTGCTCACTACTGTGTGACCTTTGTATTATGGTTTTACTATGAGAGTTTCTAAAACTGTTTTGGACTAGTGGATTGTGTCTGAAGGAACAAAACAATGAATATATTGTTGCTTTTTATTAAGATTAATACATATTAATAAATGCTAATGTCATGTTCTGAAGTGCCAAATAGTGATACCAGGCTACAGTAAAAGAATCAGTGAATTAGTCTTAGGTAGGAAAGATGTGGATAAACCACTAAGCTCAAAGATCACAAATTCAAAAGGAAAACAGAAAATTCAGAGAAGAAAGGATATGACTGCAGTCATATTGCTTTTTGTTGTTGTGGATCCCTGTACAGATCTTCCCTTTTCTTCCCAAAGGCTCACATTTCTGTGGGTCCTGCTAACCCCACGGGGTTGCCTTTGGCTCCTGTTGAAATAGTGTCTGAAATAGTGATAGACACTTGTGTATGGGCAACCAAACAGAGCAGATGAAGATTTGAGGTTCTGCAGTTTGCTGAGATAATTAGGACACGTTTTATCTGGCTGTGCTGATTTTGCCCAGCAAACAGATGTTCGGTGTCTTCCCCTTGCTGCCTGAACATCCCTCCCACTATAGAAAGATTCCTCTGCTCCCTGGAGTCCTGGGATAATGCATTTAGGCAAGTTTAAGTCTTTCTCTTACCACCAAAAGCAGAGACATCATGTGATCCCAGGTGTGACTCTGAAGGTCAGTATAGGTCAGCAGCCCTGAGGAGAAGGACTTGGGAGTGTTGGTTGATAAGAAGCTCAACATGAGCTGGCAGTGTGTGCTTGCAGCCCAGAAAGCCAACGGTATCCTGGGCTATATCAAAAGAAGTGTCACTAGCAGGTCAAGGGAGGTGATTCTCCACCTCTACTCTGCTTTTGTGACACCCCACCTGGAGTACTGTGTCCAGTTCTGGAGTCCCAAACATAAGAAGGACATGGAGCTGTTGGAGTGAGTCCAAGACGAGGGTCATGAAGATGATCAGAGAGCTGGAGCACCTCTCCTATGAAGACAGGCTGAAAGAGTTGGTGAACCTGGAGAGGAGAAGGCTCCAGGGTCACCTTCTAGCAGCGTTTCAGCACTTGGAGGGCACCTACAGGAAAGCTGGAGAGGAACTTTTTACAAGGGCATGGAGTGATAGAACAAGGGGGAATGGTTTTAAACTGAAAGAGGGCACATTTTTATTAGATACTAGGAAGAAATTTGTATGAGGGTGGTGAGACACTGGCACAGGTTGCCCAGAAAGTTGTGGCTGTCCCCTCCCTGGCAGTGGTCAAGGCCAGGTTGGATGGGGCTTTGAGCAACCTGGTCTAGTGGGAGGTGTTCCTGCCCATGGCAGGGGGATTGGACCTAGATGATCTTCAAGGTCCCTTCACAACCAAACCATTCTGTGATTCTGTGATCCTATGATATTTCATATAAGAAATATCCAAATCTACTCTTCACAGCATACATAAAGAGAGATTTTATTCCACCTTGTAAGGATAAAATAGAGATCTCCCCTGACTAAACTGGAAACCCAGAAGTAAATTATACATGTGAAAAAAGCAAGAGAGTGAAGAGATACTCTCAGCCTGAAGTCAGTCAGCCATGAAAAAATATTGCAAAGGATAGGGGAAAATTTATGCCAAAGATCGAGTTGTTATAGATCCTCATTAACTGAGAAAAGAACAGGATGCCAGATTTTTCTATGGGCTCTAGCAGCTATTTCTACCGTATTTTAGTTGGACAACAGAATTGTAATATCTGTACATGTTCTTTTATTGTGATTGAGAGAGACAACTGGTTATCACAAGGACTTGTATTTATTATGCCCCACGTGAGAAGTAAATGATGCATAAATATAATTCTTTCTTTCTGGCGTAATTCTGAGACCTGCCCCAGCAGACTGTAGTAACAGCTGCCCACCCACATACACAGAGCCACATGATAAGACTATTGTGGAAAAGATTAGTTAATTGGATTAATTGTACAATAGCATAGACTCTCAGGAATAGTCACAAGGAAACAAATCTCATAACAGGCAAGAATAATTTTTAAAATTGTCATTTCAGCAGAGAGCTAGATTATTTTTTTTATACTCAGAAATCAACTTTTATTGAAAGCTGATGTCTTGGATAAGCTCAGGTGAGGCTGAGTGCTGCCCATGCCATGCAGCTTTTGAAAGCAAGCCTTTTGGTGTCCGGGGCTTTCACTGTGGCTGCAGAAAGCTCTTGTGGTGCAGCCAACCAAAAACACTGCAAAAGCTGGAAGTGAGAATTGTTAAGCATAAGGCAAAGAAGCCATCACTGTCTTTATTTCTCCCTTTATAATTTTAAAGTATTTGGAAGAAGACAGCTGTTATAAGCATTTTTCAGCTCTTTTTCAACCTTGTTGCTACTTTTCTGTCCACTTTAACCACAGTACTATAACAGCACAATTGACAAGAGATAGGGTATTTTCTGTTCTTTAAAATCAGAGGCTTGCTGTGTCCTGCTAGTTTTGCTACCCATTAGCCAGAGGGAAATCTGATGTTTTTGCTTGTCTGGTACATTGAAAATCACCCCCTCCAAGGAATTAGAGAAAGAAAATAGTGACTGAACATACAAAATAGACAGCGAGATGACAGCTGGATGATGGAAATAAAATGTAATCTAGAGAATTAATTTTGTTCATTAAGCCTGCAGGGATCCCACACTCAGGTTCTGTAAAACAAGGTCTTTAAAAATTGCATGTAAAGACTGAAATGACCATAATACTTCCTTTTGTAAGGATGAAGCAATCACTTAAAAACATGAACAACAGCTCTGCAACATGACTTGGGTCTGTATGTAGCAAGGACCCAAAGACATGAGCTCCTTTCAAAAATGATTGTTACCAAGAAATTTTGGAGTAAAGCTATGAGAATAGGAGAAGTTGTATCTCTCTTCAAATAGCACAGAGAAACTGTTGCATTTTGATGTTTGCTGTTATTAACTGCATTCTGTATGCCATCCGCATTTTAAAATCCTCTCATGACCTGGCCTTTTTTCCTTTTATCGTGTTTCCATTTCTGAAGTGAAATTCTGGACCCACTGAAATCTACAGAAGTCATATCTTTACTTGTCTCTGGGCAAGTAGCCATATTTGGTTCACCCTGGCAGCCCAGACAAAAAGCTGTGCTTTTTTATGTATCCAAGCTAATTTCTTATCACATAACTCTTCCTCCCTGTATTTCTAAAAAAAATGCTTTCTCATTCTTCCATCTTCTTTACTGGTGGCAGTGGGTGCAAGCAGATGCTCAATAATTTTGGTAATGGATATTAATAGCTCTATTATTGGCACTACTAGCAGTGGTGTACTGAGGATTTATGTGTACTTCAGAGTATGATGGAGCTAAATAACCATGTTTGCAAGAAGAGACAAAATGATCAATCCATACATTCACTTCCTTTTTCATATGTAAATGACTTCTTCAGATTTGTCAGTTAATAATAGAAACACATTGAGTAAATCAGTCATTCATTAAATTGCTGGGGCATAATTTTATTCATATAAGGTATCTTTGTACAAAACAGGAAGAGCTAGTCACAAAAAGCCATTTATATCTTTAATCTGTACTTGCAGTAGTTAGAGGCTTTTTTTGCAAATGTGTATTGTAAGAAAAGCCAAGCTTCAAAGAAAATGGGTAAGTATATTTACTACACAAAAACCTGTTAACAAATAGACTGGGAGAAAGGAAAAACAAGTTAAATGGTATGGGCAAAAATCAGTTGAGCCAGTGTAAACTCACCAATTAAACCTCGGAGAGTCTGGGGCAGTCTACATAGGAGCTGCGACCTCTGCTGTTACTGGCTGAGACCAGGCTTTTCTAATTAGCACGACTCTCCAGGGACCACTGAATTGATGATGACTTTTATGCAGGTACCCAATCACCATTGTAAATAGCAACCCAGAAATTCAGATTGCAGGTGCTTCACTATGTGCTGCTGAGAGTATTTTCTCTCCATCTGCAAAACATGGAGTCCTACAAATGAGTTGCCCAAGCACGTCTCTGAAATATTCAGTCCACGAAAGTCAGCTCCTTTTCCATTCTCATCATTCAGCCTTGCTGAGACTGAGTGTGACCTTCCATATATATGATTTTATTTAAGCGATAAATTGTGTACTCCATAAGGGTATATATTCTTTTAATTTCCAATAGCATTTAAACACACCAGAGGTTTTGTTTTGTGCACTTTTGGTAGGAGGTTGTTGCATATTGACACTTTTGACTCAACAGTGGAGAGGAATGTCTTATTAAAATTGATGGTTTCTACTACATGACCTTTTCAAATAGCATTTTACATTTTACTTAAGGTTCCCAAGCAGTTGAAAGCCTCCTATTGACATTACATCTCTGTCCCATTTAATTTCCTTACTCCTCTTCTGACTTGACACAATTAGAAACCAGACAAGCTTTTCCCTAGCTCTAAAGGGGAGACTGAATCTTAATGAAATGCAAACAGGACCTTCTCAGAAACAACATTATGTCCTTACATGAATGGATATACAGGCAATCAGTGGCTAAATAATACACCTGGGCTGCCTCTCCACTGGGAAAATTAGAAGTGTCAGGGCATGAGTCTAGCACTGGGATGTATCTGTGATACTGGGAAGCTGTTACAACAGTGCCTGGCATGCCTTTGGACCACATCAGGCCACACGGAGGGTACCAGTTGCAACCGGACAGGCTGGCTCCAGACTTCACATTCTCCTAAGTAAACTGGCAAATAGCCACATTCCTCTCAGTTACGTGTCTTAAGCAAATTTCAAATACCTCTTGGGATAAACTCACAGTTCTGGCACCTCAGACAAGAAATCTGTTTGGAAAAGGAAAAGGCCTGTGGGAAGAAACGGGTGTAAAGTTGGAAATAGTTTTGCCTTTGCTCTGGTAAGGTGAAGTCAGAGTTATAAGTGAGGGGATGCACTGCAACAGCTAGATGAAAGCCCATGGGGAGAGGGCTGGAGAAGGGCTGCAGAGAGGACCCAGGGTTTCAGCTGCTGCAGCTGAAAAAGCTGCAAGGGAAAAATGAAAAAAAAGGATGAAGTCTAAAAGCTTCGGAGATGCGAGAATTTAGTTGCAATGTTGAGACTCCTGGAGGAGTCTCACTGGGTTAGCCCTTGGTGAGAGGTGGAGGTCCTCAGCAGCCAGCTCATGCTTTTCTATGAAATTTCACTATTATAATTTAAAAAATGCATTGATGTTTGCCTCCACAGTGGCATTACCCTCATTTTCTGAGCAGGGCTAAAGGTAAAGAACAGGGACACAAGGGTTAACATCCCTGGGGACTTCAGTTTAATGTTTCTTTCTCAGAAGTGCATTTCTGGTGGCATGCTGGGATGCTAACAGATGAAGCACGTCTGGCTCCATGTCCGTTAATATTTCAACCTTTTATCTTCCTGGTCCAGTGAGGAAGTGGTGCAGAACTGAAATGCCACCCATACTGTGACAATTCAATTTTTGTTTAATATTTTAGAAATGTCCTGTTGTTCATGGAAATACAACACCACCAGAAAACCAATACAAACTAGCTGGAATTATTTACTTGACTTAAAGATCAGCTTTTTAGCTGCAGCAAATCCATGTTTCCTTTGTAAACATCTGCTAGTGATGGGGCCAGTTGGATTAAAATGCCTGGGGAGTTAAAGTATCAACCCAGGAAAAGAAGTTTGTTATAAGCAGTGCAAGGCCAAAAGGAAGCCATCCACAGATATTGTCATTGTTCCTTAACTTTTTGTTGTATCTTAGAACGCAAACCAAAATTTGACATGAAATGACGCACTAATCCCTACAGCTTGTGTCCTTATGCTTTTAAAGTATATCAGTTACATATTTTGCTTTTTTGTCACAATTTAATACTTTTGCATTTTCATCTCAGCATTTAAAAAAATTTTGCTGAGAGCAGAAAGGGTGCTGGCAGAAAGCTTCAGAACTGTGTCCAAGTATACTGAACTTGAACTAGAGACCTCTTGCTGACAGTGTTAGGCTGGCTACCACTGCATCTCATCCAGAGCTGGCTGACCGAGAGCTTCCAAAGATGAGAGTGAGAAATAGTGGGTGACAAAATATGTGCACGTGCACTTACAAGGCTGAACCCATGTTTATATATAATTCCAGAAATATGTGGGTTTATGTCCTGAGTGTTTCTGTAAGTCACTCGTGTCCTTTTGATTCTCTGAGCAACTGACAGTGGGAGCCTACAAAAATCCTCAGAACAAACCAGGAAGAGGTATTTGAAATAAAAACCAGTTACAAGAATAATTCTGTATCCTTTCCTACACTATATAACACACCGTTGTATATCAACTATGAGAGCAAGGAAAATTGCTTTTTTATAAAATAACTGATTTTGAAATTGCAGAGCAGGTAAGTACACTGCATGTGTTAAAATACATTTGTAACTTAAGTGTTCTCAATAAAAAGGAAGTGATATTTATTTAATAGGCTTTTATTTGTGGAGTTTCTAAATCCTTTATTGCTCTATTGCAGTAAGATAAAGCCTAGTGATTATTGATGTATGCTCTAATTAATAATTTCCCTGTTTTTCCAGATCTGTGTCAGCACTGTCATTGCTTCTATTTTAATAACAGGAGATGGAAAAATAGGCATAATTTAAAACTCTTGCTTAGTATAACGTGAGTGGGGGTGTAGAAAACGAGACAAAATCAAGCAGACAAGCAGAAAGAAAATGATTAATGATTTGTTAAAAAAACACCATTGATTTAATAATTTGGGACTGAATGAGGTGTAAGCAGCGGATGCCTAGGAGGAGACAAACATGTGTGGAGTGTCCTTGCTGAGTGCGTAAAGTCAGCAGTATCTAAAGGTTAAAAACAGATGCAGGAGAACGTGCTAGGAAACAATTCAGGGCAGAACATGTATGAGGTCAAGTGTGAAAGCCGTTTCCTGCTTATTCTGTTTTTTTGTCTCCAAGCAGGGAAGAAATCAATAATCCCATGTCGTGTACACTTCTGAATAAGAACTAACAACCCCATTCTGGGTAGCCCATTCACATGAGCTCCAGGCATTGCTAATAAAAAAAAGAAATAAAGGATCTCTTTTCTCTGTTGCTACAAATTAGGAACAGTATTTTACTTCTTCCCCTTGGTGCTGCCTTAAATAAAGTTTAGCTCATGGCCACTGCACACCTGAGAGGGACACAGAAGGCAACGTACAGCTATTTGAATATAAAATGAAAATACATCCCATGAACAGCTTTGGCTTCAGCAGACTCTCCAGGCAAAGCTGAAACATCCAAGAACGGGAGGAATATTTGTCCTAATTCACAGAGCAGCATTTTACCACTCTCCTCTCTTTCTTTTTCCTTCCTTCTCTCTTTAAACAGAGGTGATTGCCTGTGGGAGCTGAAGCAGGGTATCATAAACCCCATTCCATCAGTTGCTTCCTTTAAGTGCAGATGATTTTCTTTTGTCCATTAGCAAACATTGATTTTCTTAGTTTTGTTTCTTTGGATCTTGACTCTCCAAGGCTCTGCTCGCTCGCATTGTGCTGTTGCAGATCATTAATAACAGCGAGAAGAACTCTGGCAATAATGCAGGTTACTTACCTGCTGCTTTCTAGCCAGCAGAGAAAACACAAAAGCACGAAAGGAAGCAGAAGGAAGATGCTCTAGTGGTTAATCCTTTCTTAAAACCCTCCTCTACTGCGATGCCAGCAGCAAAACTTGGCGGTCAGGCTGCAGCTGAGCAGAGACCTCTACGCTGCGGCTGGCAGCATCACTTCAGTTCACTGGTCTCCTGTGTGCCCCTATCTGATTTACCCATCCCTCGTAAACTTTTAGGTAGGGACCACCTTTTCAACTGCTGTGTCACAGGAAAATACCACACTGCTCATGCTGTTTAAGCTGGAAATGGATCAAAGAAGTTTATTTACTTATTACTGACATGTAAGTAACAAGCAGCCACTGAAGCATATACACAGGATGAATGCAACAGTTAAACCACAGTGCTAGGCATTGAAAAAACCTTAATGAACACCTACATATTTCTGAAGACCCTTCTGTAACAAAACCCAGGATGTTTTAACCCTATGCCATCATGTACTCCCCTTGGCAGCAGGGATCCCCCAGGGGCACACCCCTCCAGTGTGACCCCTCCAGTGTGACCAGGCGCCTCATAGAATCCTAGAATAGAATCATAGAATCATTATGGTTGGAAGGGACCTCCAGGGTCATCAAGTCCAACCTTTATCCCATCATATTCCTAACCATTGGACCATTAGACCATGGCCTCAAGTGCCTCATCAACCCATTTTTTGAACTCCCCCAGGGATGGTGACTCCACCACCTCCCTGGGCAGCCTGTTCCAGTGCCCAACCACCCTCTCAGTAAAGAACTTCTTCCTAATATCCAACCTAAACTTCCCCTGATGTAACTTGAGGCCATTTCCTCTCGTCCTGTCATTAGCAATTCGGGAGAAGAGACCAACACCAGCCTCACTACAACCTCCCTTTAGGTAGTTGTAGAGGGCAATAAGGTAGCCTCTCAGTCTCCTCTGGAGACCAGGCTAAATAACCCCAGTTCCCTCAGCCAGTCTCCATAAGGCTTGTTTTCCAGACCTCTCACCAGCCTCGTTGCCCTTCTCTGGACTCGCTCCAGCCCCTCAATGTCCTTCCCATCCTGCGGTGCCCAGAACTGGACGCAGTACTCAAGGTGCGGTCTCACGAGTGCCGAGTACAGGGGCACCATCACCTCCCTACTCCTGCTGGTCACACCGTTTCTGATACAGGCCAGGATGCCCTGGGCTTTCTTGGCCACCTGGGCACACTGCTGGCTCATGTTCAGCCGGCTGTCAACCAACACCCCCAGGTCCTTTTCCGCCAGGCAGCTTTCCAGCGACTCTTCCCCAAGCCTGTAGCGCTCCATGGGGTTGTTGTGGCCGGAGCGCATGACCCTGCACTTACCCTTGTTAAACCTCATGCAGACCTCAGCCCCATGGGTATTCCTGCTGCTCCCCCCAACCTGCTGAACCACAAAGGGAACTCCTGGGGGACCTGGCATTTCCATAGAGCCATCTGTTTGACAGGTTCACCCTAACTTAACCCATCTCTTAGTTAAAACATGAGGTTGTGCTTGTTATGT
Organism: Aegotheles bennettii; assembly: GCA_013398125.1. Lineage (NCBI taxonomy): Eukaryota > Metazoa > Chordata > Aves > Caprimulgiformes > Aegothelidae > Aegotheles > Aegotheles bennettii. Next base: position 223,265 of record VZRW01006828.1, on the reverse strand, counting down.
CTGTGTCCCCACACCCCGCAGCAGCAAGGCGTAAAGTGTGCATTATTTGCAGTGTGCCTGTAGAGATGCTGGTACACCTGTGTTAATACTCAGGCTTGGCAATACAGTGGTTGAAAAGGCTGGTTTGGTCTCTTGTTTTGCTGGCAGAACATAAACTGCTTGAACTTTTTATTTTTAATTGAAGTATCTCAGGATTTAGCTACCACTGTTACAACAAAAAGACTTTTCCAGAACCATCCATTTCTGAGGCTTAGAAATATTTTTTTAATTTCCAACCTAAATATATTCATGACCACTTTCTACCCACTGGTTCTTGCACGAGCAATGTTCATTAGTCTGAATAACAGCTATTTCACAGGCTGCAGCACTGGAGGCCTGGTAGGAAGCCCCAACAGTCAGGCAGACTTGTAGGCATCCTAAATCCATTTTTCAAGGAATTCTTCAAGGCTGAGGGAGCAGCTGGGTGAGAGAGCTGTGTGGAAGCCAGACACTCAGCTGGAGGGGAATGCTAGCAACAGTAGGAAAGATTTCTGGATGAAAACCAATAAATGTAATATTATACAGGATTTTACATGCAGTGGGACTCAGTTAGCTTCACTTGAGAGTGGAAGCCAAATTTTCCTTGGCCATTATCCTATCTCCCACACCTGATGTAAGATGGCTTCCAAGGGAAGAAAGACACTTTCCATAAGAAAGTTGAACCTTTATCTGGAGATGTAGCTACACTAACAGCTTGTATTAAACAAAAGGAAAAGAAGGTTATTGCTTTAGCTTGCATGCAAGAATGCTTAACTCAGCATGTTACACTTTGCCAGTGTAAACACATTGGCCCAGGAGAGCCTCTGACAGCTCCTGGAACTGCAGGAAGTCAAGAAGTGATTTGTGGCTTGGTAGGTATGGACTGGTTGTTCTCATTTATAGTGCTCCTGGGAGGCAGCGAGAGGTTGGTAGCAGAGCACATCAGAACACAACCTGCACGTCAGTTCTGGGTTCCCTTCTTCTGACCAGGGGCACTTGAGAGGCTTTCAGCTTCAAGAACCTCAAGATTGAACAAAATTTCCATAGAGGCAGGTCACAAGCTCTCTTGTCTTAATATGCTCATCAGTTCTCAGCTGATGAAAGTGATAGGACACGTGGGAATGATTCAAAGCTGTGCCAAGGGAGGTTTAGACTGGACATTAGGAAGCATTTCTTTAACGAGAGGGTGGTCAGACACTGGAACAGGCTTCCTAGAGAGGTGGTCGATGCCCCAAGCCTGTCAGTGTTTGAGGCATTTGGGCAATGCCCTCAACAGCATGCTTTAACTTCTGGTCAGCCCTGTTGGTCAGGCAGTTGGACTTGGTGATTGTTGTAGGTCCTTTCTAACTGAAAATCCTCTCCTCTCCCCTCCTCTCCTCTCCCTTTCTCTGAGGAGAAAGAGAAAACTGTTTCCATAGTTTTCATATCTTTATATTTTCAAACCACATCAGGAAACTGTTTTGAGGATTTATTTTTTTTTGCTATATTTGGATAAAGTGCCAACATTCACTGTTAGCTTTGGTTTTAAATATTGTCTTCTCAGGGTTCACCAATGACTTTCAGATAGTTGGGAACATGCTACTCCTCTGGCAGACATCCTGAGAAATTTATGAGTGCAACAGGTCCCCAGTTCTTCAGGAGTCTTTGAATAAACTTACATGTCAGCATAACAAGAATGAACACCAAGCTGCTGTTGGTAGAGATCTTACAAGACTGCACAAGGATGGGAGGTTCTGGAAATTAATAAGGTTTATACTTCAAGTTCTGCTTTTAGAACATAGATTAAAATAGTTGTCTGTGGATATGAAACCAGATCACAAAGAATGACCTGAACTCTGGAAATAGATCTAGGTGTGTGGGTCATCTATCAGCTTGGGCAAGGTAAGTGAGTGAGCTGGCTGATAAATAGTTTTACTTAAGTGTGTGTAGCAAAATTAGGAGATGTTCCTGCTGGAGGCTGAGTCCTATCATTTCAGATTCATACGGCAGGTCTTGCAAAGCCAGGACTTTGAGGAATGACCATTTGAGCTGGAAGTCTAGTTTTAAGCACAGGAAAGATTTTATGCATAGATGCAAAGCAATTTTCTTCCTGGCGTTCAGGAGCTGATTAAGCTGTCGTGTTTCAGGTTGCTGCACATCACTGATGGACATCCTAACGAGACAGCTCATGTTATTTATGTATATTTTGCATGTCAGACAGAGACTATGGCTGGACACGCACAATGGAGTCATACTTTCATATGGGATCCTATGATGAGGGTATGCCCTTGGGCTGTTGCTTAATGGGGAAGGCAACATGGTATTTGGCTATTGTTGAGGGAGCCTGGGTCCAAGCTGAGCTTCATTTCTGTGCCAAAGACCACAGATATTTCTGTGTGTGGGACGACGCAGAAGGAGGCAGAGATCTAGTGGCAGATGTGTGTGGAGTAAGAAGCACCTGGGTAAGTCTCCCACTTGGCAGTGGTATTGCCTGGTAAGAAGAGACCCCCATCCCACAGAGCTATGTCTACAAAGCGACAATCCTCAGCCACAATACAGCCATACCCAGATATCTCCAGGCTACCGTAAAAGAAAATTTTTCCCAGTCTTGCCACTTTCCATAACTCAGGAGCCAATGCTGAGATGTGTTTCAGAGGAAGCCAATTTCAGTAAAACACTATTTTAGTTGAAAGCAGGAACAGTGTGTCTTCTGTTGGAGAGCACCTGCTGGGCTGGGAGGGGCACCTAACATTTTGATAGGGCAGGAGCACTTCTGGGATTTGGGAAAAATAGGCAAGTTCTCCTGCAGTGCCCTAAACCACAGTTGCTGAGGAGGTCTCAGGTCGTGGGATGCTGAGAGGCAGCTGCAGAAGTCTTAGTGTCTGGCAGATGTGAGAAGAGGGTGGGTGTCGATGGAGATCTCAGTTATGGGCACATATCTGCAGTGCTGCCTTATGCAGGCAGCCTCGGCAGCACTTTGTCCAACACATGGGTGCATGATGGCTATGTGCCATGGGCTGGGCACATCCCTACAAGAGCATTTTCAAAAATACTCAGCTCCTGTTGGAGTTGAGGCTCTCCATGTCCACAGCAGTATGGCCCCAGGCTTTTCTCTGTAAGACCTTAAAGATTCTGGGCCTTAAAAATTGCAAAAATTGACTCTTTCTGCATATTTTGAGATCATCAAGGAGACCTGAGATTAGCAGAAGCCATCAAACAGAAAGCCTGACTTTTGTGTGACTCCCAGGTAAATATAGAAAAAAAAGACCATTCTTGGAAAGGAGGGTTTTTTCCTCAAAACAAGATGCTAAAATCATTATTATTTGGAGCCTGAAAGGCTTGACTTTGCAAAGTCAGAGTAATTTGAAAGTAAACCTACTTTAAAGTTTGTTTTAACTAGATTTTTTCATCACTCATGTCAGGCAGTCAGGGCTTTCATGTTTGGTGGCTCATATTGCATTTATGCTTACATGTCCTTCAGTGGCCCATACCAGTAGGAAACAGCACTGCAAAATAACAAAAAAGAAATTAAAATCTGCTTTTATGCTGTATTGTTGTTTTGTCTACTGTCACTAACAGAGATCCACAGGAGAAGAGTAGCAATTACAAGACTGCTGGCGTGACATCAGGTTATTTTTAATTATTTGTGACCCTAGCAATGAAATGCTAATTACAAGTCAATGTAGCAAAGGTTTATTACTACTGCAGGAACTCCTGCCAGAGAGGCTACAGCCATATTATCACTGAGATCACACACTTTGCTGCTTCTGGGAAAATTCACACCCAAGGGGATGTAATCCATGAAGGAGTGCCTCAGGCAAGCACAGATGTCAAAGGAGAGGAGGACTAGGACACTACAGATGAAGGAAGAATTCAACCCAGGGGGAACCAACTGGATGTGCTTGGATAATCCCTAGGACACACCAGATATGAAGATGGTTGGGAAGGATGAATGAGCATCCATTGGTGTTGGTGGTGGCCTGGAGGGAGATGTTGCATCTAATGGACAGGAAATATATGAGACCTTCATAGCCCAACCAAATGCGAGGAGGTACTTGTTACTGGTCCTCTGGCCTACAATGAGCCATCGGTGCCCCAAATCACCAAACCAGCTTGAATAGCAACTGGCTTATAAAACTTGCAAATCAAGGTGAAGAAAGGGATGGAAAAACATATTTCTGAAACTAGGAGGCCACATATTCAGTCCCTGAATGGACCTTGTCTAAGGTCCCTGGTTGCAGTGCAGATTTTTAGGCCATTTGCTTCATTTTTAGATCAGACCTATTTCTACTGGCTCAAGCTGTTCTTTATTCCATCTCATCAAAGCAAAAAGGCAAAAAAGCTTTCTCACTATGTGCTACACAATGTGAGAGCTATTGTTCACCACAGTACAACTAACAGTATCAGAAAAAGCTTGTCTTCTACTTTATGTAGTATTTCAGTATATAGATATTTTACTTATGTGAAACATCATTATAATATAATGGAAATAAAGCAAATACTGCAAGTGGGACCATGCTGATCAACACTGACACATCTCCATTGTATTGCTTAGTACTCCAGGAGCTGAACAAAAAGGCACAAATACTATTAGAGGATTTTTTTCCACTCAAGTATTTTAAAGTTTTTCTTCTCGCTGCTGTTACAGACCTAACCATAAAACCAGAAGATTGGCTGCACTGAGCCAAGCTAAGGATCCAATATCCTGTCTTTGGCAGAGAGCACTAACAGATGCTCAGAGAAAGAATGTAAGAAATAGTGCATTTATAGAGTGATCTTTCCCCTGATATGCACTCACTGTTTCCAGCAATAACCACTTAAGAGTTCCCAGCGCCAGCCGTGGCATCCAGACCATCACGTTTAATGAGGGACTCCTCTCGCTAGGCTGTCACCAGGTTGTTGTAATTAGGTCTTGAGTAATTTTGCACCAGCTGGAGCTGGGCAGAGTCCAGACGGCTCCTGAAAAGGGCTTGGAGGTGCTGTCCCAGGGGCAGATCTCCTGCCTGGCACCCTCCTGTGACACACGGACCTGCCACTCATCTGGTGGGCAGCTGCTTGTGCTGAATCCCCGGCCACCAGCACAGCCGCCCTCAAACCCGCCCTGGCACAGGTGCTCTGGTCTGCAATCTTGTTCCTCAGGATGAAGTGACAATTAAAGAAGAAAAAAGAAATAAATATGAAACACAAGCATTTTCAGGAGCCCTCCTGGTAACTTTTACTGCTGGAAAGCTGTAGTTTTGTAGTTTTTTGATTCAGGAAAGAGGTAAAGCCTAGACACACTTCCTTATGGTTTACTGAAATAGTTTTCCAGGAACTGGGCATCCTTCTTTCTGAATGTGTTAAGTGACTGAACGATTGCTTCTCGCCTTAAGTCTAAGGCACTATTTTCTATAATACATTCAATAAATTTGATTTTGACAAGCCCAAGTGTTTTGGAGAAACCCGTAGCTTTCAAACTGCCCCAGGGATCACTCTGGTGAGGGGCTGGGTGATTTATGAGGTATCTCAGCCACCCCAGGTGAGTTACTCTGCTGGATGTTGGTTTGCCACAGAAGCAAAGCAGCCCTGAGGATTATCCAGCATCGGAAGAGCAGAGCACTCAGGCACATGATTTACCTGCAGGCATGTGCTCAGTGTCATCCATAAGCACCTGCAAAAAGGCAGATCATGGAAAAGTGAAGGATTTGGAAGATGCTTTTTGGCTCCATTGTGAGGTCTGAAAAGGGAAAAGCCCAGGAGGAAGCATGTACGGCACCTACAAAAGCAAGCAGCAAGAGCTTCAATTAGGAGGCTGTCATGTTAGAGAACTGCTGCTTATACTTTTAAACATCTCCTTCCACCTATTGCTCTGGTATCAGAAAAGCCTCATCAGAGACCAACCTCACTCTTTTCCACCATCTCAACATATCCTAGATTTCTTTCCAGTGGTGCTTGTGTATCGCTCCTTCTCACCTGACTAACCTTCATGCTGACAAGCTCGTTTAGCTTCAGCCAGGTTTCTCCGTTTGAGAGAGAGCATTTTCACTGGAGTCTCACATCTGAAACAAAGCTGGGTGTCATGGTTCTGGCTCCTGGTTTCACTGGTGCCCTTGGCTTTGAAGCAGCCTGAGATACTGTGACACACCATCATTTGCAAGAGGAATGGTTTTTCTTTGTGCTCTAAGGAATTCATTCCCCCTCCTACTATTAATTTTGCAATGTACTATATGCTCACTTGTAGGTGTTTGTAAAGGTAATTGTTGTGCCAGTTAAATCTCTGACTTGGCACAGAGACCACACAACTTTGCAAGTTGCTTCTCTCCTTCCTGGAGAATGTATGTTTCCCTCTTATTTCTGCAGCTTGGCCCTGGGGAGAGCACCATGCTAAACAGTGGCATGACCTGTCTTCCTGAACTGCTCTGTAGCATTTCAAACAGAAGCTACTGGAGACATGTCCAAGACAACCGCTGTCCCTGATTACCCAGCTTTGCACTGCTGATGTGGTGAAGCAACCCTTTCTTCTGAGTGTGACAGTGGCCCCAGTATGGTCTTATGTCCTTTGCAAATCTTAGGGCAGATTTAGACTGGCCATTAGGAAGATTTCTTTATTGAGAGGGTGGTCAAACACTGGAACAGGCTTCCTAGACAGGTAGTCGATGCCTCAAGCCTGTCAGTGTTAAAGAGGCATTTGGGCAGTGCCCTCAACAGCATGCTTTAACTTTTGGTCACCCCTGAACTGGTCAGGCAGTTGGACTAGGTGATTGTTGTAGGTCCCTTCCAACAGAAAAGGTTCTAGTCTAGTCTTGTCTAGTCTAGACCTAAATCCCATCTGGCTACCATAACAACCCTTTTATTTGGCACCTGATTCATGGCTGCACACACCACTACCATGAGACCCCTGGCACCTTGCAGACTAACCAGCAGTCAGTGGTGACAACAGGACAGAAAACTGCAAGGCCTTGCTTATTCACTTCTTTAGATGAAAGGAAAACTGATGTCTGCAGGGAAGCTCTATAAAAATTTCCTGAAAAATTATTTTATGCATCTTATATTCTGCCTTTGCTGCTGGCCATTGCACAGCTTTAGCAGGACTTGACTTGCAGCTGTTGCAGGGCTCTCCCAGGGAGCAATGCCCAGGGAAACACATCCAAGTCCTCCTCAGCTGCAGCCTTCTTTCCTTCCCAAGTGTCCTTGCTGCCCCAATCCTCCGCCCACTACATGACTGTAATGTAGCAGTAGCCTGCTTATGTTTATCAACAGGGTGATCACAGAAGTTGCCAGTACCCCCTCCACAGCTGCTTGGTCCTTAGCTCCTTCTGTCCCAGCTAAATACTGAGAGGAAACATATTCGGGTTCCAGATCACATTTTCTGCTGTTATGTATCCTACTGCATGTAGGAAAGAAAATCTGTCACCCCTTTACTTAGCACACAGAAGCTGAGCAGTGCAGGTGACTTTAACTGTAATGCTAAACGCCATCGGCAGGCACAGCACCAAACGTGCCCTTGCTGCACGGTGCATGCTCACAGCCTGCGTGCCGCCTCCCAAACACCACTTAGCAGTGCACTTGAAGCAAATTTCAGATGCATATGTGCACTGAAGGTTTTGTATGCAATTCATACACAACTCAAGTCGAATAATCCCTTGGCAAGACAGCTCACCCAGCAAATATTTCAATACAGCATAAAGTCTTTGTGTCAGATGAACACTCGAGGGGGAAGCCCAAAATAACTAACGCAACCAGTAAAGTTAATCAGAGATGTGGGCATTAACTGAATGTGGATGAACCACGGCCGGACAAGTCACGGCACACAGCTGGGTATGGCTCATGTGTGGACATGTGAAATGGAAATAAACCACATCAGCTTCAAGTGCCCTTTAAGGAGGGACAACATGGGCTCGCTGCAGCCAAAGGGAAACTTCATGTTTCTTTCAATGGACACTGGGCACCATCCTCTGCTTTTTCTTCCCTCTCTCTCTTACTGTAAAAATTTTTATGCAAAAATAACCCCAAGCACTCCCTGCTTTTCATGCAAAAGCACAGAAAGAAAGCTGTGCTTTCAAATATTTCTCAAAATGTTTAACTATCCATCAACAAATATTATCTGTAATGGTATTTCTCATCCAACCGTAGCTTGTAAGTGAACGTATGTAGCTGCTTACAGTCAGGCAAAGAAAATCCAGAAATGAAAAGCAGGCACCATAAAAAGCAGGTGTTGCATTTCAAATTACTGAGCATAATTTTTGTGTCCAAGAAATGATCGTTTTGTGGCATAAGCAAATTATTTTGTGGCTTAAGATTTCTGAATCCTAAGCTATTTGTTTCTTCAATTCCAGGAGCTAGATTTTGAAAATGATGTCACTCCTGAATTTCCATGAGAAATGAAATGCAAATGTAAACTGCATTCCAGCTGACATGCAAATACCACAATCGTTGGAGACAGAGAGATGAAGCTGTTGTTGCTAACTGAATCGTCTATTACAACTTCTGTGCATCTCATATGTAAGTGAGAATGCAAAGGTAATTTGTGTCCCAAAAAGTCATGCTTCCACAAACAAAATAAACCAGTTTTTTGGTAAGTACTGCAAGGTTAATGACAGGTCCCTTGTCATATAATGATGCTATGAATTTCTTGTCACTGTGGTCACTAAATACTCTACTGAGCCAAAAAAAAAATTAAATTTCTACCACAAAGATGATCAACCTACTAACCTTGTGTGTGTGTGTGTGTGCAGACAGCCAATGTAAAGCAACGTTAGCCCTCTAGTGTTAAAAAAGGGTTTAAATTTGTCATAGTTCTGTGATACCTCAGTAGAAGGCTCAGCTATTGAAAATTGTTGAAATGGTCTGTCTTTGGCATTTCTGCCTATTTGGCTCAGAGGGGACAACAACTGTGGATGATCGAACATATATTAAAATAAAACACCTGGCTACATTGGCTCAGAAAACCAGACTTATGGATCATACAAACACCTTTTCCTACTGAAAAGCACAGGTTTACTTGAAAGAAGAAAGGCTTTGTGAAAGCAATCCAAGCCCAAGCTGAGTGTTTGGTTCTAAAAGTGAAGTAGGTGAGAGCCCAGTGCCCTCAGCTCTGAGTGCAGGTGGCAGGAGCTGTGCAGCCACACTGCACAGGGTGAGACCCTCTGCAGAATCCCCATCACACCCACAGTGCATACCCTGCACCCTGTATGGGGATTATATGGGGATAGTAAATAATCATCATCTTCTTTGTGTGTTTTGTTAATCATCTGGAATAAGGCAAGGGATGTGTCTCTTTGCCCACAGTGTGGAACTAAGAGCATGCTCTGCAGCATGGCAGAGGGGCTTGTGGGGTTGCTGCTCGTATCGCATCTGAGAGCTGCACAAGGTGGAGGGAGCCATATCCGGCACAATCCCATCCAAAATGTCTCCTGGAGGGTGGTTCCTGGAGTGAATTACCCCAAACTGCTCAGCAGTGTCTTGGGGCAATGTCATTGGAGTGGCCCAAGGCAGAGCCCGGGCTGTGCTAGTGTGGCTGCTCAGGGCACTGGGTGCAAGCTGCTACTGAGATGGCTTTTATTTAGCATCTCAGAAGCTCCCAGAGGTCATGAAAAAGCCCTCCTTAATGCAAAGGAGTTACAGCCATACAATTAAAGGTGCAGTTTTAAACCCAATTAAGATGGCTGATGTGTAGACCCATGGGAGCACTCTTGCTATTAGAATAAAACCAAGGTTATTGGGGTTTTAACACAGATCAATATAAAAAAAATCTTTAAACTGAAATAAGCATTTCCATGGGTATTCAAACTGATTTAGAAAAATCAATTTGCAAGAACAGGTTAAATTTAAGCTAGTGCAAATTTCTCATGTAGATAAGCCCTTACAGATACATGTTGAATTGACGTATGCATATAAAGTTGAAATACATCTATAGGCCAAGGTCAGAGAAATGTTCTTGCTGCTGCTGATCCAATTAAGATGAAGGTTTTAATATCTGGATTTTAAAAACCAGAGTATTTTGCAGAGCTCAGAGAAAGAAGCAATTGTTGAAGAGTTAAACTGACCGAGTTCAGGGCATTGTACTTTCTGGTGGGAGAAGACCTGGAGCTGGCTACGAGCTATTGAGTTTGAGACCTGCTTACTCACAGCGGCTAAAACAGTTCACTAGACCATGTCCTCAGGAGTCTCCGCAGCACAGGAGTGGATAAATTGCACACCTAATATCATGGTCTTAAAGTTTTGGCAGAAAACCTTAGGCAAGCCTTGCTGCGCCTGTTGGTCGCTCTCGGCTGCATAAGCACTGCAGAGCTCAGCCTCTGCTGACCTCAGGAGAACTTCAACTCCCCTCCACAGTGGGTGTGGCAAAAAAGACAGGTTTTGGCATGGAGGAGAGGCACAGGCACCTATTTGCACCTACCAGCCCTGATGAGGAGGTGGTTGTCTCCGACAACGGTGCAGCTGGGGTCACCTGTGCCTACAGCAAAACACACCATTACCATGTCTGGTCACACTGGAAGACTTGGCAGGCAGCCGAGGAGGAACTGGAAAAAGTGATTTGGTGTTTTTCTTGGTGTTTAGTTTATGAAATATTTGAAGTGCTTGGGAAGAAGACCTGCAGTGATGCCAGCAAACCAATGTTTTGGCTGAAACAATTCCAGCAAATAGAGCAAAATGGTCATTGTTGTGCAGTTTTTAATATACTGATAAGAAGGGCAGTGTCCGTCTTCTGCCTGCATAGCTTTTTCCTGTATGACATTGTTTTTATGCCAGATACAAAAATCTACAGGAAACATAGAATCACAGAATGGTTTGAGTTGGAAGGGACCTTGAAGATCATCCAGTTCCAACCCCCCTGCCATGGGCAGGGACACCTCCCACTAGACCAGGCTGCTCAAAGCCCCATCCAACCTGACCTTGAACACTTCCAGAGAGGGGGCAGCCACAACTTCTCTGGGCAACTTGTGCCAGTGTCTCACCACCCTCATCATAAATAATTGATTCCTTATGTCCAATCTAAATCTACTCTCTTTCAGTTTGAAACCATTTCCCCTTGTGCTGTCACTCTAGGCCTTGGTAAAAAGTCTCTATCTGCCTTTCTTACAGGCTCACTTTTATATGTTGAAAGGCTACAGTAAGATCTCCCCAGAGCCTTCTCCAGGCTGAACAACCCCAGTTCTCAGAACTGGACACAGTACTCCAGGTGGGGTCTCACCAGAGCAGAGCAGAGGGGGAGAATCACCTCCCTTTACCTGCTGGCCACACTTCTTTAGATGCAGCCCAGGATATGGTTGGCTTTTTGGGCTGCAAGTGTATTGTCAGTTCATGTCCAGTTTTTCATCCATCAGGATGAAAAATTCTTCCTGGCAGACTTAAAAAAAAGTAAAAATCTGGGTGACTTTTTGTGCATGATAAGAATTCATGGGGAAAATCAGTTTTTTGTTGACCAAAGTATTGACAATTTTAAGTCAAATACAGGAAATAGCTTTGATGACATTTTAAACTAAAAAGAAAAGTCAAATCATGAAAAATCTTCATTTCAAAACTGGGGTGTATTTAGAAATGGACATATTAAGAAAAAGGTAAAATATTTTTTGTTTTCTTGGCTTGATCAGAAGAACTGAGGAGCTTCTCTTTATGTAGAAACAGAGATTTGATTGGGGGTTTTTTTTGTGTGGGTTTTTTTTTTTAAATTGCTGCTAAAATGAGGAGAAAACCAAAACCAAACCCAAAACTCTGTTTTCTTTTTTCAATTTCTTTTTCTTTTTTTCTTTTTCATCTCTCTTTTTTTTGCTTTCTTTTTCTCTTTCCTTTTTCTCTTTCCTTTTTCTTTTCTGTTTTTCCTTTTTTTTTTTCCTTCTGTTTAAATGTACAGTAAACAGGCTCCCTGGGCTGTATGAAATAGAAAATCTGAGAGGTGAAAGCACCTGATCAGTAGAACATATAGTTCTGTGTCATAGGTACTGACATAAAAAAAGCAAGGCTCATTACCCTTGCAAACTGGCATTCGATACAACAATATAATGAAATCATAACTGTGTTGAATCTCCCATTTCTTGGGAGCACGTACTGCGAATGCAGAATATCTGAAGGCACTGCCCACCTTACATGCAGCTGGGAAGCAAAACCTAAAAGAAAACCAGAATACAGGGTGTGAGAGAGGATGTGGCATCCAGCTTCTCTACCAATGAACTCGAGGACAAACCCTCTTCTCTTACCTTCTTGGTTAAATATACTCACAAACAGCAATCCCACCGCAGTGACTTCCATCATGTGGAGGATCCAATGAGAACCTGACTGTCCAAGTCTCTGGGACCCACTAATGTCTATTTGGTATTGACCAGTTTGCTTCCAACCTTAGCAAAAGTTTTCCTGAAACAAAGCAATGCCCACTGGGACACTAGTGGCTGCTGCTTGAATTCAGAAAGAAGAAAAGACTGATGTCAACAGCTCTTCAGGCTGATGGATAGGGTTGGTTTTTTCCCTTTTGTACCTGTACCTAAGACTTTTCTTGCCTTTCCAATAAGTTACCCTGTTATGAAACACAATTTTGTAGGTGCCTAAGTAATTTATCCGAAGTCCCCTGTGCAGATGTGCAAGTAAAGGGAAAGTATGAAACCAATGAGAGTACTGGAATAAGTATCCGAGACAGAATCTGTGGAAGGGGGATACCATGCCAATTGCCTGTATGCTTAGCTCACTGATGGGTTAATAACGTCATGCTTAGAGGTTCTTCATTGAGAACAATGGGCAACAGCTGCTAATGGGGTTTGACACTAGCACCCTTGGGATGAAGAGGAAGGTCAATTGAATTCTAGTGAGGCTCCCTTTGAGCAACTGAACAAACCAGGGCAGCCAACTTCCCAGCATCAGCCAATGCATTGCAGCAAGTTCATCTGCGCTGTGGCAAACTGCTTTCAATAGCAGGAATAAATTTAGCCTCCTAAAGCTAAATTCAGGGAGACTGAGATAATCATATTGGTAATTTTGACTGATAACTCAGGCCAGTGTTTGTTTTATTTGTGGAAATGTGGGAGAAGGAGCAGGCATTCTTGGATGGGAGGTCTAGCACACATCTTGCTTGCTGGGGCTCCAAATGTACTGTTTCAACAGTGTGAACTCTTCTCCCGCTTCAGTTACTCATGGACAGCCTTATCTGCACGATAACAAGAGCTGTGGGCATGTTGTGAATAAAAGAAGAGAACAAAAAAGATTATTCTCACAAAGTCATTCACTTGCTTTTGGCATCCAAACCTTCTTTGGCTTCTCAGAAGCTGTGATACTGGTCTTCAGATGCAGACAATAGTGAATGTAATGTTATTTTGAAGATGTTTAAGCCTGATTGGTCCTCATTAGTTAAAACAACGATGGTATTTTCAGCTTGCCAGATAAAATTGTAGATAATGTTTTTAGCTCTTAATTCAGTTGGACATCTTCCAGTAGCAAATGGTTTCAGGTTATGAATTTCTTCATTACAAAAGTGATTGTCTGAAATCTGACCTGACTTTGGAATGATATTGAGACACATCTTTGCTGCATGTTCTCAGACTTCCCACAAGCTGGTTTTCATTCGAGCACTGACAACATGCACTACACTTTTTGCCCACCCAAGCCATGAAGACTTACAACTTGCTTCCCATGGAACAGAGCTCTCTCAGTGGATGAAAAGGAATCTATTCTTCAGTCATTCTTCAACTTTCTTCTCTGATTTTTCACCTTCACGTGAGAAAGTGCATAAATTGCTCTGCTGTACAGTAGAAGGGTATCACTTTCTTTAGTTATGTCAGGGGTGCCATATTAAGGAGTTTTGCACCTTAACCTAGTCGCCTGGGTGCTCTAGTATGTATTACTTTCATATCTTTGTAACTCGATTTCACTTCCTATATCTGCAAAAGCAAAATGGGGGAATAAACAGGTGAGCATTGCTTTCTCAGAGCCAGCTTGCTGGTTAAATTAGATGATCCAGGGATCTCTAGTGCTTCAGAAGATATTGGAAGGCAGTCTATGAAACCATTACAATCTTTCCATCACAGATTTCCCCCTGCCACACACATCCACATCCAGGCTTGGCTCTAAAACAAACGAAGTGGGTTAGATAAAAATAATGAACAATCCTATTTAGTCCTATTTTCTTGAATGAGACTTCTTGTGGCAGTACTGAAGAGTCTGGTTGCTGGACTTCTCTGTTTAGAAGAGTTTGAAATAATCTCTTTAAATATTCCTGTACAAACCACACACCTAGCAGCTATGCAGCATTATCACAGATGAGCCACATACAGAAAATGCAGTTAGAATGAAAACCAGAGGGAGGAATGTTGCTTAAAGCAACTCACTTTTATTGACAGAGTACTGTAAGGCAAGGAAAAAAGGTTTGTCAGATTTTTTAAATAGAAGATTTGCAGCAAGTATGATTCAGAAAGATCTGCAGTTCAATATATTATTGAACTTTCAAAGATAACTATCTTTTATAAATCAAATATTTATCTTCTTGTCATATATACAAAAGCTCAACTTAAACAAGCACAAAACAGAACACAAAATAATGGATTTGCAGATGAAGTTTTGTTGATGGTTCATAATCTAGTAAACAGGAGAATGCACACATTCTGTTACTATAGAGTTACAGCTGACTAGATTTAAACTAAATATACCCCGAAACACAGAAAGAAACCACGAAATACAGATGTGTTCAATGACTGTTTTAGAAAAAAAAAAATCTGGACCATGTTCAACCATACACAGGGAACAAACATTGATAGATACCAAGAAAATTTTATTTTATGGCCAAAACTAATTTTGCATTTATGGTGAAGGCATCTGTGAAAACAATGCTGTATTCTGACCACTCTACAGTAATATTTTAGCCAGAACATATCGCAAAGCACTGGCTTTTTTCTGCTTCTTAAAGGATATATTTTTAAGTGGTGATGTACATTAAGTGTGAGCCTCTTACAAGAACTCACATCAGGCCATGTTAGAGCAACCTACCATTTCCATAGGAAACAATGGTAACAGAAAGGTCCCAGCTCTGCTAAAAACCCAGTCAGGGGCCAAGCTACAAAATCTGCAACCTCTCAGTTCTTCCCTGAGGGAAGGGCACGTTTTTACCCCACATTCTTAGACTGCCTTAAATTCTGAAACTAACAAACTGCTGCATTTTGTGGCTTTTCTTTTCTACCTCAGTATCTGCATAGCATTGGCCTTTCACTGGAAAATCTGTTATGACGGGGATAGCTGCTTTCTCACCAGTGACAATGTAGCACTATTGGTGCTTCATAAAATAAAAAAAGGATAACTCGTTAAAATATGATGCACCAGGATAAAAGGGACAAAGGTACTTAACCACAGTACAGTGTCATGCTTTAGCTTTGCAGGGCTGTAGCATGAGTAGTAACGTGGGTGAGTAAAATTCACTTCTACCTACACAGGCAAAACTGAACTGTATTTTAAAACCCCTACAATACTACTCTGTAACTAGAATCCCCAACATGCTAATTTATATCACACAAACAAGAATAAAGTTATCTTATGACTACACAAGGAAATGGGACCAAATTAACAGGAAAATAATGACACCATACATATATGTAACCAGTATATTCTGAAAATGAAGCATAAACCACATTTTTCACATGGAGGTCTTTTGCTGGATGCTTAAATGCACAGTTTTCATGTCCTTTTTTTTTTTTCCTGTTTTCTCTATGAAAATCAAGCTCTTTGCATATTTAACCAAAACCCAAAGATATTTACATTTTAAAAGCCAATCCTTAACCTTCTGATTTTAAAATGAGTTATCTTGTATCTTGCATATTCTAAAAAAAGGTCCAGAAAAAGCTTAGAATTGTAATTCAGAATCTGTACTTTGTAAAAATACTTCCCTTGAACACGAAGTCAGTGCTGACCTCTTCAGGTCATTTGTAAGTAATAAAATCTTTCTAAAGAAATGTTACTACGTAAGAACTGAGGGAAAACACAAAAAGAAGAAATAGGTTACCCCTGTATTGTAAAGTGTTGCCACTTTAAAGTACGGTATATGTTGAAGAAAAACAGAGGTATGTATATCAAAATACACTTTCAATATGTAGTTACAGAACATACGAAATCTTTCAACGCTGTCCGCTAAAGGCAACAGTCGCTCTGGCTTTGTTAGTACTGCTATTGTATACAGGTTTCTTTAAGTATAGTTAGAACCTATAGAGGTGAATTCTAACATATAACTGTGTGCTATGTTTCATATGGCAGAAGGATAAGCATTTGAAAAAAATTATGACACTGATTTTAAAAGAAATCGGACATCACATAGAGTCTTCAATTCTGAACATAGAAAACCAGATTGTACTTGAAGTGGTTGTTGTTGCAGTATGACTTGAATTTTTCTCAGATATCAAGAAGGTCCTCTCCACTCTCATCACTCTCCACAGTTAATTGTCTTGTCCACCATTTCTTGACTTCGGATCCACAAGAAGCAGCATCAGACATGGGATTAATTTTGCATACAACAGATTTCATAGTTGAACGTCCACCAAAGCGGAGGTTGACCGAAGACACTGAATGGCTTATTGGTTTGGGGGCTATGAAATGAAACAGAAAATTCTGTATTAGAGTAGATCTGCTTCTTGAACATCTTTGCTTAGAATTCAGGTATAATGAAATAGCTGGAATGGGGCAGCTTTGAACTGATTTAGTACAGAAAGAGCAGGGCTCTGTTCTAATGTGGGTTTTTTCTAGCTCCAGCTGTTCACCCTGCTTCCACTAATTTGCTGGTAGAGCAGTGTAACTAAGCAAGTTAACTGACCAGTTTAACTGAGCAGTTTAACTGAGAGTGCCTCATTTCCTTCTGCTGGGATAGCTGGTGCAATAGGTCTCTTCTTACCTGGCTAATGGCAACCTAAATGGTTTAGGTGATATTTACATAAGCTAATCTGCTGGCAAAATGGTGAAAGTGTAAGTGCCAGGAAAAGGGAGGGAAAAGTGCATTTAGGAGTGGCAGCTACACCTAGAAAGTGAAATTTAACTATGGCCTAGGGGTGGAAGCCAGTGCAAAGTGCTGGTATGGCTTTAGGAAAGCACTAAACCACATGTGTAAGTGTATAAACCCCACAACTGATCTTAATGATGCTATTAATGATCTTAAATAACGTGTCTGTTGGATTGGAGGCAGATTACTTATCATCTGCTGGGCTGTACTGTGCGTGGAAGCGATCCTCCTTTTCTAGACCATCCACCAAGGAACATTTAAGATTGACATGGTCAAGGTCAGTCCTAAGAAAGGAAATCCTGAACTCTTCATTCTCACTTGAAAAACCTACTCAGCTGGCTACAGTAGTATGACTGCTACCTAGCACATTCCGTCTTTTACTTTTCCTCTCTGTTCCAACAAAATGTTGATCTTATTTGCTGCTAAGTGACATTGAAGTAGAAAACATGGATTGAAAGCTCTCTATTAAGCTGTCCTGTTTCTTGGACAAGTATTCTGGTAACAAAAATAGGGTTGATGGTACTCATAGCATGACCATCTCTTCTACTTGCACCTTGATATGATTAAGGTCTGAATAGTGGCAGTCATTGAAGGCAGTGCTCTGACTCAGCCAATTCCTGGCTGAAGTGAAGATACAAAAATGTATTATTACAGTGTAAAGTATACATCATACAGCTGGTATGCTTAGGCAAGACAAGGAACTCAGAAGTTAATACTGTTGTTAGGAAAAACTTAATTCATTTTCACTGTGCTTTATATGATAAAATAGAACTCTAAATGCACAAGATGCTATCCAAAAATATGGGATGGTACAGTCCCCAGTCCAAAGACCTGTGTAAATGTATGAAAAAACCCAAACCCAAACAACCTGCACGTGGCAATGCTTCAGCCCATCTTCCAAACTTTCAGAATTGGAAGGAAGGAGAGAGACTTACACATTTCAGCAGGCATAAGGGTAGAAAAACCCTGATGTGGATGCAAGTAGCAAGTGGGAGATAGAACTGTGAATCATGAAGCCTCTCCTGGTTTTATTATTGTGTAGCAGTGATTTGGCATGTGAGGACTATACTGATACACATTTTTCACATACCTGATGGCAAACGCCATTGTCCAAATTTCCGCTGAGGTTTCCCAGCATCTGCAGAGTCTTGTCGATAGCCACCTCTGTCAGAAAGTGTTGGGCTAAGGAGCTGCTGCTGGCTACTTGTCTGAAGTGAGAAAAAAGAATCTCAGTCATCGTTCCCCATTGCGTGGGGATAATCCTAAGGAGGGTTATCTTTCTATTCTATTTCAGCTTTCTATTCTATTTCTATTCTATTTTGGCTTCACCAAGGGCAAGTCCTTCCTGACCAACCCAGTGGCCTTCTATGATGGAGTCACTACATCCATGCACAAAGGGAGGGCTACAGATGTCATCTATCTGGACTTCTGTAAGGCCTTTGGCACAGTCCCCAACAACACCCTTCTCTCTAAACTAGAGAGGTTTGGATTTGATGGGTGGACTGTTTGGTGGATGAGGAATTGGTTGGATGGTCGCATCCAGAGAGTGGTGGTCAATGGCTCTATGTCTCGATGGGCACCAGTAACAAGTGGTGTCCCCCAGGGCTCTATACTGGGGCCAGTACCGTTCAATCTTTTCATTAATGACACAGACAGTGGGCTCGACAGCAAGTTTGCAGATGACACCAAGCTGAGTGGTGCGGTTGGCACACCTGAAGGACGGGATGCCATTCAGAGGAACCTAGACAAGCTCATGAAGTGGGCCCAGGGGAACCTCTTGAGGTTCAACAAGGAGAAGTGCAAGGTCCTGCACTTAGGTCAGGGCAACCCTCGGTATCAGTACCGGCTGGGGGTTCAAAGGACTGAAAGCAGCCCTGCTGAGAAGGACATGGGGGTACTGGTAGCTGAAAGGCTGGACATGAGCCAGCAATGTGACCTCGCAGCCCAGAAGGCCAAATGTATCCTGGGCTGCATCAAAAGAACTGGGACCAGCAGGTCGAGGGAGGTGATTCTGCCCCTCTACTCTGCTCTTGTGAGACCCCACCTGGAGTACTGCATCCAGCTCTGGAGTTCTCAACGCAGGAGGGACATGGACCTGTTGGAACGAGTCTAGAGAAGGGCCACAAAAATTATCAGAGACCTGGAACACCTGTTCTGTGAGGAAAGGCTGAGAGAGTTGGGGTTGTTCAGCCTGGAGAAGAGAAGGCTCCAAGGAGACCTCCTTGCTGCCTTTCAATACCTAAAGGGGGCCTATAAGAAGGATGGGGACAAGGTTTTTAGCAGAGCCTGTTGTGACAAGACAAGAGGTAACGGTTTTAAACTGAAAGAGGGTAGGTCTAGATTGGATATAAGGAAGAAGCTTTTCACCATGAGGGCGGTGAAACACTGGCACAGGTTGTCCAGAGAGGTGGTAGATTCCCCATCCCTGGAGACATTCAAGGCCAGGTTAGATGGGGCCCTGAGCAATCTGGTATAGTGGGGGGATGTCCCTGCCCATGGCAGGGGAGTTTGACTAGACCTTTAAGGTCCCTTCCAACTCAACCTATTCTGTGATTTCCAACTTTTACACAAGAATACAAACAAAACATACTGCCCTTTGTTAAGGCAGCATGGTTTCTATTCTCTACTTTCCCAGAAAACTACTACTACTAGGAAAACATAAAAACACCATTTGGGCTCAATATACAGTGCCACTGAAGGGTACAAAATTGTGCTTGGTGTTCGACAGTGGAGTCCTTAGGTTCTACCTTCTTCATTCCCTTCCCTGAAAGAGCCCAGAACTCCTACTCAGATGACCTGACATGCCCAGTGTTATCACTCTCAGTGTGAACACTACCTCAGAGTGCTTGAACTGGAAAGCTTCACATCCCTGAGCCTGTACACAGCTCATGCTAGAGCAGAAAGCTGGTGCTGCCAGAGTCATACAGCTGAGTTTGCCCTTTATGGTGCTAGCAGGACAGCTAACTAAGGGAACTACTGCCTTAGACCATCTTGCCTTTATAACAGAAGGCAAAGACTAAGCAAAACAAAATATTGCTTTCCATTTCTCCCATAAAAATGATGCTTAAAAAAGAACAAATAAGAAATAGGGAAGTTTTATGAGTTGTTCTGAGTAGCTGATATCTTCTGGTTAGCATACCTCTGGCTGTGCACTGTTATCCTGATTAATAGCATTCATATCTTCACTTGGCTGTGTTGTCTCAATGCTGGGAGGATTCAGAAATCGGCTCAACTCCTGCTGTTGACTCTCTCGTAGACTATGGATAATGCTGCACGACTGCTGTTGTTTCTATCAAGGTACAATATGTGACAAGAAACATGTTCTCATCGGTGTGTCACAGTGATTGATTTTTTTTTAAAGTCTTCTAAGTATGTAACCAAACAGTGAATGCCAGATGTGGATACCAGGTGCATCGACAAAGCCACATGTATCAAATGGTTGCTATTAAAATTAAGTGACTTCCACCATATGTCTAATCTTTATGTAGCAAGTAGAGAGAATATGAAACTATATTAAGTGCAAAGCAAGTTGCTCAACTGTTGGTTTAAACCTAGGGTTTAAAAACACATAAAGTTTTGAATTTATGAGTTAAAAGTTCTTGCAAATAAAAAGAAACAAGGAAATTGGTAGAGATTCACTAAGAATTACATGAAGGCAATGAAAAAAATCAGTTTTCTTTCATGGAATTTGGAACAGGCTGTCAATAAGACTGAATAAAACAGTAGTGGAAACCCTGGGACTGAGTATAGGCTTACAGTACAAATAAAAAAAAAACCAAAACACTGCCATTATGATCTTACAATCTAATTTGCTTTGAAATTAAAATAAACAGCCCTTAGGAAGGGTTTCATTTTCCTGGGTAGTTTTCACATGCTTCCTCTAGAGAGACTTTGAGACTAACAAGAGGATTTGAAAATATATATTAACTTCCACAGCTAAATTGAGTTTACAAAAGGTTCATATAATGTGAAATGATCTGAACCGTATTACTCAAGTGAAATGAATAGCATATTTACTTTAACGTACTGTAATTAAATATAATAATGAAATGAACAAGAGAGTTGAACAAACCTAGAATTGAGAGCTGAGATTAAATTTACTGCCATTATTATTACAGAGATGAGATCAAAATGAAACAATCTATCTGAATATGCCTTGAACACTGACATTTCAGCTGGAGTGTACTTTACATTTAAATTGTCCAGTTATATTTTTTTATAAATTTACAAAAAGAAAAAGCCAGATCCCATGATCATGGATCTCTATGGAAAACCTCTACACACAAGAAGTAAGTTTTTATAAAAATAGAACATACATGTATCAAAAGGACCCAGACTTACAGTAACTGAAAAATCAGCAATCAAGGCAACCAGGCTGTTACTTTTTATGTAAAGGAATAGTTGGTTTTGGAATAAATTAGGAGAACAACTGCAAAACCTAACTGAAATTTCCTGATGGTTTTTAATATAAATTTCATCCAAGACAAACTTTGTTCTGCATATATTGTAGCCATCTTGAGCAAAGGCAAAAATGTTTCTGACAATCAGAAGCACCGCCTAAACAGAACACAGAAGCACAGGCTAGGTCTATACTAGTAAATTAAACAGACTGGGATCTCCTGCAGTGCTGAAGCCAAGTGACAGGCCAGGATTTGCACGATCTGGCTAATCTCTCCTCCACCACACAAGACAGCTTCAAACACTGCCTACTGGGAGCAGTCTCCACCCTGACCCATGCCTGGGTGGCAGTGATGTTCCTACAGCAGTGGTCTGGGAAAGTATGAGTATGCACAGGCCAAAACTGTGCCAAGTAACAGGCTAATGGGTATGGGTGACCCCATCCCAGTCCTGAGCCAATGCTCTGCTTAATTTCCTGGCAAGGACACAGCTACTGCGTGCTACGCTTCATATACCTGATGTGCAGGTACACATTGCTCATTTGCTCACACAGGGTTACTATAATGGCTCATTCAAATGATGTATCTTGATACGTATTCCATATCTGCTGGTGACTGATCACGGTATCTTCTGCCAGCAGAGGCAAGGGAATTATACAACTACATTCTGTGAGGAAGGATTAGGCCTATGAGGTTTCAACAAATGATATTGTTTTTTCTTTATTCCTTTGACTTTGGCCTCTGCACATGCATCTTCCTGCTGTATTGAAAAGAGATACATTTTGGCAGGAAGACAGTTTTTGCCTTCAAAAGGTGCTTATTTTTGTACCGCTTTCAATTGAGCTGTAACATACTTTTTTTTTTTGCTGAGTTAGCAACTGCTACATTCTTCTTCACATAAATATTATCATGATTGCAGAGTAAATGAAGCATAGTGACAGCAAATTCCAGCACCGTTGAACAGTGCAATTCCTGCAACCATTTAGCTCCTGGTTTAGCTTGACTTACTGCTCTGATTCGCTTTAAGCACTTCTTCAGCCACATGCGTATGGTCTGTTTGGCCACCTCCTCTTCTATGGTATATTCCAGTTGTTCTCTAGCAAGCAGCTCTTCCAGTTGAAGACTTTTTCTGATATCAACAGATCTGTATGAAAGCATGCTGGAAGAAACACAGTTTGGTTTTGGTTTTGTTTTTTTTTAAATGCTGGTCACCTTATGTTTTAATTTATAAAATCAAAGCTCATACTTAAGACCTTAGTGCAAAAATTTCTAATCCAGATGTGTGCAACAAATTCATATTTGAAGCTAAATAATGCTGAGATGATTCCAGAAGAGATTTAACAAATGAAGACCTTATCACCTATATCTAGCCATCCAACATAGGTGAGCTGCTGAGCTGTAAGCAACTAGGGCATTTGTGGGACTTTGTGTTCCCCTCCCCCAAAGTGTTTACGCCTGGATAATTTGTATTTTATTTCTAGTCAGATTTACTGTCATGTTGCTACATGAGTGGGAACAGCATTGCATTCCTTGGGATACAAGAACAACATGTGACTGTTACTTATGACAAACTGTCTCCAATGACAACGTTAAAATTACTTAAGGCTGATTTCCTAGGACCTGTGTTTTCCATCACTAGGATGGAAAAACAGGAAAACCAGCAAAAAAAAGGGAAATAACAGCAGTGCCTCTATGGCTACCAGTCTTGCCTTTTCCCAAGCCCAACGAATACCTGATAGTCTGGAGAGAAATACAGGCCATTATACCCGCTGTTCAAATTTAGAGAAAACCTCAGAGTACCTGAGCACGTCATGGAAAGTGACATCACCACCATTATGGAGCCGTTCCATTTCGTAGCACATGTGCTTGAACAGCAGCTTGTCCTTGTCGAGATCCACCTCCAGCCTGCCCCGCAGAAGCCTCAGCAGAAATTTCACTCGGAAGGTAGGGATTACTCCCTGGGTAAAATTGCATAATAGATGGTAAATTATTACCGTGACCTAACAACCAGCTCAGACATTCAACTTGATCAGTGAGAGAAACACTACTTCACCAGACTCCATGTCAAATCCTGACCTATTTAAGTCACTGAAGAATACACACATGCAGCCAGCTCTTCAGAGCATTCATGGAAGTCTTTGCTGTTATTTGACTGATACACAATGAGAATCTGTGCTGATAATTTTGTCAGAAATGTTCAAAATAGCTTGGGGATTTAGTTTCACCATTTGCATTAATCTGTAATGAGAATTATATGCTCAAAAAGCTGCCTTTGAAAAACTGAAATTAAACTACAATTTAAATATTCACAGCCAGGCCTATACCTGGCTGTAAACTTGTCCCCTTTTCTGTGCATCTTTGGACAGGAGAATATTGGGAGTTTACTGGTTTTCAAAGGTCTTCTGCTCTAAGAGTTAACCTTGCACATATTGCACTTTTTGTGACAAGAATTTTGATCTGCTGTTTAGGACTGAACCTATTTCCCTCCAAAACTGTGGTATCCATACTCTTAAATTTAATTTTGTTCTGCTAAATGAGCCTGACTGGAACTATTTTTGCTGTAATGTGTTGTTCCACATCAGAGAGACATATTGTCAGTGCTGGGCATGATGGAAGCAGAACTCTCCATCTCCATCAGTACAGACTGAGGCTTCCATCTCCAGCACAGCCATTTGCCAACTAAAAGCAACCAACTTCTTTTACAATAACGTTATTCATATTCAAATCTTAGTGATGTCATGAATCATTCAGATGATGATTTAACTCGTGTGGGCATCTGAACAGCTCAGTCTCCCAGATGCTTTTCTCATTGCAGAATCACAGAATGGTTAAAGTTGGGAGGGACCTCTGGACGTCCCCTTGTCAGACCCCCCCTGCTTAAGCAGGACCTCCTAAAGCCAGTTACCCAGGACTATGTCCAGATGGCTTTTTAAAATCTCCAGGGATGGTGACTACAATCTCCCTGGGCAACTTGTGCCAGCGCTCAGTCACCTTCACTGTGAAAAAGTGTTTCCTGATGTTCAGAGGGAACTTCCTGTACTTCAACTTGTGCCCACTGCTTCTGGTCTTGTCACTGAGCACCAATGAAAAGACCCTGGCTCTGTCCCCTTTGCACCCTCTCTTCAGGTGTTTATATACATTGATGAGATCCCCCTGAACCTTCTCTTCTCCAGGCTGAGCAGTCCCAGCTCTCTCAGCTTTTCCTCATAGGAGAGATGCTCCAGTCACTTCATTATCTTTATGCCCTCTTGTTGGACTCTCTCCAGTAAGTCCATGTCTCTGTTGTACAGAGGAGCCCATGACTGGACACAGCACTCCAGGTGTGGCCTCACTAGTGCTAAGTAGGGAGGAAGGATCCTCTCCTTTGGCCTTCTGGCAATACTTTGCCTAATGCCTCCCTGGATACCACTAGTCCTCTTTACCACAACGGCACATTGCTGGCTCATGTTCAACTTGGTGTCCACTAGGACTTCCAGGTCCTTTCCTGCCAAGCTGCTTTCCAACTAGTCAGGCCCCACCATGTACTGTTTCTCTGCAGGTGCAGGACTTTGCACTTCACCTCATTGAACTGCATGAGGTTCCTGTCAGCCCATTTCTCCTGCATGTTTGGGTTCCCTTTGGATGGCAGCATGATCTTCTGCTCTATCAGCCACTTCTCCCAATCTGGTGTCATCTGCAAACTTGCTGAGGGTGCACTCCACCCCATCATCCAGATCATTAATGATGATGTTGAATGGAATTGGACCCAATACTGATTCCTGGGGTGTACCACTAGTTACTGGCCTCCAACTAGACCCTGTGCTGCTGATCATTACCCTCTGAGCCCAGTCACTTAGCCAATGTTCAGTCCACCTCAGTATTTTCTCATCCAGCCCACACTTCATCAGCTTCTTATGAGGATCTTATGGGAGACAGTGCTGAAATCTCAGCAAAGCCCTTCTAAAGATCAGGCACATAAATGCATGTGAGCCTGCAGACTTCCCAGGGAACAACTCTCAGGGAGCTGGGAGGAAAGATGCTATTTTACTAATGCTATGAATATCTACATTTGTTTTTAAATCTACTATTATAAGTAATTTACAGTAGTAAAGAATACAGGTTAGTATTTGAAGGATCATAAAGAATGTTATATCATGCTCCCTGAATCATCACCACCTGAACAGTAACCACTCAATGAGTTTTGTCAGTATACTTTGTTTTCTCCCTATGTTTTTTCAAGGAAAAATGTAAATTTACTGGATTTCTGTGCTTATTATTGAGTTTCTTACCTCTCTTTTGTCATCAACCATGTTCCATATGATTTGAAAATGCCTAAGATCATTATAACTTAAAAGTTGGTCTTCTTCAGTTGAATAAAACAATGAGAAATTCTCCACAATGATAGCTGAAAACCACAAAACCAAAATACACTATAAAGAAAGCCTGTAATTACATTCTAACTGGTTAATCTTTATAAGCAACAATGAATTTCAACAAAATATGAATTCTGTTCTGCAAACTTCACGCTAATAAATGCCTTTAGCTGTATTTTTAGACGATGATTTTGAATAGGCAATATACTGTCATGATGCATCAGCATTCACTGTGCTTACTTTTTAAAAGCTGTATCTTAAATGCTGGTGAGATGCCTAATCTAACATCTCCTAAAATCTATTAGGAAAATTCCAGCAATGTTGGAAAAATGTTAACTGGACGAAGAAAAAATTCAGAAACCCAATATTCCTTAGGGTAACTATACTCTACAAATACAAAACATTTCTTTGTTCAAATAACTTTCATTCCTGAACTTCCTGAGTTTTAGCATACACCATGCCAGAGAAGTATCAACAACATGATATGCATATAAGGTAACAGTGAAGGTACAAAGTAACCTCATATCTGAATAGCACAACAGACTTAAATCACAGAATCATAGAATCATCGAGGTTGGAAGAGACCTTCAAGATCATCCAGTCCCACCACCTACCTACATCACCACTAACCCATATCACCCAGTGCCACATCCAGACACCTCCTGAACACCTCCAGGGATGGTGACTCCACCACCTCCCTGGGCAGCCTATTCTAATATCTAATCTAACATACTACATGCCAAGATGGACCTTTTTATAATTATTGCATATTTTCACTTACCAACAAGCAAATTTAGCATGATGTATGCAATGATGACATAAAATGAACAGAAATACATAAGCGCACCAGCATAATTTCCACAGTCTGTTTTCCAGTAGGTGCTGTTATCTGGTGTACAAAATGGAGGCTGAACCTTCAAAACAAAAGAAAACAAAGTCAATCAATCATAAAAAGAGATTCTTGATTTCTCTGCAATTAATACAATACTTATGACTATCGTTTTTTAAAGCTTCATAAACAGGGAATAATGCTGTGGGCATTATTTTGATCAGTTTTTTGTTGTTCCTTTAGCAGTCAGACATCAGAAAACAGAGCGAGGTATGACAAAAGAGGCCTAGGCATGTTATTTCACTGCCACACACAAGGAACATTGTGTATTATGCCACTGTAAAGAAAGAACTTGGTGTTCTGAAATGTGGTGGTTTTCAAAACAATTCTGTGGTCATTAATTTTAAGAAGGAAGGGAATATGATTTTCATTGCAATGGAAACCACAGACAGAAATTTACTTAGGTGAAATGAAATGATTCAAGGACAAATTCTGAGGTCATTAAGACTACCATTCACACAGAATGAGCCAAAGTGCAGGCAGTAAAGACAAAATAAATCTGAAAACTCACCTTGCCACAGCCAAAGCTGATAACAATGGAAAAGTGAGTTACTGCACTTCTGATTTTGAAACCATCTTTTAATTTTTGTTTTTAAATCATGCAATATCCCAGCCCCATGAAAAATGACATTGCAAGTGTGTGATTGGATCTGCAATTTGTGTGTCATGTTCTGAGGCTTAGCAAACTATATCTTTTGAAGAAATAAAGGCAATCACAACATTCTTTGTACAAAGCTAAGATACTGAAAACACTGCAAGACATTTCTTGTCTACTTTATCTCTGGCAGTATGGTATTTACCATGCAGTCATGCATAATTTTGTTCCAGTCTTCTCCAGTAACTATTCTGAAGAGTACAGTAATAGCCTTGCCAGCTGATGAAAAATTTGCATGTCTGTTTTAAACAAAGAGAGAGAGAGAGATCGTTTCACATCCCAGAACTAAAATGTTGGCAAGAAAAAATGCAAACCATTTCCATCTTCTACTGTTGTACTATTTTAAGCTTAAAATAGCTACAGTATTATTTGAATGAGTTCATTGAATAATTTATTCCATGACTCATAATACAATAGCTTAACTTTTAGCTCAGACACAGGTCTGAGTATTTTGGCTCATTTTATCAAAGAGCAAAAGCAGACAGATCCTATCTCCTGTCTCCATTTTCTTCCTGGAGCCTGATGATGCTATTGATTAGGAAATCTCCAGTTAACAGTCAGTTCACAGAACTGTCCCCACTCTGTATCAGCCTTGTATATGGATCCTGTCCCTGGGTGATGCTGATAAGCTGTAGTAGGTACACTGTGTTTCAGCAGCTTGTGGCTAGCGCAGTGGCAGCCTGAAGCAAAGCTTTCAGGAAGGCAGCCTGAAACATATTCCAGCTGGCACACTGAAGAACAGCTCTCAGCCTGCTCTAGGCTGGATTGGGTGTAATTTGGTTCAATGCACAAAGACTGGAAAGATGGCTCAGTGCCTCCTATTGGAAATCCTGTTTAGAGCTCTTCAGCTAGACCTGGGGACTTGTCTGGTTTACACCACAGATAGACTTCTCTGTAGCAGAATGTGATTTTTTCGGGCTGCTTAAAGAACATCCCCATAAGGCAGTACCTACTGTACCTGTTAATGTTCTCTCCATATTTCACTGTACCAAATAAAACCACTCCAGCAAAGGCATAACAAAGAAGCAGTAAGAACATTCCCACTATGATGAAGAAACTCTTGTACATGCTGACCACCACAGTCAAGAGTAGCATTTTTAGTGTCACCTGGAAGGACAGAGAAAAAGCAATCCATGAGACCATTCAAAAAAGCAGAGATTAAAGGGAAAACAAAGATTGCACTTGCCATTTTGACAATGAATTCTTTACATACATACATTAATGGATGAGCCCAGTGAAATGGTACATTATTAATCTGATTAGAACTGAACATTTACATTGTCCTCTGAAATGTAGTGTGCTTTTTACTTGGAAAAGAGATCAGCATATCTGCCTAATTTGCAAGGTCAAGATGTTGCTCCTCAAAGAGTATATATAGGACAACAATACAGCAACAATACAGCATAAGCTTAATTATAATATTCTAGGATCGATATACTCCAGAAGTATCCAAATTAGCATTGCATGAACAATGGGGAGCACAATACTTTGGACTTATCTGAAAATGATGCTGTTAAGTTGAAACCACAGGTACTGCAGCCTACCTAAAGAAATGGGTTGATGTATGGAGAAGGAAGTTTCCTTAAGATCAGCACAGCTTGATTAAACTAGTTAATTTCTCACGCCAGTTGACCAAAGAGCTTAAGAAGAGAACATAATTTTGGAAATTACATAGGCAGTAGGCCTAAGTAATAGATATTACTTTCCCATGCATGCATATTGTACATTTTACTCTTTATAAAATTACTGCCCTGTCACCCTTACCTACTTTGGATGCTATGGAAAATTCTCTCTAATGGGACTGAAGGTAGCAGTTTTCTTTAGAATCATGCCAAACTGATAACTCATGCTGACTTTTAGCCATCACATTGCATAACAACAGATAAATTAGTGAAACTGATGCAGCTTCTAACATGAAAGCACAAACAAATAGGTTAAAACCTTGAAAAAACTTTAGAATCAATCAGAAAGCTTTGAAGGCAATCACTTGGCCTGCCTGCATAGGAGAAGCAAGGATCTTTCATCTGACTTCCAAGGATCTACAAGCTCTGGGTAGTTTGATTGAAGAAAAACTTTTTATCTTCACTGAACAAACCCTCTGACTTACTGTTCTTAACCCCAGCAATCCAGCATAGCAATCTTTTTATCAAATTTACTTTAATATGTCAGACTTCACAGAAAATGTTTGGATAGTC
Organism: Aegotheles bennettii; assembly: GCA_013398125.1. Lineage (NCBI taxonomy): Eukaryota > Metazoa > Chordata > Aves > Caprimulgiformes > Aegothelidae > Aegotheles > Aegotheles bennettii. The sequence continues at coordinate 193,844 of VZRW01006828.1, read as the reverse complement.
TAAAAAGTTCTACAGCAAGAGAAAGCAGAATGTCACCACTTGTTAAACAAATGTGTTTGTTCTCTGCCTGTGCTTATTCTGCCAGCCTACTGTCAATTACATCAGAGTAAATCCAATCACAAAAGAATTGTAAATTTTAGAAGAGACAAGCTCTGTGCCATCTCAGTGTTCCCAGAAGAATATCTTGGCCCAATATTTCTTTAAATTGAACATAAGTCCTTTACTGTGGTAAGACATACATTGTAGAGATACAAGACACAGACCTGCACTCTGGAGGGAGGAATTTTTATAAGACAGCACTATCATAGCAAGATGAGTGCATTAACCATTGTGTTATGAGTTAATGAGTGCATTAACCATGAACCACTGCCATTAACCAAATGGCAAGGAGTGAAAGTAGCAAAGTGTCTGTTCAGAGTTTTAGAGAGCATTTTGAAAAACTGCATGATATTGCAGTTGCACCGTTTTTTTTTTTTCAAAAAATGCACCTTTTCCAGTAACTGTAACACAGTGCTATTATACAATGTACCTAAAATCCTGACATTTTAAAGACAGCATGTAAAATTGAAGACTGCTGCTTGAAGTCTCCTTTTTTTTGGCATATAAAATGGAGCCTTACAGAATGTGCACTAGAGATGCATAGCAACTAGTCCTTTAATCTATACGTGAGCACTGCAGTGGTTTTGTTTCCTAATTTATACTTACGTGCTTCCCACAAATTGAGAAAAACCTGAAGACAATTACGCATGCTCCCATCATGTATGTGTACGCATTCTGGAACAGAAACACAAAAGACTTATTGTCCCCCAAGGATCTTGTGGAAAGATCAGGATAACTGATCTTTTAATAATTTCAAGGTGGTTGCCATAGGAAATAAGAGAAATCATAAACTAGAATCACCAATATTTCAGTAATAGAGGAGCAATAAGAAACTATCAGAAGATGCTCTACCAATTCTAATCCACCCTCCTCATAGATCAAATAAAAAAACTTTCAATCCTCTATTAGCTGGGCTGTAACTATGTTCAGCAGCCCCAGTTCACTAGTCTAGGCAGCTGCTGGCTTACAGAAATTCCTCAGGCTTTCCAAGCTACTCAGCAGCATGGAGCAAACTGTGGATGTCAGGGCAAAATGACGAGCCACACAGAGAGGTCTTCCTCCAAACAGAGCCTCGGGCAGACAAGAGAGAAGACTCCAGCCATTTTAGGGTGATGACTTCCACAACCTGTGACTGGTGACAAGCATCAAATATCGTTTCTCCTTCTTTCATAAGTAAGGGAACCAGGGGTGTAGCCAACTTTAAAAAAGTGGGATGAGATGGAAGGAGAGCTGCTTTCCTCCCCTTTCCTCCATGTCTTCTTGGATTAAACATAGCCTCTTAATCAAAACCAGTGGTCCAGAATCACTGCTGAGTTTGGGACAGATTGTACTGTTCAGCACTTTTGAACCTATGCCTTCTTCTAGTTCTCTGTTCCTATCTGGATTTTGTGCATTGCCTCTTTCTTCCTTGCTGCTGCTGAGACTGCTGTTGGCAAGAGCTCTCAGTCTCTTCAGGTTCCTTCCTTTCCTCACTCACATCCCTTCCAAACATTTCAGTTTTTTACTACATTTACAGACTCTATCTCATATCAAACAACTTTTATAATTCATCACTGCCCATGACAAGGATTCCTTCTTCTTAGCATCAAGCTTAATTTGTTTCATATTTCAGCCTTATTAAACTACCAACGGTTTATCTGGGTGTATAGCAGTCATCCTACTGCTGATGCTTAGCAGATAAAAACCAAGCTTAATCATTGAAATTATACTTTTTAAATCTTACCAGTAAGGCAAAATGAAGTATCACCCATATAACTCCAAGAGATGTCACCAGGAGATCGTACCGATTTCTTCTGCTTTGCCAGAAGCCAGAAGGTGACATGGCAATAATCTTCATTGTGACCTATGGATAAAAACAATTTCTCAGTTGTACTGAATAAGTCATCACTTCTTACTATAAGAACCTCTAAATTGTTTGATTGAGTCCATCTTATGAATATTTACAAACAACCAAGGGCAGATTTCATGTCGGCTTCATGTTCCCATGGGCACAAGTTAGGTTGCTAGACTAAGTGGATCATATAAGCTTCCCTTAGAGGGAGGAAAGCTGGTACTTATGGAAGACCACAGAAGACTGAGGTGGGGGGATGAACAGTATTCTGGAAGTGACTCTCTCCATCAAGTACTGAAGGAGTGCAGCTGACCACCTCAGACTGAATGCTTAATGTATAGATTGCTGAGGTGAATGTGGGCTTAAGATTTCTAATAGTTAAGCAAGCTATGAAGTTGGAAAATTATTATATCAATAATAGGTAGCTAAAGGAGGTAGTAGTGTTGTATCTATCTAGCTGTCCGTAAGTAGGCTAAAATCACATAAGCACATTTGAACTCCAGCTCCCATATTTCAAATTAATTAAAACGCATTCCTATATGGCAAATATTTCTTGCTTTAAGGAATAATTTGTATTCAGCACCATCTGTATTCAGCAGCATATAAGAGATGAAAGCTAAAAACAGCAAAGGCAGTACATTTTACAATATTCCTGGTAAAAAACAGCAGCTAAAGTGCTTGACATTTCCAATACAGGTAATAGGAGTGCAGGCAGGAAGCTTAAGAATAGATACTGATAAATAGTCACAACAGCTAACAGATATCAAGGTAGGGTGACGCATGTAGAGGGAACACCAGAGAGTTTGTCATACACAATTTGTATTAAACCTCAAAGCAAGTCAAGTGTTACTATATAAAGGCTATAAATATCAGGCATTCATTATATGATTTTTCCACCCCATTTCGCGACACTGGCATTTAGTAGTATTCTTTACATTTCTGAAACCTAAACTGTACATAAAGAGACAGTAGCTTGAGGTAAAAGTCTGATTTTGCAGTTAGATTTTCCTGTATAATGTTTTCTGAAGCCTGACTACAAAATGAAGAATACAGTCTCAGAATCTCTAATTCTCCTTTGAGGTACCTGAAGATCTTGCTTGATCTTTATCCAGTCAGCTGAGATGTCCTACAATACTGAAGACAGATGCATGGGGCTGGCAGGGATGATGCAAGACCTCACCTAGCAGTGAGGGACGAGTGACAACACTGTGAGCACGATGGCTCCAGCGAGAACGTGGTGGTCACAGCAAGTGAAAGAGCAGGCCTCAGGCACAGGACAACCAACAGGACAGACAGGACTCTCTCGGGAAGGCAGCCATGGTAGAAGCCACCCAAACATCTTTGCAAACTTCCCGATATATAGTGAGGGTGACATTTATGGCATGGAATACTTGGGTTGGCCAGCTTGGGTCAGCTGCCCTGGGCTTTGCCCCTCCGGGCCCACTGCACCTGCATAGCTCAAAACAACCCCCAACCGTGGTCACTACCCAGAGCTGGGTATAAATGAAAACAATGCATCTCATCTCTTTTGCTCTCACTGAATTGGACTTTGCAGACTCTCAAAACTACAGTTTCTCTGAATAGAAAAATGATTTTAGTATTCAGTCCCAACAAAACCAGGACACACTTATAGTGAGGTGAGCAGTAGAGGTATAAGACTGAATCAGGAGTCCTTAGACTGGACACAGGGCCATTAGCTGTGAAGAAAGCTTTGGTCTTCTTCATGGACTGTGTCTGTTAGTAGTAACAGACCATGTACCTAGCAGACTCTGTAACCAGACTATGCTGCATTAGAAGATCCTGGGCAGGGAGCTGCTTCCTCTGTCCATAAATTGTGTGCACTCACAGTGTGATAGCTTGCCTGTTGAGACAGTGAACAATTTTTTCTTGGCTCTGACAAAGTTCCTTTGAAATTCTAGAGGTGTATTTGTTTCCCTTGGCAGTACAAGAGCAAAAAGTATTTCTAAAGACATAGTTACTAGGTAAATTAAAACCTGTCTGTGTATGATACAAATCAAATTTCCCCATGTTTGCTCAGTCTCTCAAGAGATATTGATTTCTCCTGGGTAGGGAAAAAAGAAGCAACAACACGGACATACTCTAGCTATAGCTGCTACAAGGTATTCACTTCATTGTTTATTCATCACTGCTGGCAAAACCTATCACTGGAACATTGGACCTGTCACATTGGATTAGAGCAGTGGGAAATGTAGTCTACTATCCTGTTTCTGATAGTGGTCAATGTCAGCTATTCAGAGGGGACTGAAAAGAAAATACTCAACCACAAACTTATAATAGAATTATGTACTAACCTAACCACAGAGGAAGCATCTTCTTTAACCTCATGTGTGCTTGTTACACTATGGATATCTTTATGCATAAAAAAATAAATATGCTTTTAAAAATATATTTAAATGATTAGATTCTAATCTTATGAAAAGAGGCTAATTACACTTTGCACGGTTGATTGTGGGGACATTTTTCTCATAGAGAACCATTACCACACAGAATCTAGATCTGTACAAAAAAAAGACAGACGATACTGGAATTTGACATTGCTTATCAAAAGGTATTAAAGTGAAGTATGATCATTAAAAAACCAAAACAAAACTGAGAGAGGTTTGATGATATCCCAGCTACAGAATGGTGGGGATTAATGCACCCTGTTCCACAGAACCAGGCAAAAGAGAAATGCATCAAGCAGAACTTCCGTGATATAACACAGACCTTGTGTCACACAGGGTGAATTTAATCTGAGATGTTCTGCAAGAAAAGAGCTCACTGGGTTCACTAAAACACAAGTTGAAATGCTCAGAGTTAAATATATATGAAAGGACACAAAGCGGATGTGGTGGAGAAGTATGACTATAACAAATTAAAAGTTTTTTTCTACAATACATGTTTAAAGACAAGTGGCATGGAGAACATCAAATGTACATGTTCAGAAATAAAAACCATAGTGAAGAATGAGACAATATCCCCAAAACCAAAATGAAATATATACATACTAGTCTTAATCTCAGCAAGTCATTAAATATATTACTTTACCTCAAGGACAAAAATGAAGGTGAAAACAACAGACATTGTTGCTAAAGGCACAGTCACCGGATCTGCAGCATCCCACTGAAATGCAAACAAAATCTGCTCATAGAATAGTGGCTGTTAAACAGAACTAAACGTGTATTCATTGCCTTAGCGTTTCTTGCAGGTTTTGTTAATGAATAGATTTCAATTTAAAATATATTCAGACAGGAATGTCATCTTGGTGTATTCCTTTCTCAGATTTACAGCTTAACTGGAAATTAAATAGTCAACCAGACTACAAAAAGGCAGAAATTGACTCACCTCCACAAGTTACAATTAATCTACAGTGATCTGTGACAACTGAGACTCCTGTATCTAGAAATCACGTTTCCCTACATTCATCACAGTAATGGCTCAACTGATCATTAATTGGTGTTAGGAAATGCACGACACATGCTGTACTACTACAATGAAACGCTTAAAAGAAACACAATTACCTTAACTGATAACAACACAGACTGGGCCAGAACAAGTACAGCAATAGTTCTCTTAAAAAATGGATGCTGAGTTATATCATACATCCTAGCTCTAAAGCCATCATTATCTGAAAAAGAAAGAGTTTGAGGAGGAGAGTTAAAATACATAGTGGCATTTTCCCCCTATTTCTTGACATACTTTCCATGTTCATTAGTGGCAAAATAATCCTTTCCCAGTTTCAAAATACATTTCTAATTTTCTGCTACCATTTTCCATATCAAATAGGGCTTCTGAACATATAATCTCAAATACTGAACATCAGTGTTGCATGAAGGCTTTGGTACTTGTAGGGCAAGTGCATCATTCAACTGCTGTCAGGTTAATACATTCCATTCATATCATTAACAGCCAACTGCAAATATTTTTCATTTAGAAATTCATTTTTTCATTAAGGCTTATCCTAAAACCATCGAAGCACAACCTTTTTTGGGTTGATTTTATTAGCCTTATGCAGAGATCTGTAGTTGGAGCCTGTTTCCACATTAACTTATGCATAACCTCCTAGTGGTCTCACGATTACTATTTTAATTTGAATTGCAGACTCCTGGGGAATTCTGAACATTAGGGCTCAACATGAATAAAATCGAAACGTCTTTGATACCTGGACGAGGTGGGAGATGAAGAGGTTGTGCTATCTTCAGTCTGCTTTTCAGATCTTCCCATCGTCTCTGATCTACAGTCAGTAAAGCTGTCCCCTTAATAAACAAAGAGAATTGTATAAAGCTGTTGTCATATAGAAGCTAGAACATTTAATGCTGTAAACATGAAAACAACATTCACTTTGGTGCCTGAAACAAAGTTACCTACTCAACTCTTTTTAAATAACGCACTGTTTTGGTAAAGGAGTTGAAGGAGCCAGCTGCTACTCAAGAGGACTTCTGGATGCATTAGCTGTGAGTTTCTAAGACTCATCTCAGCAGGCACAGTTGTTGCTCTTGTAGCAGCAGCCCAGTGTGGGCAGTGAAACGCTGCAGGAGGTTTTCCATTTGCCTGAACATTGTTTGCCAGGAAACACTGTTTTAAAGAATGGTCAATTTTGTCCAGACATTGCTGCAGAAAATCCTGTGGCTTGTCAGTGCTGCTACAGTTTCTTAGGGAATGAGCCCCATAAGAAACCGCTGCTGCTCTCCACAGCTCTTCTGCTTGGGGTGTAATTGAAAAAAACTAATAGCATGCTATAAATCTACAAGAGCTCCCCACAAAGGAAGCACAAGGAGAGGTGGAGAAACACCTTTAGGGCAGGTGGTGGTACATAGTAATGTGTGTGTTTCCATAACATAGGAAGAAACAAGCAAATCCCAAACAGAATTCAACATTATTTAAAATGACCTTAAGAAAAAAAAATTAAGTCCTCATCACTTCAAAGCACTGGTGGAGTTCAAGATCCTTAGGGCAGTGAGGAGGACACACAGCAAGCTTGCTACCCTGGACTTCAGGAGAGCTGACTTTGGCCTCTTCAGGGACCTGCTTGGTAGAGTACCATGGGATAAAGCCCTGGAGGGAAAAGGGGTCCAAGACAGCTGGTTACCTGTCTAGCTAGATCACCTTCTCCAAGCTCAGGAGTGCTGCATCCCAACAAAGAGGAAGTCAGGCAAAAATGCCAGGAGGCCTGCAGGGATGAACAAGGAGCTCCTGGAAAACCTCAAACACAAATAGGAAGCCTGCAGAGGGTAGAAGCAAGGACAGGTAGCCTGGGAGGAATACAGAGAAGTTGTCTGAGCAGCCAGGGATCAGGTCAGGAAAGCTAAAGCTCTGATAAAATTAAATCTGGCCAGGGACATCAAGGGCAGTAAGAAGAGCTTCCATAGGTATGTCAGTGATAAAAGGAAGGCTGGGGAAAATGTGGGCCCTCTCCAGAAGGAAATTAGAAGCCTGGTTATGCGGGCTCTGGAGAAGGCTGAGATACTCGATGACTTTTTTGCTTCAGCCTTCTCTGGCAAGTGCTTAAGCCACACTGCCCAAGTCACAGAAGGCAAAGGCAGGGACTGGGACAATGAAGAACCACCCACGGTAGGGGTAGATCAGGTTTGAGACCACCTGAGGAACCTGATGGTGTAGAACCCCACCTGGTTCTTGAGACCCCACCTGGAGTACTGTGTCCAGTTCTGTGGCCTCCAACATAAGAAAGACATGGAGTTGTTGGAGCGAGTCCAGAGGAGGGCCAGGAAGATGATCAAGGAGCTGGAGCAACTCTGCTGTGATGACAGGCTAAGAGAGTTGGGATTGTTCAGCCTGGACAAGAGAAGGCTCTGGGGAGATCTTACAGCAGATTTGCAGTACCTGGAGAGGCCTACAGGAAAGCTGGAGAGGGACTTTTTACAAGGGCAGGCAGCGATACGACAAGGGAAAATGGTGTCAAACTAAGAGATTTAGATTGGATATTAGGAAGAAATTCTTTCCTGTGAGGGTGGTGAGACACTAGCACAGGTTACCCTGAAAAGCTGTGGCTGTCTCCTCCCTGGAAGTGTTCAAGGTCAAGTTGGATGGGGCTTTGAGTAACCTGGTCTAGTGGGAGGTGTTCCTGTCCATGGCAGGGGGGTTGGAACTGGATGATCTTTAAGGTCCCTTCTAGCCCAAACCGTTCTAGAAAAATGATTGAAAAGCAAACATTATATGACACAGCAGCTACCTGAGGTTACTAAAAAACAACTGAAGAAGCTGAATCAGATGACATTATTAATGAATGATTTTTACTGACTGTATTTTTAGTATTATGTAGATTCTATAGAAATTTTGCATGATGTGCCTATTGTGTAATTTACAGGGAACTGTTACTAGTGAGTAGCTTTTCTAATGTTCAGACTAATGCCTTCCCTGTATTCAGACATGGAATTAAGGGACTAGAGCATTCAAATCTTAAAAGTTGGTTATGGTTTTAGGAAAATGTACAAGCAGAGAAAACCACCCCAAAATGATAAATGTAAAAATTTGATAATTTTTGGTAAATAATGGGAACCCTCATTCATGCCTTACACCTCAGACTTCCACATTTATGCTGGCAGCTCATGTAGGGGCAGTTTAACCTAAGATGAATTGTTTAATTATTTTCTGTGATCACGATCCTTTTAATTCTTGTATTCACACCTTCTTTTTCCCTCTCATTTTGAATCACAGTCAACTTAAACAAACTTCTAATATCCACATGAGTTTGAGCTGTCCTGTGCCTTTAATGCTGCATATCTAGGAGGAGGGAATGAAATGTAATCTGATAAGCAGTCACACACAATTAAGCGCTTTTCTCCCCGGTTCATATTTGTATCTCAAACCTTAAAAAAAAAAATTGGTGAAAGATTTACACTGATACTGTGGATAAATCACTTCAAAAGTAACTGTGGGTTGGCCCAGATCATGTTATTCTGCAGTCAGTGATGTCTACACAGATGAATACTGAGTTAATGACACTTCACTAATTTGTGACAGAAATCTCACAAGCTGCCTTTGCAAGAGACAGGCTGACACACTAAACTAGATCTTGTGACTGACTCCCATGGAAAGTGTAGATTGACAGCACTTAGCAAGATTTGGTCTATTGTCACAAAAGCATAGTAAAAGTTGTAATAGTAAGGAAAAGATCCAGCTCCTCTGGTACCTTTTTTTCTCTGACAATGGCCAAAAGTAGATGCCTGTAGGTTTAGGAAGGCAACCCAGAGAAGCAGGTGGGTCTTGATGATTCTCCATTGCCCACAGAACTGGCTCAGAATTCATGACAGATATTCAAGACCACACAAAACTAAAAGGGAAATGCACCATTTCCTCACTCTTTGACACCACAAGCACCACACCTCTACAGGGTAAAGGAAAGATGTTTGATCAACCCTGATCAAAAGCTATTTAAAAGCAAACTTTGCAATGTGATAGCTCTTCTTCTCACCCATACTTGTGCCTATGAACAGGTTTTTGAGAACATTGTCCCGTGTGGAAAGTGTAAAGGGGAATGAAAAAATTATTTATATGATAGAAATACTCAGCTAACATCTCAGTAGAGTTTCATGAACTATGATGTACACGACAGAAACATACATAGGTAAATGGCTATGAAAAAAAAACATAAAAATAATTTTAGTATTTCATATAATATTTTAATGACCTGTAATTTAAATAAAATAATTTTTTTTTTTAAAGACTTGCTGAAAAAAAAAATTAACTCATCAGTGTCATGATGAAACATTTGAAGGAAAACTAACATTACATAGCTGAACAGGAAGGGACAAAGCATCTATGAAAATCCAGAAGGATTCTCATACTGTAGAAATATCAGCTTTGTTATTTCACTAGTCAAAATATACTGAATAAGTAAATAAATAAATAGCATATTTTCCTTGTCCTTTAGAACAGATGAATTTTAGTAAGAATGACTGCACTTCATCTCACCAAAATTACACTGGAATCATGCAAGCATAAAAATACCTTAACAGCAGGGATTTTAGGGGGTTTATTTGGCTCGCATCCTGTTTAATGTCATTTCATGATGCGTTGCTCGCTCACATCAGACACCTGGTAGTGTCTCAGCTACCTTCCATAAAGAGTCAAGCACTTTTCTTGAAGGGCAAACTTAACAGTTATGTTTGCTACAGAGTTGGGGTCAGGGTCACGGTAGGGACATGGCCAGCATCCAGTTTGTTTCCAGTACTAGCACACTGGGTTGTCTTGCATCTCTAAGCCACAGAGCACAAAATCATTCTTTCCCTCCATTGTCATGAGTGATAAAAACATTAGCTAGCTGCAACACAGATATCTCATTATTTTTGGGTGCTTTGAAGTTAAAGATGATAAAAATCAACAATTATGTCTTGGTGCCACAGGGGCACCACAAGAGGCTCAGAAAAAAAGTCAGATTAAAGGCTATGTGTATGCAGCAGTCCCATCCAGAGGATGCTATGCTATCTTTAAGCAGTGTAGACATGAACTGCTCTGTAACAATTCACTTGGGGACAGGTTTTTCTGCTTTCAGAGTAATTCACAAAGCCCATGCGAATTGCAGTTTTTTCCTAGAACACTAGCTACTTTTTTGTTTGAGTGGCAGACAAGTACTTTTACAATGTGCGCTGCTGTTTGCCAGGATAAAGACATGCAGTTTTACTTTAAATCTGAAATACTGCAATTGCAGGGCCCTAATGAGACCCTTCAGTTGCAACACATACAAGCATAACACGGCTTTTTACCTGTCACTGCACGTATGCATACATCAAAATAAACAGCAGAAGGTGGAGCATCTGTAAATACATTGTGCTTTAGGTTCAATCTCCACCTGGCAGTGCAGTTGCATTGTAAATAAACTCAAACAGCTTTGAAAGTCTGTGTGATGGATTGCTGTCCTCCCAGGCTTGAGTTTTGTAGCAAATACGGATCGGGTGTTCTTGAAGCCACGCTTGTTGGCTAGCAGATGTAAGATTGGTAAGTCAGTTTTAAAGGCAGTCTTACTAGGCAGTGCAGAGAGTGTAATATTAATTTTAGGATTCGTACAGAGCCAGTTCTACACACAATAAACCACCTCGCTCCGTACCTTGTTTTCATTGAAATTAGCAATGACAACTCCAACGAAAAGGGTCAGTCCAATCATGCAGCCAAGGAATACAAAAACATGAATGTAGATTCCATGGATCTAAATAGACAAAAAGAAGATTAACTGTTAAAACAAATCAAAGTATGTGCTGTAGAATTCAAAGACTCTGATGTGTTTCCTTACCGGTCCAACACGATGAATAATAACATCTCTGACTTCCACCCAGCCTTTTAACGAAAGAACTTCAAACAATGCCAGCATTGCGTTCCCCACATTGTCAAAATTAAAATTCCGAGGATTTGCCCTGGAATGCAGTACACAAATAGATGTAACTTCAGCAATAAATTTATTTCTGTTTGTTACCTTTATTCTTCATAGTCTAACTTTTAAATACCTTGCCAAGCTGATGTGAAAGCCTCTGAAATAAAGTTTTGTCTCAAGAATAACAAAACAATAGCAACAGCAATAAATATCTACAGCACAATTTTTCTTGATCTTTATGTATGTTTTGTTTTGTTACTCAGAATCTGATTCACAGTAATTATAAGCTTTATTACTGTTAAGTGTTTGATGCTTCTGAAAATCCAACCATGCAGTGAAAACGAGAGTTCTCAGATGTAGCTATTTCTTTTAAATGTGGTCCTTATACTGACATCTGGCTTTTAAACATCTGGCCTGACACATCCAACAGGTGGTATATATGCCCTTGTGGTAAAACATTTTTCTGCAATAACAAAACATTCCCCAAAGTTTACAGTTATGCTGATTAGGACAGTTCTTGCTTATTTTTGGATCGAGCTGAAGAAGACTGAATTTGCTTACTCGAGGAAGAATTTGTCTGAAACATACAGAAACAAAGACTTCTGCAGATGTCAGAGTTTCACTGACTGTTCAAATCACAGCATATTATTTCATTAGTGTAAGATGGCTCTGAATCTACCACTGCTGGTAAATTTTTTATCCATGCACACAATTAAAATAATTGTGACTGTTTAGCTGGTTTTGCAAAATGCCAACCAATTTAATTATGTAAACAATTAAAAAGAGGGGATTTTGCCTGTTCAGGTATTGGGAAATATTAAATGGTCTTTATAAGAATACTAATCATACACATAATGTTAAGTCTTAAATAATTTTTACTGCACTACTGCACCAGATAGACCAGAATGATTGCCTGCACTGGAAACAGAAAGAAGCTGCTAGCTGGCATGGTTGATAGCTATAGAAAAGAAAGGCTGGTTTTAGGTATGACTTGCTCATTGTTTTTTTGTGGGTAGCCGTAGGCAGGTTGATTTCCATTTCTTTCTCTTCCTGTCTTAATTATTCTTGGGTTCTGCTGTTGATGTATGGCTCTCAATATGTCTTCATAATAGTACTAAAGCACAATTAAGTTATTTAATCTTGGTCTAAGCCAGTAACTCCCACTGTAATACTAATTATGTCTAATTCCTATCTAGGTTCAATGCCTACAGGTAATTTTTTCCTTTCTGCTTTATGAATAGAAAAACAGGTTAAGTCTAGAAAGATTTCATATATCTGGCTTTTTAATAAATATACCAGAATTTTTACCCTTAATATCACTTGATTTACAATAAAACCCCTCCATCAATGGTTTAATGCCATGAGAGCATTTTGCCAGTTCGAGCCATTTTCTATACCAACAGTTGAGTTTTTGAAGAAAGATAGGCCAACGTGTAGCAACTCACCAGACTCGTGGAACCCAAAATCCAGGCTTTTTCTCTCCAGGTCTTAACTTTAAATTAAGATTTTTGGAAACACTTACATTTATTCTGAAGATGCCGTGACAATCTTCCTATAGTGAAATAAACCATAGCCTGAGATTAAATAATGGCCTGTGACAGATTCCAAAATGCCAGTATAGACAGCACATTTGCCAGGATGGGGAAGCAATGTAAACAGAAATGAAGTGTTATTTACAGGCCTTGGATTAATAGTCATGGATCTTTACCCGAGGGAAAAACACATCTTAAGAAGTATTCAAAAACCCCTTATCCTTCCAGGACTGAGAGTGTTTTTCATTTTGCAAGACTATCTAGCCTTTCATCTCTTTCCTAAAGTCCATTGCTTTCTTGAGGTGATGATACTTCTTCAAATGGAGTAAGAAACACAGCTAACTTTTTTCATGTACCCTGACATAGCATTCCCAGTGCTTTTGACCTCTAGCAGCCTAACCTGTTTTTTAGCTGCTGACCTAGGAATGCAAAAGTGTTATATTTCATGGTTAATTCCATGTGACATCCAGTCCTTTACAGACAATATGGCATGAATTTGACAGCTTTCTCAGAGAGACCCCAGTATTTAGACTTGCTTCACTTTTTTACATGAAAACCCAGCCATACCCTCATTCACTCACTCCTTTATCACCATTTCCTCCATTCCTGTTTCTGAACAAGAAAGTGCCCAAGATCTCCTACTCTCATATGACAGCTCTGACTGCCCCACTGGCATTCCCCAGCAGGCAGAAATGGCACAGCATATATTTTGAAGCAGACACACACAAATATTTTGAAGCAGAAAAGCAGTTCTTACCCTAGAGATTATGTGTGGATCATTGCATTTAGCCAGTTTTCCAGCAAAAAGTTGCACTCCAAAGCTTGCGAAAACAAGCATTAATGTCAGCAAAAGAATAGAAACCTGTAAAGACGAAGTTAGACTTGTCAAGCTCTCCTCATGTAGACTTGAGAAAGAGGGTCAGATCCTGAGAAAGGGGGATCCTTCCGTGAGCTGCAGAGAGGATCGTTTTGTTGCATACAGCTGGAGATAAGGCTTTCACGACTGAGATGTTACTTTACATTCTGATCCAGTAGCAAGGTGCTGTGTTATTATTAATATTATTAATATTAACATAGTATCTAAAAATTGTAGATAAGGATCAAAGCTTTCTTGCACTCAGTGTACGACCTTGCTAAACTCGGCATGCATAAGAATTGCCATTCACTTTAAAGAAAACTCTTCAAGCACTTAAATACGTGCTGCTTCTGTTTTGCTGAATCAGGCTTTACTCATTTATCTGAGTGAGCCATTGTTAGATATTTAATTCCAGGATAGCTACAATAAAGATGTGCACGAGCAACTTACGATGTAAATATCTTTAATAGGATACAGTATCTATGAAATTATAACCAGCTTTATACTTTTTGCCCTTGTTCTATTACTGTCTGCAAATATTTTGTAGCTTAGCTTTTATAACAACCTGATCTAATACAATATTCTGTTCAGGAATAAAATGTCTGTTGTTTTGGATGACACCTATCGCTTAGGGAAAGTTGGGTCCCAAGACAATAGATTAGGTTCTGATCAAGCAATATGACAGACTCCACTTTTGTTGTTTTTGTTGTCATTGTTATTATTTATATAACTGCATAATCATGATCATCATAATAATAACAACATAACAATGAGATCCAGATCTGTGATGAACAACTGCATTGTCTCTGGTTGCCTCTCAAAAAACTTGGAGGTAGAGACCTTCAGCTTAGAAACCAGGTTTACTTTTGCTCTTGTAGAGCTGCTATAGCCTACTTCTCATCTTCATTCTGCAACTAGAACTGTGAATAAGGGGCAGATTTTATTTCAGTAGTCCTCCTATGTAATTATGGACAAATATTTACTGAACAAATACTGTAATTTATAATATAATTATTACAGCAGCTTTATTCAGTATAAGTGTAAATTATTTACTTACATTAATAATTTTTAACCCGTTTTGTGGTCATCTGCATTGATAGCCACAATGAAAAGTAAACAGACAACAACGGAGGAAAGATCAGACAACATAAACATTATAGCTAAATGGTATCTTATTACTCCTCCATATGTTCTTTTTAACAACAGGAACAAAGTAACTGGCACATACCAAAAAGATTTCCTTAAAGCCACTGAACAGCTCTCGCACCACTTTCCTCATCTGAGGGACCAGTTTGAAAATTCGAAGAGGTCGGAGGCAACGCAGTACCATTAAGAGCTGAGCTCCGGATTTGGCAGGGACATTCTGGGGCATCCAGCACAGGAATATCAAACTCACCTTGAGGAGACAGGGCAGGAAAAGGCACTGTAAGTGTCTTACTTGACACAGACACAGCACAGAAGATCAATAAACACTTCCTTACAATTAAAGGAAAGATTAAGGCAAAAAAGCCTAATTTAGAAAAAGGACTTGGATCTCCTGTGCCCTGGCTGATTGTCCTAACTAATGAGCATCAGTCTCTGTCTTCCCCTTTGACCCAAAATCTATTTTATACTTTTCAGCAGATGGAACAGTTTCAAAAGAAGAAATCAAATTGGCTGATTCAGAGCAGGGACACAAATTATATTCTTGGAGCAGAAAGCATTATCTCTCTCTCCCTTCTCATTTCAAACAGAGATTCTACCCTGAGACTGAGATATTCTCACCTGCAAAGTCTGTCAACAGTTTCCTTGTCAGTTTTTCCTGCCACTTGCTACAGTCACAAGTAGTTTTGTTGCAATGTGGTTTTATCACACAAATATTAGGTATTTGAAAGTGTTTTCAAACAGCATAGTTGTGTCGTCTAGCCTGAGCAATCTCTAACAGTTGGTTATTGATGATAATGCATATTAATTACTTCTTATTTTTTAAAAAGTATTTATAAAGCCAATGTTGTTATAGGGGGACAGAGGTGAGAGTGTTACAAAGAGGAAAGCGCACAAAAAATGGAGGATCAAGCTGATATCACCAATAGGATTTAAAACATAATGTGATTTGTTAAAAACAACAGTTGTAAAAGACAGCTGCCCCACCGAAACAAAAAGATTTGCCAGTGATTCTGACTTTCTTTCACATTCTTTTAAGATCATCACAGGCACTTTTGGAATACCCAAGCCACACCACCTGTATTTTCCTTCAGACAAGCTGAGGGATTCAGAGGGATTTCAATAAACTAATGCATATAGAGATTATGCATACTACAGTGGGAGTTTTGTATAAGTATGCATATTTTTATTTATGTTAACAATGGAATCT
Organism: Aegotheles bennettii; assembly: GCA_013398125.1. Lineage (NCBI taxonomy): Eukaryota > Metazoa > Chordata > Aves > Caprimulgiformes > Aegothelidae > Aegotheles > Aegotheles bennettii. The sequence continues at coordinate 177,848 of VZRW01006828.1, read as the reverse complement.
TTGATGCAAATTGATCGTGACAAATTTTATGCAGCACATCTGCCTGGTGGATTAATTTCTGAAAGATGTAATCTAAATCCACCAAAGCCATTTTGTTTAGTGATTTTTTTCAGTGAAAAAATATTTCATACTGTATTATACTGAGCATTGGGTTTGACACATTTTGTGGTTTTCATAGCCATACATGAAGAAGAAACAGACCCCCTTCTCTTGTATTTGAATGGAATGCAAGAAATTTCTGGGGGACAAAGAAAACAGTAGAACAATTTTTTTCTTGAGAACCAGTACAGACAGGTATCAAAGATGGAAAGATGCTGCTTTACTTTCTTTTTGCAATAGCAACATCAGTAACAAGGACGTGCCCTTCTGTCAAATGGTAGAGGGTTTAAAAACACCTATAAAGCAGGAGAACTGCTGAGAGTGGAGGAAGCAATGAACGGCTAAGAAATAGATAAAATAAAGATTCTCCTGCATAGAAGTGCTGAAGCAAGGTCAGAGATCTGGAAGTTTGGAATGAAATCAGGTCTGATAGTTAAAACATACCAACAAATAAAGAATTAAAAGTGGCCATACAATGGCCTTACACTAAATTGCCAGTTGCTTATCACATGTCAGTGTATTTTTAGATGTCTAAACAAGTATTTGTACACACAGCTGACAGGACTGCACATTAAAACAGTAGCATTTTTACACAAACTACACTACTGCATTTACATCTGGGTGCAGAGCCAAACTTTTTAACATTACCAAACATTTATATATCCAAAGAGATCAAAGTAAGAATGCTACAGAAACCTCCCATAAATACAAAAACTTACAAGATATATAAATATGTCCATAACTCCTCCAAAGTCCCTAATGACAGCTGTTGGTGTAAAAAACAAGCCATCTGCCATAATCTTCAGATTAAGCTCAATGCTCATGAATATTACAAAAACATATTCAGCAATCTGAAATTCAAAGCAGAGATCAGTAAGAATTTAGGAATAGGCCATGGAGAAAATCAAGGTGGCTGTGCTTTGTTAAAAATAAAATCATTCAGTGACAGTACCTGGAGTGTTGGAGCATGCATAACTCTTCTAAATGGGGATTCAAACATCATGGAAATGCAGGAGCATATAGTAACAATGATCATGACCCAGTCCAGGTAAGTAACCAAACCAAGCAAGTCACTGTGAACAATACATAAGGATAACCATTACAGAAATTACAAGAGTGTTGTGTCACTTGTGTCTACACCACAGTTAAGTGCCTTCCTATGAAAAATAAATTAAGCTGAGGAGTGCCGAAGATTTCAATATTTCAGAAATGTGTAGTAAAACTGGGGAAGTTACATGCAAGTGAAGAAGACAAGTCTGATAAAAAAATCCTCTTTCTATTCATCCTCCTCCCCAAACAACTCTATGCAAAGAAAAACTTTTTTTGCGAAAAAACCCACATGTGCATGCACACATACACACATGCATGTGTGTGCTCACACACTCATACTGCAGGCTTATGTGACCAAGCAAAGTTACTTTTGCAGTGCTTACTAAAGCTGATGGTATTTGGTGTTTTTCACAGCTCCAGTAACAGGATCTGTTTTAGAACTATAAAAAGAAGAAAAGATACAGTCATTTACATTTTGTTTTAGTCAGCATTATAATTATACTATGCATCCATCACCTCAAAGTAATTTATATCCAAATGCAAAAGGCTACCTTTTATCTTGGCTTAATTTTAAATGTCTGTATAAGTTTCATTTCATTTTAGTCATATTATCAATGCAACTAGTATCACTTTAATTCATGGTCTACCTGTAATTCCTCTAACAACTCTTTAAACTGCTAGTTTTTGGGTCTTGCTTTTGTAAGCAAGGACTTACTTTTGTATTTTGCTTGGGGATGGGGCAGGGGATAACCTGCTACTGAATTTTAGGTTCCAAAGTTCTTCCTCAAGAGTTCTTTTCTTTTACTTCAAAACTTCTTGGACCATATCCTCAGTTGACACACAAAAAATGCTTCCACAAGCCCTAGTTGTTTTATTACTTCTTCAATCATTTTTTGATGAATATTTCCAGATTCTTCATCTCTGAATTTTCCTATGAAATTGCTGTGCATCATCTACCATATCCAAACACCCATTAGCAGCCAGAGAGAGTGAGAACTACTCTATAAGTAATAAGCACATATCTAGGTCACACGAGTTAAGTCCTTGCTCCAGCAATTATTTAGCTTTTTTATGCAAAGCAGGATGGCTTCACCAGGAGAAGCTACAAGAATCCTATCCAAGAAGCCCCCTCTGCCCCAGTGGTTAGGGGTACTTTTTACTTATCTTCCAAATAGTCCTTGGAATGTGAAATTGCCATCACTTCTTTGGTGAGCTTAACGTGAAGGGACTGACCTTACTTTAGGTATTACCACCAGAAGAGATTTCATAGTTATGAATTACAAGAACGCAAGATGCATACAAGAAGAACAAAAGGCATCTTCCACAGGCCAGGTTTACCCACTTACACCAGTCAGTATACAGAATATACTGGTTTTGGTGCCTTCCCACTGAACCCACTGACTTTTTTGTCTTCTTAAGCTCATATCGCTTCCACACACTGTATATAGTGGGATTCCTCAGCTTTTTTTTACTAGAAGAAAACACATATCCTATCAGTTTGGAAAAGATCTCTAGAATTTCTTACTTGGCAAGCTGGGTGGGACAATGAATAAAGTATGTAAGTTTTAAATAAATGAAAAAATGACTATTTAACAAAATCTGTTTATTCTTATCATTGCAAATATTTTAATTAAAATGTTTGTAATATAATTATCCTGTTACCCTTGGGCACTCCACACTGTTAACAGGCACTGATGTGTATTTGACAGCTGGAAGGGAATGCATGTTTGTGTGTTTTGTTTCACTGTTTCAATTTGCAACTGCTTCACGGACCAGTGAACCACAATCAAGTTAGCAGTCACACAGAAAAGTAGGCACCTGACTCAAGGATGTGCTTCTACACGGGTAGCAGAACACTTAAATATGGGTATTGTAAAACTGGATATCTAACCTTTCTGTTGTTCTACCTAGAAGTAATTTGTTGAAGGGCACGTAGAAAATTGGTAATAAAGCAGGTGCAGAAACCAGGTCTTCCAAGTGCCAACCTCACAGCCTTCAGCTGTTTTCTGAAAAATGCTGTCTGTTTACAAGGTGACATGCAAGAACCCTCCAAAATTAGGGTGCCAGTCACAGACAGAGGTTTAAAAGAAGAGCTGTAAGATTATTTTATATCAAGCTGCTTATACATAGATCTGTATCTGCCACACTCGCATACACTTACAGTTTAGTTATTGAGTCTTCCTGGTTTGCACCTGGTTTCAGCTTTTCTTCTTTTATGTCCCACAGCTGAACACCTCCCCATCCCATTCTGGGTCTCTGATTATGGGCTAGGGAGTCTTTGGGGGAGCATAGGTGGGATTAATTTCTCTTCTCACCTTTTTCTGTTCTTTGAGTAACTGTTGGTGTATAAAGACTTCCTGCCTTATGAAAAGGAATAGGAAGGGAATAGCAAGCTGATTCCCCAAGGTCTGAAAATGGGGGTCTAAAGCATTACCCTTTCCTCTCGGCTCATGCCTGCAGTTTCCTCACAGTCTTGTTCCTTCTCAGCATCACAGACTGCTCAATATGTCAGCCCTTACCCAGCATGTTATTGCTTCCTCTCCTACAACATCAAGACTATACCGCAGGTAACTGACTGCCAGCTTGTGTGGTGACCACATTATATGCAGTTTTCCTTTCAAAATAAGTTAGACTTAGATTTCTGAGGACATGAAAGTAAACACTTTTTGGAACCAATTGTTGATATAGAATAAACTTACGCGTTAAAGCGAGCTCGTACCACCACACGGCAGAAATTCCTGAATCTGTGCTCACGACCAACTATGAAAAGTGGTTTATCAAAATATGGATGATTCTCTCGCAGCTCCTCCTCTTGGACTTTCCTTTTGAAAGATAGAATGTAAATTATTAAGTGATATTCATTATATAAAAATATCCCTTACACTTTGTTATTTTTTCATCATGACTCTCAATACTTTTTACTTCATACAGAGAATATACTTAATATAGAAATGTGTGCATACCTTTTCATTTCAGCTTGTTCTTTTTTTTCTTGGATCATCTTTATCTCACTGTCTTCTCTCTGTGCATTTCTGTATCTCACTGTGTTGGAGTGCTAGAAGAAAAACGATTCCTTTTAAATGAGGTCTGTGGGTTGTTTTTTAATGTTTCAGATGAAAGCAGGATAAGGTATTTTACATGGAAAGATTCCATGAAAAATCTTTATTTCCAAATACAGTGCATATCAACTTCATCAAACATACTGTACAGTATCTATCTATCTATCTACAGCACAAGACTGCTTATTTTTATCAAAGTTAATTTCAGTTTTAATTTCATGTGTGAAATCCCATTCAATGCAACTTTTAACTTTAAAAGCAAAGGTCCTGTAAGCTCAGCCTATCTATCTGAACTGGAATGAATACCATAAAAGTGACTAAGGGCAAAGACTGGGAAAGAAAAGGCTCTGGACACTTTTTCAGCTTCTCAAGCCAGCTGCACGTGCCGCCAGGCAGCGAGTTGTGCAGAACGTACAGGCAGTGACTGCAAAGCACAGGAAGGGAGGAGAGAGTGGAGGACAGTTGCCTGAGCTCATCCAGAGGAGGGTACAATCAGTATTACTATTCAGTTAAATGACTCTTTGGAGCACTCCTTAAGGGGCAATTCTGGGTTGGACACAAGCAAAGCCACATCTTCTTTAGAATATTAGTTACCTTTCCACCACCATGCAGGGTAATTCATTAATTACTTCTTACATAGTTGCTTTAAAGTATGAAGAACATATAGAAAATGGCTATGATAGTTTGGAAATGGAGGGACTAATATTGCCCCTTGAATTTTCATAGTCACAGAGGTCTGCAAAATGTCATTATGAATTTGCAGAAGTGAAAATGCACTTAACTGCATGAAACGATACCACAGTGAAATCTGTTTGTCTCCTTTATTCTTTGTCCTGTTGTCTGACAGTTCCCATGTTTGAAAAATATTGTTAAACTTCCATTGGAGATTTTGAAGTGCTGTTTTGCCAGCCTGGGTGATTTGTGTAATTCCAGAGTAAGGCTTCTTAAAGTGTGCTGGATAGCAATTGTGTTCCTGATGCAGTGTCTACAGCTTCAGTGAATCAGTCTCAGCAAGTGTTTCAAAACCAGTAAGTCTACCAGTGAAATGACTATGTCAATTATTTTGATGATAATTCCAATGCAATTACAGTATTTGTTTTATGATTTCAAGATTTCAAAAGACAAATTGCAAACAAGATCATAGATAGACATTAGTCTTACACAAGCATTTATCATATTGTACCAATTCTTATTTTTTATATTCTCAAATTGAAATCATAATTTCTATGAAGACTTACATCTTGAGTCAACGTTTCAAGAGATTTTCCTCTGCTGATTCGCTGGCTGTTGGAACCATGTCTCAGGGACCTGAAACAATCATAATCGATTTAACAATACGTCTCAAGATGAAATTTTGACCTTTATAGGATGGCCATTATAAAGAACTGCTCTCCAGCGACACAGTATCTCAAATTCTTATCATTTTTCTTTCGCTAACATCAGAAGCTTATATGTTCTTCAATTGTTTTCAATCTAGTCTAACATAAGCCAATTTATTTCCTTCTGATCTTTAAATTGATAGCTTCGTAGATGGCAAAGGAAACGACATTTGAAATAAAAAGGCATTTTTTCCACTTATACAGTACAATGAATTTCATTATAGTTACAATGAAGAATGTAGAATTCAGTTCTTTGTACAAGTAAGCAATTCCAGTTTTTCATGTTAGGTAATGCTCAAATATAATTATTTTTGTCACCTGTATTTTAAGAATATTTTTAAGCCGCCCTTTCTGCCCATATTCACCTGCGTTCTTGCCGTATATGATGCTGGACACTAAGTATTGACCTTTCCTTTGCAGGTTGCCCCTCAAAGGATCCACTCAGCATACGTTGTCTAGTGCACGCCCTACGAAGAAATACAATGATGATAACACAGAGTTTTCAGTATGAATGATAATATCTGAGGTAGCACATTCAGACAAGTCATCTTGGCTTACTGGGAAGCAAGTGCACAGCTTAACAGACAATAAAAATAAAACAAAAATTAACTCTTCATGAAAACATATTTCTAAGGCAACAGTCCCCAGTCTCCAAAATAACTAGTCATCTGATGAACCCTCTCCATACCTTAGCAAGGGCCATTTTTGAGTTTTTTTTTCAGTTTGCTGTAGAATTTATGGTCCCTCAAGGCTTCACTAAGTGTGAAAAGGGTCAAGCAATGCACTAATCATCATTAAAACCAGCTTTCAGGGCGGTATGTGGCAAAATATTTATGTACACACTCAAGACTTACAGCATATCTTTGAGTGTTCTACATAACTGGGACCATATACAGTTTGAAATGAAAAGCTGCACATTGCTGATATCATAGAATCACAGAATGGTTTGGGTTGGAAGGGACCTTAAAGATCATCCAGTTCCAACCCCCCTGCCGTGGGCAAGGACACCTCCCACTAGACCAGGTTGTTCCAAGCCCCATCCAACCTGGCCTTGAACACTGCCAGGGAGGGGGCAGCCACAACTTCTCTGGGCAACCTGTGCCAGTGCCTCACCACCCTCACACAAAAGGATTTATTTGTAGTATCCAATCTAAGTCTCTTGCAGTCTGAGACTGTTTCCCCTTGTTCTATCACTGCATGCCCTCATAAAAAGTCCCTCTCCAGCTTTCCTGTAGCCCCTTCAGGTACTGAAAAGCTGCTAGGTCTTCCCAGAGCCTTCCCTTCTCCAGGCTGACTCCCTTAGCCTGTCTTCATAGCAGAGGTGCTCCAGCCCTCCAATCATCTTTGTGGCCCTCCTCTGGACTTGCTCCCAAAGCTCCTTGTCTTCCTTCTGTTGAGGACTTCAGAACTGGACACAGTACTCCAGATGGAGTCTCACAAGAGCAGAGCAGAGGGGCAGAATCACGTCCCTTGACCAAAGAGGTCACACCTCTTTTGATGCAGCAGAGGATACTGCTGGCTTTCTGAGCTGCAAGCACAAACTGCAGGCTCATGTTGAGCTTTTCCACAACCAACACCCCCAAGTCCTGCTCTTCAGGGCTGTTCTTGATCCATTCTCTGCCCAGCCTGTATCCTGAAATATGAAATGTCTGCTCTCTGGGAAGGCATTGAACTTGCAGCATTTTGTTGTGTGGGTTTTTTCACTCGTTTGCTCATTTGTTTAACTTTGCTTTTGCTGAATTTTGTCAAACACATTTTACATTTCACATATTTTTGTAGAAATGAGTATTTGTTGGTTAGTAAGTGTGATACAGCTAAACATAGCGTGCATATTTTTACTTTGATGGCTGCAATGAGATGGATTTGCTTAAGAAAAAGAGAGGTTTTCGCTAAAAAGCCCACACAAATCCTCCGACGGCTGAGAAACGGAATTTCAATATTGGAAAAATATTTTATCTCTCCAGGAAAGGTGCAATTTCAAGTCTACACAGTGCAGGCCTTATTGTTCATTTTGTGTTATGCAACCATCCAGAGAAACACAAGATCCAGCTGGTAATATTTCATACTTTTTAATGAACTGAATCTCCACTTTTTTTGAAAACATGAAAAAAAACACATGCTATTGGAGTGACCACTCTACTCGCCAGTCTGCTGTAAAGCTTAGATAAATGCTATCCTTGACTGCATGGGATGATCATGCTTGATGGCAAAAGGTGTCCCAGGCATGCTCTTTCCCTACTGTGACTTCATTTTTCACTCTTCTCTGTTATTTCTCCTTCTTTTGGATTTAAACATAAATGATATGAGTAAGGATCCAAAATGAGATCTGGAACAAAAATGAGAAGCTTAGAATGCTTGTCAGTGTCATCGCTGTCAATTATACTGTCATGCTAGAAAAATACATTGTGCTACACTTGTTATGGAAGGCATTTGGTTACACTACACTGAACTGAAGCACCATGTCATTTATGAAAATCACTCTATGTCTTTTAAAACACAGCTCAACATAGTCAAATCATGATGGTTTTAATATAAATGGATTTTAAGCATTATATTATGGAGGATGATACTATATAACATTGTCAGAAGACAACAGAGATATCATTTGAATACCGGTCAATTTTCTTGTAAAAAAAAAAAAAAGATAAAAATTATTTCCTAAAAATAGATCCTAACTAACTCCATTAAAATGAAAATTCAGAGACCAGCAGAGACAACAGAAAGTTCTGGGGTCTGACTTCTCCATAGAGGCTTTCTGCTGTGACAGAGAGGGTAAGCTATCTTTCTTTTTTTCCTGTAAATATTAATTATTGTGCTCTGCTTTTAACAGCCAGAAATTATTTTCTTGACATCAAAAAGTGACTTGCACATAAACTTTTCATGTCCTTGTACACAGGTTACTTGAATACCAAGTTACATAAACTCTGAGTGTCCATAATAAAAGAGAACATTAAATGCTCAGACAATAAATTCTTTACCTGACTAATGAACAAGATAGTTTATTTGATTATTAATGGTATAATAAAATACACTTAGCCATATACTTTACAGAATGGGCATGCATAAAGAGTAACACCTGTAGAAAAACTGTCAGGATTGTCGACCTTTGCCTAAGTGAGATTCCTAAATCCGTATTTAGAATTTATATCCATTGTCAATAATTCAGGAAGACCTGCAGCTCCTACTGAAGTCAACAGAGAAATAAAGAAATGCCAGATGTATAGCACAGCGATCAGAAATTTTGATCAAGTAACTGCAAAATAAATCTTGTATTTTCAGAAAAAAAGATGCAGTGATCAAAAGGCCATGGCTACTTTTGACAGACTCTCTCCCAGCATTCTCCACTTGAGGGGAATTAGTGCCTTAATCTTCCTTGTATTAACTCTTAGTAAAAGCCATGTTTACTGATGTAGAGTGGCAGATGTTTGGGGATTTTTTAAAAAGAAGACAGGTGCCATGAAGTTTTCAGAATTGCAGAGTTCTCAATTTCAAAGTCTACAATAGGATTTGTTGTCCTATTGTAGACACCTACACTTATGTGCTTACTCCTAGTGCCTACCTGTGAGCCATGTGTCCACGCTTCTCTCATAATCAGTGGAGATGTAGGACACAAATTGATTGTACAAAGGTGGCCAGTGCCACCTGCCATGCCTTGGAGTATTTGCCTTGCTTCCAGCTGCTGCTCCAGCAGCGTGTGGGTCCCCTACAAATCTCTGAATTACCTGACATCATCAAGAGGATGTTTTGGACACCCTCTGGCATCTCATGCATTACTAGATATCCATATGTGGACAACTTCATTCGATGCTTGGTCAATTAATTTAATTAATGACGTTTGGAAGTTATTCAAGTCATCATAAAGTGGGCATCTAAAGATGAAACAGTCAGCTAGAGTTCTCCACTGGCTGTATTGACTAGACCTCTGTCAACTAGATGATAGAGGTCATCACTTAGCTCACAGACAGATCTGGTAGCCTGGAGGTGAATCCCACACCTGGGCCAATCACTGTGCCACAGTGTTAAAAATTTAGTCCTATGTGGTTTGCAAACTGGAGTATAAAAAAATGTTTTCTTGACTTAATATATCTTCTCATACCTGCAGCTGTTCAGAATCTTTCAAGCCTTCTTTGAATAATGCAGGCAAAAATATTATTTTTTTAGCTAAAATTGTCCTTTCCATCTTTGTTCATTTGTGGAGGAATGAGGAAGTTATGAAACAAAGGACTAGAGACAAGAAGTATGTCAAGCTTCTGGACTTCATACTCACCTTGTATAACTCTGAACACAGTCCAGCAGCTTGCAAACTATATGCTTCAAATTTGCCTTGAAAAGCACAAATGTAATAAAATATCCTTTAAAAAAAAAAAAAAGGGATTTGTTAGGGTGTCAGAAAGCCAGGCTACAGGTGAAGACCATACAGAACAATATGATACTGTGATACCACGTAGTTTTATTACCTGTGAACAATTATGAGGTCCAAACTTTTGAAGTCCTTCAAATTATTTCATGCTTTGGAACCCCTGAAAAATAAGTAGTGAACAGTGTTCAAGTAACATTCTTTCAGCTAATATAAAATGTTAAATGCTTTGATCAATATTTCAAAATACTATACCTTTAATGAATATTCTGAGGTCTCTTGCAGAGGGTATGCAGATGGTTCATGCTTGGACTTTTTAGGGAGACATCCTTTCCACAACAGGTGTTTACTCATCTTCTTGCATTCCAGTATAACACTGATTTGTTTGGTTTTTTTTTCTGTATTATTTTAATAAGTGAATACTTATATAGTACCTGCAGAAACTGCATATATTACTATGCACTTTTCTTCTTGTTTTCCCTGAAACATGCTCACACTGAAGTCTTAGCAGTCTGGTATGCTTCAGTAAAGCACCTAGTTATCAGCCTCATTCAGCACTGTTTTCACTATGACTCTATCCCTAATAAACCTTTCTATTCTCTCATTATATTTCCATCTAACTTGGAATATGTGGTTAAATGTGACAACCTAAGATTCACGGTGAATCCACCTGATAGTGGATTCTAGCGTTTCTCTCATTTTACAAATTTAATTCAATACAGCACTGTTTGAATAGCAAGCAAAATGTACATTTTCACCACAGCTACACCAGTGTTCTTTGGGAAAAATATACTATTTTAAAAAGAAATCTGAATCTGCCTGGTAAAATAAAATGAATTATTAATGCAACTTGGATAATTTTTTTTCCTTTCCATGTTTTTTCTTCCTTCCTTCCATATGTCTCTAAAGCAAAATACCCAATAGTCACTTATTTTCTTTACCGTCTGCTCAGTTTGTTGAACTATGGTAGCATACCTTCTTTCCTTAAGCCATTTCATCTTGGACAATGAAATGTGCAAAGTTTCACACCTGGTGCAGAGTAGCTCCATGCATCCATGCAGATTGAAGTGACTGGCTGAGGGCAAGGATCTGGGAGTTACATTGTGCACTGGGTCTGGATAGGACTGAGTTACCTGGATGAGAATGTGTTCCTGCCATCAGTAAGGCAAACTGACTACTATATCAGAGGAGGTGTGTAGCCAGAAAATCAATGAAGTTATTATCCCTCCTCTACTCAGAGCTGGAGAGGTTGCACCTGGGACACAGTTTTGGGTACTTCAAAAGGGGTATTTAAACAGAGAAGCAGGTACAAGTGGTCAGCAGCCTACAAAACATGACCTCCAGGGAGACTTAAGGAAGTGAGCTTGTTTACTTTGGTGAAGAGAAGGTTAAAGCATGGAGCTAAACTCTTACTGTAAGATGACAGAGCAGTGTGCAATGGCCAGAAACAGTGGCTTGGAGAGTTCAGACCAGGCATTAGGTTTTCTCTCTCAAGGGCAGGGTAGCGCAGTGCTGAAACCAGAGCAGGTGGAAGATGCAAAGCTGATGTGATCCAGGGTTAGCAATAGCCCTACTTGAAGTCGGCAGTTGGACAGTATGGCCTCCAAAGTTCCCTTCTGACCAATGTCTATGTTCCTGTGATAAACTAATGAAAATGTTTGCTCATTCTCTTATGAGACATGGTGTATTATACTATTGTATTAGTGTCCAGAGAGAACTTATTCAGAGATTAACTTTAAAACTTTCCTGGAAGCACAGATAATCTCATTTGTTGCTCATTCTATTATTAAGGGAAAAAAACCCACTGTATTTTGCAGAAATACTTGTATGAACACAGTCTGAATTATCTTCTAGCATATTAGTAAATTAATAATACTGGATACTTAATTCAAGCAATTCTTTTATCCCCCCAAGATGTACTCATGGCAGTCTCAGTTTCAAACACAAGATAAATGCACTTCACTGAATTAGCTGTTTATGAAACTGAAAGTTCCACTTAAGCATGAGCTATGTTATTCCCTCAGGCTCAGTAAACACATCAGACAAATCTTGACTAGCACAGTGAAAATACTATTGCATATTCCTAGCATCAGTTTACAGTTTGACTATAGCATCAGCTATAATGAAAGGCAAATAAAAAGCTGTCCAGAATTCTGTGATTTAAAAAATGTTACCTGCCCAAAATGTCACAATATATATTACAATAATTTTTTTTTATTTTTGTGAGTTTAATTTTTCTTATCAACAGACTAGAGAAATTTTAAATTATTGCTTGTATAACACAAACCCTTATGTGAAAGTGCAGGTTGCCCAGAGAAGTTGTGCAGTCCCCATCCTTGGAGATATTCAAAAGCCATCTGGACATGGTTCTGAGAAACTGGCTCTAGGTGGCCCTGCTTGAGCAGGGAGGTTAGACCAGATGACCTCTAGAGGTCCCTTCCAATGTCAATCATTCTGTGATTCTCTGAAGCATGGTTTAATAGACACCAGAACCAGGTTCCACACTACTGATACTTAAATTACATTTTGGACTATGTGAGACCACTTTTAATTGGCTCAGTTTCCCCACCATTCTGTGCTGTTTACAACCTATTCTCAACACTGGAGAGAATGGATACACAACATTTTGACTAGACCTTTGCTGCCATCTCTACTTCAGAAATTCAGCACGACTAATAAGAACTAGACATCCATCCTTAGATAATGATCTCACAAGGAATGAGGTTCAGAAGAGGCACAAAACTTGCTTCTAAGACAAAAAGCAGTGCTCACAGCAAGATAGAGACAAAAGTGGGAATTGCTGACGATACGCAGGAGGAATTAAATTTGCTAGAAGTGTTTATTGCTGCTGAGGGAAATGCATCATAATTTTCATAAAGAAATGGAGCCATTTATAATTCAGAGGCACTACTAAATGTGATTGTGTTTTGAAAAAGTTGTTCTGTCTGTAATTCACTTTTATCTTGTTTCACTTTCCTCAGAAGGGTTAAGTCCCCACCTCAGAATGGATTTACGTGAAGAGTTAAGCTTCTCTGTGCTCTGACACTGGCAGGAGATAATGCAAGTCACTGATCAAAGGCTAAGTACCCAGGAGGTCCCTTCCTACATCCTTGACTCTATTCCTAGAACTAATTGCACCAAGACGTCAAGGGGGCAAGGTGAAGGTTGGTTTCTAAGCAAGGATCCTCAGAAAATGGATAGTTCCCCTGGACTGCAGTAAGAAATCTGCAGGAAAATGAAAAGACCTGAGACCTCCATTTTGCTGCATCATGTAACATTAGATAAGCAGGCAGGACACCAAGGACTGAACATATGAACTGTCTCTCTGGGTGATTGAAGGCTATTTATTCCCCTCTTCCTCCTCTTGGGGAAGAAGATGTCAAGCTGCAGTTCAGTATTTAAAGGGAAAAACAAGGTCTGGATAGAGGAAGATGCACAAGAGAGTTACAAAGATAGCTGTGTGTCATGCATTTTCCTTCTATGTGCTTGGTTATGTTGAAACACTCAGAGTTTGATTAATATATAATTTGACAAGGTTTAAAAAGTAAGGGAGAAAAGGTAAGAGACAGACTTAAGCTAGAATAGACTTAAAATTCTCTTTTCAGTACGACAATTTGATCAAGTTGAAGTTGCCCATGGGCAGCTTTACAGTGCAAGAGGCATTGCTTTAGACAAATATCCCTTAATTCAGGTAGACAAAAATAAAAAAGTTGCTAGAAGGAATCTTTTCAGATGGGACATCCTGAGTTATCTCTTATTGTTCTTGGCATAAACGCCATTTCTTCTTTTGTCAGATACTCTGAATAGCTGAGACTCGGCTCCTTTTATTAAGGAGTATGCAGCACCTACAACTAAAGTAAAAATAAGAAAAACAATCTCTCATGTCCTATGACTTTGAGTTCTCCTGTGTTCCCCAGACTGAATCAAAAGTTTCAGTTGCAAATTTCAGCCTTTCTTATCTCTTCTTTCTGTGTTTGTAAAACTCCCCTGCATCAACACTGGCAACACCAGCATCAACATGGAAACACTGTCAGTGCTCAGGACCAGCAGGCCCATCCCTGGCAATGCTCTCTATCAGCATGCTCACCAGATATACGATGAACACAATTTTCTTACGCTGGAACATGTGTTGAAGATGCCACAGTTCAGAGCTTATTTGACAATTCACAGGCAATAACAAGGAGCAAGAAACAGTATTTGTTCCTTTTTCTCAGCTGAGAACAAGACTGCCTCTTTATAAATGACTTACAAGCATCCTGAGAAAGAATTAGAGAACATATGATCCCACATTTCTCTTCCTTGACATAAGTTCCCTTCTTTTCTCTGCGTTCTTTCAAAGTTCAGCGCTGACGATCCAGGAAGTAGATGGGAAAGCATAGTAATTGTTTATTACACTAACAGATTAAATAGATTCGTTAAAATAAATTAATAGATTAGTAAATGAAAACTTTCTTCTCCTGCTGCTGAAACTTTTCTTCAGAAAAATTCAGGTGAATTGATGAAAAGTACTCCTAGATACAAAACTAGGGCAGAAGCTGTGCTTTGAAGGATCAAGTGGAAGTCAGCAGGATTGAAGTTGGAAGGACTGATTTCTAATTCTGTCCTAGTACCTCTGAGAACTTATGAAGTTCAAGCAATGGTTTACTTGAATTCTCCTCCCACTCTGTTTCAGACTTCTCCTGAAAAGGAGAAAGTTCTACGCTAATGGAAGAATTAATCAGAATTCTGAATTTCAATTTGCAGGGCTTAATTTTTTCTTCTACGTAAGAAAGAATGGAGCCCCTACAGATGTCACAGTTTTGGGGTTTTTTTTTAATATAAAAAAGTAGGGTATTCTTTTTGTCTACATGTTTCCCCTGTGGTATAGTGCAAGAAACATGCCAAACAAACTGACATTTGTGTGACCCTAGAGGTGTCAGTAACATTTCACAATTGTAATATAACACAGAATTTCATTACAAACGCTTTACTGAAACACTGCCATGAAGCCTGCATCTAAACTCATATTTTTAAACATTTTTTGATTAGGACAAGGAGACTTGTATTCATCTATCTGTAACAGTAATGCCTGTAAAATCAAGGTACATTCACGTCAGTGAAAGAAATGCTTACAAACAGAGCCCTAAGATTTGTTAAAATGGAATACTTACAATCTTGTTGTTATATTTCTCAATATTTTGCCAAAAAGTATTCATTTGAATTAGTAATTGTTCATGTTTTCATTACCATGGCTTTAAAGACAGATAAAGTTTCACATTAATTTCTAAAGTTTTCCCTGTTCTGTGTTCTTACAGAGTATTGAAAAGAACTAGAGTTGTAATATTTCTCAAATGGCATGTAATTACTAGGTACTTTTCAAGAAACTTCATAATTCAGAAATTACACTGAATTCCTAGTGCACTGCTCCTCATAAAACACTGCCATACTTAATACAATCCCATATCTGTAATTCTCAGATCAGTTATTCCTCTTTATACTGTGTATTTACCTGGGACCACACATTCACAATATTCTGCAGATACACCTGTTTTGGCAAGAATGTAAATATGAAAAAAGGAATGATCTATAAACTGTTGGCATTGCTAATGCAGCTGACATCAATGATAGTTGTTCTAATGTAAACCAATAGCGGCATGAAAAACTGCAGCATGGTGTTGCCTGTATGATAACTTTAGACATGGGTCTTGGAGACTTAGGCTTGCATTATTTACTTACAGAGCTGAGTACTTACTTGATCTGGAATACCAAAATGAGTGATCATTATTAAAACATTCAGGAAACCCTCTACAGAAGTCACAGTTTTGAAATCTTCCTCATTGAACATCTCCTACTTGCATTATGATTAGCTGTTGTCTATGCTTTCTAGTGTACAACCCCTGTGAATATTCATGTGCATATACATGTAAGGACTAGGCTGGGATTCTTTAGGTAAAATAACAACACTTATGAAGAGACATTTTTTGGCTAATTTAGAAGGAAGAAGTGAAAAGAGCTGAAACATGATCTTTCTGCATGACACAGAATTCAAACACATACCGAAGAAGAACAATCTCTTTCTTGTTGCTGTTCAAGCATGTAATATAGCCACAGAAAAGAGCAATTCATCTTTAATAATGGAGGCAAAAGATGTACTACAAAGGGATACACTATCATAAATATTATACAAAGAGTAACACCCATGAAAAACAACGTTATGAGAAATCAGATGACAGTCAAAACGATATCAAATCACTGCTGACTTACCTTAGAATTTTATTGATTGCTGTCTCTTTTTCCAGAAGGTTTCTTGCTCTGATGCTGAAAACAGATTTACGGAGCTATAAAATTAAGAAAAAGACAGTGTATTTTTAAATTACCCTAAAATATGGCATGTGTATGTGACAGACCAATGAATCATTATGATGCTGAGTATATGTAAAATTAAACAAATAATGTTCCTTATCATAAAGCTGTTTTTCACAGCCTGTGGAATGAGTGTCCTTTTCCAGGAAAAGGATAGTGGAAAAGATCAAAATGATCACATAGAACAAATTCCTTGAGAAATATCTTGTTCTTAGCCTTATCCTACAGCTTTTCACCTCCCTACCCTAGCTAGTTCTGGGTAGAAAGAAGCAGATAGATGTGTGGACTATTATTCCCTTTATTACAGATTTATTTTCTTCTTGGGTTGGACAAGTTACACCTTTGTCCTAATCCTTGCTACTCCTTCTCCATTTTGGATTCTGACTAGGCTGGAGACACCTTGACTATACAGAAGAGCCAGCTAACAAAGCTTAGATGTATCATTTCAGTGCCTAGAGTCAGGTGATATGAAAGTAGGTCCTTTTTTTCTCCCCTGATCTAGAGTGAAAAATGTGGTGAGCAAAATGTGCTTGTGCTTGCCTTTGGTCACGAACAGTGTTTTAGGCATATTCTTGTGAACAGGAGTTCCTGAACATTAAATGAAAGACTAAGATACATGAAAAAACAAGCACTTAATTCCTAAGCAAGTGGTTAACAAACATGGCAAACCAAGGAACAAAACACAGGTGACAAATGTAGCTGAGGTATTACACCTGTGATGAACAGAAAGCCTCTGGCACCTTGTAAGACAACTCTGTCAACTGTTTGGAGATGGTTATCTTGAAGGAAATGGTTGGGAGAGATTTGAAAGCTCCTAGCAATGTGTGCCCTGTTTCTGATCAATTTGAAATGTAATCCTTAAGCACATTTCTTTAAAACTACTTATTATAAATATCAGATTAGTTTAAATGATCTGTATGTCACCTATGGATGGAATAAATAGATTTCTAAAACACTACCTCAAATTCAGAGTCATTCGACAAATTATTTTGCTAGAACTCTCAAAACACAGATTTACTTTGATACACAGTAAAATGTCTTTGGAGAAATACAGAAGCCTAGAAAATACCTCAGAACTTTTTAATTGTGCTGGCTGTCCTTAATAAAATGGCTACTGTCTGTTAAGCCATACCTGTAACAGCAAGCTACAATCTCTTTCCTAACCCTTGCCTTTTCAAGTGTGGTCCCTTCAACCTTTCTCAAATCCTAATCCATCTCTGTACAGTCTGTGGAAGCAAGAACAGAGATGATTTGAAAACACCACTATTTGGAGATTCTGTGGGATCCTTAAAGAAATTGCAAACTGCAAACTGAAATAAAGAATGCAGTTTGGAAAATAAGGTATTGGCATTTCAGTTAAGATTTAAAAAATAGTTACAGAATTGTTGAATATAAACCAAAACCTTGTTTCATTGCCTGAGTATCATTAACATCAAAACAAACTGAAAATCACAGTATAACATACACCATTATATGAAATACTGTGTGTGGGTAAATATTTCATATGCTGAAACATATTTGTGTAGGTTTTAACTCATTTACAGTATGTCAGCCCAGGTTTAGTGGATTTATCAGCATGGTACCTTATTATGAATTTAAATATAACTGACAATGGTGAAAGCAATGGCAAGTCTTTCACATCTCTTTTCTTCTAATGTCGGTGAAACTAATGTCAGTAGAAACCTAGGTAACTGACTCTTCCCCTTATCAGGATTGCAGAAAGAAACCTCCAAACCACAGGAGTATCTATCCTTTTGCAAGGTGCTAGCTAATAATTGTTTTAGGGCTCAACTAGGAACATCAAACATGGGAATAATGAAGGTGGAAAAACAACTGTTCTGTTTTAGTTGTTTTTTCCTTTGATAAATAACTGCTTTAGAATAATTGAAATTACATCAAACATCAGGGGAAAAAGAGTGTGCTGCCTACTAATGTGTTATGTCCATTTATTTCTAATGACAATTCGTTGCTTGTTAACATCTTAGAAACTGAAAAGATTTCAAACACAGGCAGCATTAATTTCCTTCCAGATTTCCAGTTTCTCCTCATCTGATTTTAGAAAAAAAGCTGAGGCAAATAATTTTTCCTGAAATTGTCTACAGTTCCCTACGACTTCTTTTCAGTATTTTAAATAGGTGTCAAAACACCTTGGCATGAAGCATGTGGCCCAAGCAGGAAAATTCACCTAGGTCATCAATAAGGGAATGTGTCCTGGGAAAGCAGAAACACGGAGTCTACTTTTCAAAGACTTTACAGGGAGGCTGAGTGCTTGTACTGACACATTTAGTGCTTCCCCAAGCCAAGTGTTAAAACATCTAGTGCCAGCAAGGAAGAAGAACATCTCCAGAAAAGCTACTAACAGGTCTAGACCAAGGGCTACTTACATCTGGCACACTTGTCCACCAGTGATGGCTGAATCCTCCCTCTAAGCAGCAAGACTAACAAAGAAGGAGGAAGTGGTGTATGTTTTGCATAAGAGTATACTACTAAATCCCTTGCACGACTCAGCTGGAAATGGTGTGACCTCCTGTTTTTGATGCCTTCAATGAACACCCTAATTTTCTGCTGGAGATTTTGCAGGGACAGCACTGCATGCTGGTATTTGGCCACCACACAGCCAGAAGTGCAACATACATGGAGGCAGAGAGACAGAGAGCCAGCAGGAAGGAGCCCATGTCTGGAGCCACTGAGATGGGGAGAAAAGACTGGGTTCTAGATCCTACTCCCAGAGCTGTTAGGGAATTTTATCCAGTGGTGCTTAAACAAAAAAATGCCTAAGAAATCATAGGAATAGGGAAAAGCACCAGAACACAGGGCATTGCACCAGATTACCTGTGCAAAGAGGGCATTTACTTCTTCAGCACTTTTTTCAGAAGGAATAGCTGTGAAACTCACACCTGAGGCAGTATATCCTGGGCATTGACCACGGCCTGAGCATACCTGATAGACTGAGGGTTAGGTGAAATTCTGAAGGTTTGTTACCATCCTGCCTGCCTCTGCATGGTGACAGAATTTAGACTGGAGCCAGTTATCCAGTTCCTTAATCCAGGAATACATGAGTGTGCACAAGATCATATACTGTGGTGCCTAGGGATCTCAGTGGTCCAAAATGGAACTGATAATACATGTCAGGCACTTTCAAGGATTACAGCTTTTGAAGATCCTCATCACTCTTTAGGATTTAGGATTCCTTCCTTCAGCAGAACCCTGGTGAATTTATCTCAAATTTAAAATATCCAGACATAGTAACTCAAGACAGTATTTTAAATATGTACAATTGATTCATTTCTCATATTTAAAGGAGTCGGCAGTCAGTCATATAGCAATATGCATATGTCAATACACATGCTGAAGAAAATCAAACATTACTACAGATTTCTGAAGAATGTATCCTTATTTCTGTATTAGATAAATAAACCAAACCGCTTCCCATTTGTTCTCCAAAGTTGCATAGCATGCCAGGCAAACACAATGGAACAGTACAAACAGAAAATGGGGGTGGTGATCAGTATTTTGTTTAATAATGTCTAGATGCCACATGCTGGTGTAGAAAGAGGCTGGCAATTAAAACTTGTGATACCTGCCGAGTTCTTGAATGTTGCAGAGAAAATTATTAGCAGTGTTCATGTACAAAAGACATTACTCAATCAGATGATGTCGAATTAAATAAGTACAGTATACTCTACTGAGGTTGTTTTAGGATATATCTGTTTAGCCTGCTGCGTTTTTTATTACAGATTGTAAAGTACTGCGAGGACACCCTCAGTGTATCTTTATTAGTCATTATTTATTTATTTATTTATTTTATGCAACCTAGACGTACACTCACTGCAGAAATAACAGTGCCATACAGCTTTCTGCTATAGAGTGTTGGTTTTTTTTTTTACCATAAGACACTGTCCTGAAATCACCCAACAGCATCTGATTACTGTTAAATATGTTTCCAACAACACATTTTAAAGAACTCCTGCAGGTTGCTTTAATGTATAAGGAACAGCTGTGACAGGTCAGCAAATTATCAATAATATTTCCTGGATGAAAGCTTTTAGATGGAAAGCATGTGCTCCTACAAAACCACGAATAAAACTCATGTCTTGATTGTCACATTCCTTTGAGTGTATTTACTCAGATGTGCCTGGAGACACAGAATTAGGAAATCTGCAGGTAGCACTTCTTCCACAAGTGCTGGCATCCTTCACTGCTGCAGTTGGCAGGACAGACTTTAGGCAGACAAAATGACTCAGTCCAGTCAGTGTGAACTCGATCTGAATGCTACATCCTATGAAAACCCATTTGTCCAAAAAGACAAGGACAAAGCAATAAACCACTGTAACTGTTGCAAAAGAAGCTAAATCACAAAACATTGTTGCTCTGCAAGTGCCACCCGCTGTTTTGTAATGGTATTGCAGACATTTCAAATTACTTTATTTAGAAGTATATTTTAAAAATCCAGGCTTTCTACCCCAGAAAAAGAAAATCCCTGGTGCAAGATTAAAAGCAAAGCAACACAGGATCATACCTTTGCTAGGTGACAGCTAATGACTGTGGACCAGTCCCACAGCTTAGGTGTATTGGCACAGCACTGCTGACTTCAGGGGGTTCTTTACCAATTTATAACAGCAAAGATATGGCTCAGTGGTTTTAAGTTTTGAGAAATGCTATTGTCAAGGTTTTGATATATTTTCCTAGCGATATGTTTGTGGTGCATAAACCCCAGCAAGCACTGCATAAAGCAACTGTTTTCAACCTGAATTTGACAGAGAATTGTATGGTATCAACAGGTCAAAACTGGGGTGATGCAGTAGCGTATTATTTTTGTATCAGACCACTGCAGAGTTGACAGAAGGGACAAGCATTGGTGGGTGTTCTGCAATGTAAGGTTAGACAAGGTCATAAGTAAATAATGAGATAAAAATGTCTGAAATGTTTGGTTGACAATAGAGAAAAGAAAGTGCATGCAATAGATTTTTCTAAGGCATTTCTTATGAGTTATATGAAAATTAGGAATTTTAGCTTAGTGCTGTTAATAGCAATCTTTTATGTGCAACTGCAAGACCATATGCGAATAGTCTTCTGTACCATGCCAGAAATTCCAAGCAAGGAAAAAAAAAATCATCCAAAGCTTCTGTTTCAGTGAGGAATTTGTTGAATGCCAATTGATGGTTTATGTGGACTTGCAGAATGAACAGATTCTTAGGTATTATATCATTATTTAAACAGCTTCTAGGGAATATGCGAAAAATCAGTACAATAGGCAATATATAAGAGCAATTTTTAAGAAGCAGCGAGGAAATATTTGTGGAGAATCTGTTCAAAGCTTGAGCATTTCATTAAGCATAGGCTATATTTGGCCAACAGGAGTTTGCTGTGTAGCCTCTCAAGTGTATACATCATTATTTATTAAACATTTTGCCTATGCATCTTCTATGCATCTCTCTTGAAGAGACTGGGTTCTATCAAAATGAATGTCACAAAAACATGAAGAGTGATGGAGACCAGACTGCAAGTTGTTGGTAGATACTTAACAAAATATTCAAAAGAATTTAAGCAGGCTAAGTGACTTAATCCTGTAGAAATCAGTGGGGACATTTCTTCGTTTTTCTCAAAACTTTTCTTAATACCTAGAGAATCACAAAGCATGCAATTACAAGGGACCTCTAAATATCACCTAATCCATTTCCCTCTCTCAAAGTAGAACTAAGTATTTTCATTTGGACTTTGAAAATCTGGCCCCTGGCAAGGTTATCCTCTGTAAGAAAGAGGCTTGCTGAAGAGTCAGGAAAGTGGTCTAGCATTAGGTAAGTGCCACAGGGAGTCAAGGTCTGTCCCTTTCCATCAGATGTCTAGAAAGAAAAGTGGGCATAACCTCCTTAACTCTTGGGAGTTACTGACCTAAAATAGCCTTAATTCCTTTTGTAGCCCTTGACTGCTGCCTATCTCTTAAGGAAATCTATGTTCTTCTAATTAGCTGATTACTGATCTGGAAAATCTGCATGTTCTTTCATAACCAAGAACCTTTTTCAATTAAGTCTGAAAATGTGGACAAGACTAATATTAGCATACTCCTAAAATCCCCAGAGACTTAAAGGAGATGATAATAGTCCATCTCAGACACATGGGGGAGCAGCTCCAGGTAGGGAAAAGAATCGCTCTCTGTTATGTCATACTATGGTTGGGTTTTTCCCTTTGGCATATCTGAGTTTTTTACTTTCAGTGGTTTAACAGGTAGGTTTTTCATAGAATCATAAAATCATGGAATGGTTTGGGTTGGAAGGGACCTTTAAAGGTCATCTAGTCCAACCCCCCTGTAATGAGTAGGGACATTTTCAACTAGATCAGGTTGCTCAAAGCCCTGTCCAATATGACCTTGATCACTTTCAGTGATGGGGCATCTACAACCACTCTGGGCAACCAGTTCAATTGCTTCACCACTCCCATCATAAAAAATTTCTTCCTTGTGTCTAGTCTGAATCTACTCCTCTTTAGTTTAAAACCCTTAACTGTTGTCCTATTGCTATAGGCTCTACTAAAAAGTCTGTCCTCATCTTTCTTACAAGCCCCCTTGTAAGCCTTGAGAGGCCACAAAGAGGTGTTCCCGGAGCCTTCTCTTCTGCAGGCTGAACAACACCAACTCTCTCAGCCTGTACTCACAGAGGAGGCGCCCCAGCCCTCTGATCATTTTGCAAGTACAACCTTGCATAGGTTTGTTTTCTATCTTTACTCAAGTCAGGAGCCAGAGAGACCTTGGAAAAAGCTAGTAAAGAGGGCTGCCAGGAGTCATCTTCCCAGCTGAAATAGCCTTTCAGCTTTTCTAAAGCATAGCTTTTAGTATTGAAGATAGTGTGTCCCAAGATACCTTTTAGAAAATCATCAGTCATCAAGACATACTTTTAAACTTAATTTGTATTTTTTCCTTGTTAGAAAAGAACCAAGGGTAGAATATTTATTCATAAATCATCATTTCCATAATTTCTAATTTTTATTGTAATAAACTTATGTTCCAAGTTAATCAACCTCTTCTGAACTTTATTTTGGTAATTCTGTTGTGCAAAGTAGAATATTGGCACAAAAAGTATGATTGCATTCTGTTGTGTTCTTGATTATTCTTTTCGCTAAGTAATTTGAAAGAATAATTTTATCACATTAATTTTTAATATAGCAGAAACTAATAAAGTGTAACTACATATTAATTCCCAGTACAAAAAATTATTTATTTTTAAACACTAATAAATATTTCATTTTCTCTGAATTAATTCTTGCAGAATTCAGTGCATAAGTATCAACAAAAATCATTCACATTTTTATTAATCTCCCTTTAATGAGTATCTGAGTAGAACTCAGTCGTACAACTTCAGTTTCCTTATACTGCTTATTAACTAAGCACAGCCAAGTTCTTCAGTCTTACCTAGTTATGCCATTCATAGGATACTGCCAAAATCAATCTATCTATCTATCTATCTATCTATCTATCTATCTATCTACCTACCTACCTACCTATCTATCTATCTATAACATTCAGAAATGTCATTAAAACAATCTACCTGCTGGAATGAGAATGGCTTCTGAATCCAGTTTTCTTGCTCATTACAGTCTTGATTTTCAAATATTATTTTTGACCCATGTCTGTTCTCATCAGATCTTTCTAATGAAGTTAATACATGTAAATACAGTGATGTATTTCTGGTTTCCTGAAAATTAATCAGGAGACCTCTTAGTCTATTTTGCATTTTTTAAAGATACTGTTTGTTTTGTTTTGTTCTGTTTTTTTTCAGATAAAATGAACATGTAACAATGTCCCTATGTTCCCATGCCTAAATAATCAATTTATAGAAAAAGATACTTTCTCATTAAGTATTTTACTACATACACATTTCAGCAGGTAATGTTTAACTTTTGTGACCATGTTTGCCTTCAGAGCAGAGAAGACAGAACTGCAATAGTCACAAGACTGTTCTTGTTATGGTCTGTCTCTGGCTTCTGACGATTTTAAATTGCTTTGTCACTCTTGCCTCTGCATAGTATGTCCAAAATTTTGCCTGAAAAGACCAATTTTCAATTACATTCTGAGAGAAAAGAGGCTGGGGACTGGATATTTTGCATTTTTCAAAGTGCCATAATTCAGCTTTTACAATTACAAATACTTTCTGCACGGAAAAGTCCTTTCAGAATACTCTCAGAATATACGTGGTTCTTTTTTCAAGAAACAGTTAATGAAAGAAGCTGGGCACAGATCAGAAAAAGACATGCTGGAACAAATTGATAGATTAAACAACAACATCTTATCAAGAATAGGTGACATGTCTCAGCAGCTCACAGATGGAGTATCTATGATGTTAACCCAACACGTGGGCAATCCTGTGTGTTAAATTTGTGTGTAAAGTTGTAAACAGATAAAATCATAAACTTTGCCTGAGGTGTCGAGATAATGAACTTCTACATAAACCAAAGGGTGTTGACCTTGAAGGAAGTAGTGAAGCCCTTCCAGGATGAGGCTTATAATTGAGTTGATGCTTGTGTTTCACCCCATCTAAATTTAATGGATATCAGCAGGATCATATCTGGGAATGAAGGCAAATAGCCTAAAACAAGGCAGGTGTGAAGCTCAGCAGCTCACTTGGAAGGCAACACAGGTCATCATGAACATATCACCTCTGTGCTCCAACTCCTTAAAGAATGCAGAATCCAGCATGGGACCTGCTGCTTAATATTCACAGTCCTCCATGGTAATGGCTCTGGCTAGCTTTGAGATCAGCTCTCACTTTCTGACCATGACCTCCTGTCATACAGGTACACTCTGCTGTAACTAGGAAATCAATGGGAGAGGCATATGGTGTGGAAGGCCAAGTTTTCACAGGAACTAGATCTTGATGATGGATCTTGCCACAGAAAAAAGGAATGGCTGTGTCCTGGTTTTAGCCAGGACAGAATCACAGAATCACAGAATCCTAGGGGTTGGAAGGTGTCTTGGTTTTTGCAGCCCAAAGCGGAAGTCAGTCCCCAGCCTGTACTGGTGCATGGTGTTGTTCTTCCCCAGATGCAAAACTCTGCACTTGTTCTTGTTGAATTTCATTAAGTTTCTCCCCGCCCAACTCTCCAGCCTATCAAGGTCTCGTTGAATGGCAGCACAACCCTCTGGTGTGTCAGCCACTCCTCCCAGTTTAGTGTCATCAGCAAACTTGCTGAGGATACATTCTGTACCCTCATCCAGGTCGTTGATGAAGATATTGAACAACACCGGTCCCAGTACCGACCCCTGAGGGACTCCACTAGTTACTGACCTCCAACTAGATACTTATTTTCTTAATTCCAAGTAGGAAAGATTATTTATTTTTAAACACTAATAAATACTTCATTATTTTCTGAAGTAATTTAGCAGAGGTAACACCAAAACTCATGTGAAAGGAAACAGGATGATAGAGGACAGAAGAGTGAAAAGGTGTTTGCTACTATCCAATATATCTTACAAATGAAGAAATAAGGGGGCTGGCTTGTTTATATTCCTTCAACTAAACAAGAGATGCTCAAAGTCTAAACTATAAAATGCATGGATATATTAAATGCTCTTATGTTTTGTTTTGTAATTCACTCCTGCTGTACCGCTGCTTTAACATGCACTTGGGTATCCGTACATATTGAGCCGTAGGCATTTTCAAAGTCATTTCATGAGCCTGTCTGTTTTGAACTTTAATTTAACAGCAATATGCTGTGTTGTGTGGCCAAAGATAAGTAACAAGTTCAGGAGCATCCCCCTCACAAAAATTTTCCACAAGGCTTGCTAAAAGTTGTGTCTCTTAGGAAAGCATTCTGAGGTGTTTCTGTGCTCCTCTGATTCTAGTCTTCAAGTTAAGAAGTCAAGTCCAGTGCTCTACAACGAACTCAGCTCTGTTTTACTGCACACCTGATTTGGAAATCTTACAGCTCGTTTAATTCTTTGTCCCCTGAAATTTGCTGTGACTACCTCTCAGGCTCTTGTGAGAGCCACCACAGTGAGAAGTCCTTATTTTCTGCCAACTTCCTTTCTTCTCATCCACCTACTCACCCAAAAATTATGTTTCCATATTTCCAGTTCTCCTATTCAAGAATTTACTGAAATACTGGTTAGCTAAGGAAATTCCTGGCATACTGTGAGTCATTTTCATACAAATGTGGAAGTATAAAAAAACACTTCCCTCTGTGTCTCTAAAATGCTCTCTCTCCCACATCTACAATGTTAATTTAATACCATAATTTCCTCTTTCCACTTTTTAAGCCTTTCCTCAGATACTTTTCCCCTTAATTTTATAATGGCACTATCTCTTTATACTTGCATTTATTCTGAGCAGTCTTCCCTCTTTCACCAGAAAGTATCTATACTTTATACTATAACAGGGGTATCCTCACCAACTTTGACAGTCCTGGTTTCTCTAATTAGACCCAGAGCTCTTCAACTCATGGCCTCCAGACCAAATCAGGATAGCATGCAGTGGAGGAAATCCTTGGCAAGATCAATAGGTTTAAGAAAATTTGCTCAGCAGGACCTTAAGAATAGAGCAAAGAATGACCATCCTGCGTTTCCAGCACTGTTAAGTTCAGAGAACCCCAGAGAATCCCACACTGGCACACAAAGTTACAGATAATCATAAATAACTCAAGCAAAGCATCATGCTAAGCAGCCCATCAAGCGCCTGTAACTGAGATAGCCTGGGTGTTGCGGGCATTGGATGTAAAAGAATGAACATGGCATGGTTTGTCTCCGCATACCCACTAAGACTTCCACACATTGAAAGAGAACTCTTAGGGGATGTATAAAAAGTAAAGGACATTTATATATCTAAAAGCGATTTTTTATATTAGTTTTTTGTTAATTTATTAGTTTGATAATATTTTAGAAATTTGAAAGAGTTAGAAAAACTTCTGAAGTTCAAAGAATTGACTAGAAAAAAGGAGAATAGCAGAGAGATCTGTTTTCCAAAGCTGTTCTTTTGATTTGGCATAGATGAAAATAATTTCAAACTAAATGTCATAATGGTTATGGTAATATATATGATTAACTGTTTTTTTTTCACTTATTTTGAGAAGGTAAAATACCTTAAAAAAAAGAATGCAATTAAAATCTACTTCCCTTTTACAACTTTAAACATATTTTCAAGGAATTGATTAATTATAATACTGAAAATACTTACTAAACCCATTATATAAGAAAAAAATTGCTTTATCAATCATCACAAATTATGGGTCAGAAATATTTTGAACACAAAACCAACACCATGTATATATAGTTGCAGATTTTTAGAGAAAAAAAAAAAGACTGTTCCTGAAGTGGAAATAAAGAAAGGAATGTATTAAGTACTTCCTATCATTTCAGCAGGTATGGAATGCAGAAATACTGACAGAAGTCCATGAGAAAATGTAGGAACTAGCCACAGTTCAGGCACCACAAAGTAAGGACAGTCAAATCTGCCAGAAGAATCTCACTTTTTGATTGCACCCTATTTTTTTTGTCAACTAGAATGCAAAAAAAAAAGATGTGAAAAGTTTCTGAAGTCATCACATTGCTATCAGGAGCAGTGGGAATGCATCCTACTAGGCATTGGGATCTGTAAAATCTTTGGTCGGGTTTCTCTTTTTACAAAGAGAAGCAAAGTATGCATGCAAGGTTTGTATTTAAGTGCAACCAATCATTCCAAGCTTGTTTTAAGGATAAGACATTTTTAAGAAGATTTGCTCATACAAAAGTGATGTTGCCTTGGCAACTGTAACTATAGAAAGCCAGAGTGATTTCTTCCACAAAATCCTTCCTAGTGCTTTCTCCTTCTTAATAGGAATGTGTAAATACCTTCTTTTAAGCTACCTTTATCAGAAATATTACTCATCATTGATTCTACCCTTGAGGCATGGGAATCCAAAACCATGTGCTTAAAGCAGATTGAGTAGTGCAAAACCAACCTGCAAACACTTATTTCAATTAAAAAAATAAAATCAGATCATGCATTTCTGCTCTTGAAGGGAAGTGAAAATTTGAAAAGAATGCAGCATTCTGTTTCCGTATTGCAAGATCTCATTGAATAAATTGTGCCATGTATTCATTTATCCTCAAACACAATAAGGATTCGCTTTTGTGAATAGCAGGCAGAAGGAATTAAGACTGCAATTTAATATACTTAAACTATATTCATGTAAACAGATCTACTGAATCACTGCACAGCTCTACATTGCATACTGTGGACTTATCTATGTGGCTGGGAGAAGTTTAAAGCCTCTGTTCACCTCTTCATTACATGGTAAAACTGTGTTCTGATTTCCCTGACACAGTATTTGAGGTCCATCATTAGCGATATTTGGCATAGTTCTGCTGACCCCTAAGCTTGTCATTTAATAACTTATCCAATTTTTCTGCTGTGCTTGCTAGAGTAGACGATGTCTATTTAAGCTTGAATCCTGCCTTTGACCTTTCTCTCTAATAAATAACATTTTACCACAGACCTCCCTCTCAGGACATGTTGTTCAGCTTTGACTTACTGATGCCATAGAATACATCAGCCACAGGAATGGGTTCTTGCACTGAAATAGGGATGGAAATTAACTGCAGTTTGCAAATTGTCTCTTTTCATTCATTATCAGAAGAGTATTGTTTTCCCCAACTCTGCTTCCTGCCTGTATGTATGCTGTCCTAAATTATAGTTGCAAACCACACAGTACGAAATCCAGTTATACTGTGTAACTACACTATGTACCCTCTTTCTTTCCCTTATCTGTGATTCTGTAACTTAACATGTATTTAAGAACCCCTGATGTTAATATTCAAACAGTATTCGAGCACCCTGCTATGAACACTGAAAGGACTTATCTTTTGTCTGTTAAAATGTCACTAATAAGTTACACAATATTACAAGTCATCAAGAAGTGGTATCTGTAGATGCCACTAGAAATCTGGGAAACCACTATCTTCCATGATGCACATGAGGATTTTTTATGCCCCTGTAGTTTTGCAAGGTGCTAGAAGTCATACACATTTACTTAGGATGCATCTTCATCATCATCATTCCAAGCATTCCTGGTATTTTTAAAATCTAACCATCCATGCCAGTCTGGCTGGGAGACTAGCAGCATTTAACATAATGGGTCTCAAATACACATGTTCAGCACCTGTTTTCTAGTGATTCCCAGGCCTACAGAGTGGTTAATGTCCTCTAAATAATTTAAGCAATTCTTAAATTTTTACTCATCTTCAGCAATTACACAGAGACTGTGCTTCAGTGAAGTGTGTTCTCAACATTGTAACAGTATCAAGACACTCAAAATCCAATGTGATATTCACGAACTTTAATTTTCCACTAGCTTCTCAGAGATCAACAGCAAGGCTACTTAAAAAAATAGTTTCATAAGATGGATGCATTGAAAAAAAAAAGTATTAAATCCTGAATTTTGAAGTCAAAGACGACAGGAAAAGTTTAACCAAACAAGGATCTGCTGGGATGTCTGTTCTAGGCTAAATTAGTCTTTCATTCTATGTTCAATTATCCTAGCTTGTGTTCACTTTTAGGTCTTTTGACAAACTGAGTAATGTGAGGTTTCTCCTCACAATAGTCAAGAAAAGACATACTGCCTTATACTCTTGACTTACCTTTTGATCAATGTATTTGTTTTCTTCAATTGCTGATCTTTTAGAGTGGTCACATGAGGAAGAAGATGCTGAAGGAAGTCTTCGCAGTAGACAGCTGGTATCTTGTTGCTGGCGATCAATGAACTGCTTCATAAAACTTTCCCTTGTGATTAAATAGAAGATATTAATGGATTAAAAACCCAGGAAGAGTTAATATTTGGTTTTCTTTATGATGTGCCACAACCCATTACCGCCAAGATGGACAAACTGCAAGAAAAATTGTACTGGGCTGTAAAAGTATAAATGAACAAAGTGGTGAAACAACCGATAAAACTTAAATTCATTTATTAAAGAAATCCATAAATTAATTGAGGTGAGTAGCTTGCTTGTAGCTTTGAAGAAAATAATTTTATTCTTTTTACTAATAATTCTTTTATTTATTTATTTACCAATTAAAGTGCTAAATATTTGAAGTGCCTTTTGCAGTTTTCAGCTCTTTTGAGCTCATTAAACAGTGAGTTGTTACTTCAATGTTATTCAAACGCTGATATATTCCAAAGGAAACATACTCTCTGCTAGAATTTCTTTCTTCAAGATTTCAAACAACATCTGTTCATATAGCTGCTTTGAAAACCAGTATTAAGGACCTTCCGCAATTCTGTGCCTCACATATGTTATGTTTAAAATGTAGAAGTATTTCTGTTTGCAACAAATGTACCTATAACTTGATGTATTTTAATTTTAGTAGAGTTGCCCTGTTTTCAGCACAAATTGACTGACAACACTAATTTTTATGCAGAGAGAGAGTTCTACATAGTACAATAGCTTCAGATTTAAAAATATGATTTGCTAGAGATAGTTTGAAGTCTGTTTCAGTAGTTAGCATGATCACTTATTAGTCTAGAGTATGCTGAAAAAAACACAGCTAGAAAGCAACACCGAAAAAGACTAAGAACGGGAGAAAAATTACCTCCATGTATAACCAAACAGCATTTTAATACTAAAGGCAAAACATCTATGATTGCTTCCCTGAGTTTTGGAAGGTTGTTTTTCCTGAACCTTCTGACCAGCAGTATTCCTTTAATTCAGCTAAGATGACAGAAACAGGTCAAACCAGTTGCATTACCTTCTTTGTGATTTTAATCAAAATAAATGTAACCTCAGGAGACCCAGAACAATGGCAGCCATCTTTCACATCATCCTCTCTCCTGGCATGTGCTCAGTGGGGACACTGGGACGGGTGTGCCCAGAGGACCTGTTTCAGTGGCCTTAGCAGCCTGTATGTGCTACAGCTGCCCTTGGATTTCTGTAAGCTTTTTTGGGGACCATGCCAAAAATAATTGTACTGTAACTGATGATCTAGTAGCCAAATGAGGGTCTGATCCTTTGTTAAGGCGAGTTTTAGAGGAAAGTGGTAAGTATGCAAATCCAAAGAGAGGACAAGGTCATCACAGAGTAAGTGGTATTAGATGGCCTGTGTTAACCCCTCTAACGATTTTCTGCCAGTTGGCCTTATCTTAGAAAAGCTACATGAGAGTTGATTAGACTGCTAGTTGTCTAGGTCAGCCAAGAATCCCAAATCCGAAAGGGAGTGGAGAACCAGCAACACACAGTTCAATCATATTGTACTTGTGTTGGTTCTAGTCAATCTAGTTGTTTTCATGAATACATTATATGGAGGCTAGCATTATGATTTTTTTTTCAAAAGTAAATAAAAAGTAAAACCAAAATGTCACATCCCTTTGACACCATTGCTAATTCTGTTTCATTTTTGATTTTCTGAACTATCTGCCTATTCCACAACAAAACAGTTAAATATTTTGGGTGCTATATCACACCAGACAAGATTACAGCATACTAGTGAAGGAAATATTTCAATACCTTATTTTTGGAACTGTGAAATCTGAAGGGAGCTTGGAGATTTTCACCATTTGTGGCCTGTTTGGAAACTTTTCAAAGATGCGCAGACGCAGTGGAAGCTTCTCCTTTGTATCTGCATTTGCTTCACTTTGCTTTAGCTGAAAACAAGAAAACAAAAAAAATGACAAAGAGAAATTTTGCTCTATGGTATCTCAGCCTTGTTTTTCAGAACCCAAATAATAACAGCAATCATTTGAAGAAACAGAAGATGGCAGCAAAGAACTACAGAGGGTAAATTTGACACAAGTTTATTTGTCTGCCTGTGCTAGAAGCTGTCAAATACCTAATACCATACCTATAATTGAAAGTCATAAAATGGAAGGATTGTGAATAATTTTAATTTTAAAATATGAAGCGTATTAGTGTCCTATTCAATATGCTTATTTCTATGTTTTCTTTACAGATCCCTAACACTTTATCAAGCAAATAAATACCCATGATCTTTTCTTATTAGGCACATCTTTCTGTATATGCTGTCAGCTCTTCAGTATTCAAATATAACACAGTATCTTAAAAGGGAGCAATTTCAAAGGAATCCAGCTCTCAGAACAGGCAAATAACAGGAAAATTACATTTAGATGAGTATTATAAGTAATAACAAAGAACTCAAAAGAATCTGTCTACATCAGCTGTTTTGATACTGAGTTGCAGCAAAGCACATAGCAAATGTTGCATTTATAAGTATCCACAAACAGTTATTCCATGGTATATCACTCATCTAAGTAGAGAAAAGGCAGATACATCTATCTATGTGGACAGATGATGGCTACATCAAATGATGTACAATAAAAAAGATATGGTGTGGAGATATGATTCTTGAATTTTGATTACCTTACATAGTAATTCAGTTGTGTCATTGCAACAAAATACCAAGTCAAAAAGAGTCAGTGAAATTCCTTTTTACATCTACTTTAAATGGCATGTGTATTGCATACTATTTCAATAAGCATATGTCTAACTGAGATTATTTCAATTCTCCTTATCCCACCTGCTTGTGAGCACAGGCTTAGAAGCTTACATTTTAAAACATTTTCACCATCAGCACCTGCAGGGAATACTGCTGATAGACATCAGCTATAGATTTTTACCCGGGGCAATTTCCCAGGAAGTCAAATGCAGTTTTAACTCTCATTTGCACTGCCTAGTGAAATGCATGCTTCCACAGCATGCTATAGAAGAACAACTGCTCTGCTGCACTGTCATGCTATCAGCAACAACACCACTTCCAGCCATAGGACAGCTTAAACTGAAAATCAATTCATATTTGGTTGGATATAAGTTGTCATGTGGACTGAAAAATGGTTGAAGAGCTACAAACAAAGACTAATGATTAATGGTAAAGCACTGAGTCAGAATAGGAGGGGAATAGTGCATAATTCTGTATTATGTCCAGTCCTATTTAATTGCTTTATTAATGATCCTTCAAATGAAGAAATGGTGACATTAATGAAATTCACTTGATATTAAAATGTGAAGAGTTGCAAATACCATATTGGACAAGGAAAAGGACAGATTCAGAAACAGGGGCAGGAAATAACAGACTGAAAAAATTCTAGAGCAAGAACAGGAGCAGAAACTAAACAAGAACTTGCACTTCAATAAAGCATCAAAAGGCCAACTTGGGCACCAATTACATTACCAGCCAAAGGCTATACTCACAACCAATCTCTGTTCATTAGAGATTAAACAGTTTCAGAAAATGGCACAGAAGTCCACAGCTCCTCTCTGCACTGCTTTGAAGAGACAATACCTGTGTATGCATTCACTTCTAAATACCGTTTTACCAGTCTCACGCTGACAAGCCAAAACAGTGCAGAAGAGAGGCATGAAAACCAGAGGAGAAGTACAGAAACCTACTGGGGTAAGAGAGAAAAAATGGAGAGAAAGACTAAAGGGGCCGGATATTTATACTAACACAGAATCAGAGAGTCATAAAATGGTCAGGGTTGGAGGGGACCTCTTGAGATCATCTAGTCCAGCCTCCCTGCTAAAGCAGGTTCACTCAGAGCAGGTGGCACAGCATCACGTCAAGGTGGTTTTGAATGTCCCCAGAGAAGGAGACTCCACAACTTCTCTGGGCAGTTTGTTCCAGTGCTCTGTCACCCTCCAGGTAAAGAAGTTTTTCCTCATGCTCAGATAGAACTTCTTATGTTGCAGTTTATGTCCATTGACCCTTGTCCTGTCATTAGGCACCACTGAGAAGAGTCTGGCCCCATCCCCTTGACTCCTGCTCCTCTTGGGAGGGAGTACAATGTTGCATACATCTATCATAACTGATAATAAAGAAAGGAGGGGAAATGATGTAAATTTATGTAAGAAATATTTGAAAACAAGTTATTTCAGGAATATAATAGAGAACCCCAAATATAGGAATGAGAGGATGAAATTAAGCAAGGCTGAGAATACAGATTGCTATCCTTACAGTGAAATAATCTGAGTGTTCAGAGAGGTCTCCAGAGGGAAGAGCCTCATCATTTCAAATTCAGACAAGACAGAATTCTTGAAACACCAGAGTACTGCAGAAAGAAATCCCTCACTAACAAGGAAATGATTGCATAATGTAACAGGGCTTTTCTGCAACATTGTACTGTTTAAAAGCTTTGGGAAGGGGTAATTTTTAGAGGAAAAAAACATTCCCAGTTTCTGCTGGTGTGATTTTTAATAAGAAAGCATTGCACAAATATGCAGATTTTGGCATGGAAAACAATGTGTCTTCCAGCTATGCCATCCTGCTTGCAGAAGCCAGTGTGTACAGAATAGAGCGCATATGATAGGTTGCAATGTTGTCCAAAGCCTCAGTGCAGAACAGACCAGGAAGAGCTTGGAAGCAGGAAATTGCACAGTTCAAAAGGTAAGCAAGGGGGCAGCAATATTCCTGTCTAACCAGAAGAATGATTCAAGATAGGCTTTAAAATAACCTAAAGTCAAAGCAGTTCTATAGAATATCTCCAATTACTCATGCTGTGATAATATTACATATCGGGGAGCATGAGGCATTTAGCTTCACTGAGTTCTTCTCTACACACTTAGGGTGTAATTGCTGCTCCCCATGACATACATCCTGTTTCGTATTGTTGCTTGAAACCTTCACATTTCAACTTTCTTTAACACATAATGAATACGTATATTTTAAACGAACACATATATTTTTAAAGGTACAGGATTGTGTTGAAATGTGGCAATGGTGGTGCAGAATGTTTCAAGTAACAGCTAAATCAAAAATAAAATCTCAGGATATTTTCTCTATGATTTTAATTTATTATTATTATTATTGCTGTTGCTGTTATTGTTATTATTATTATTACTACTGGCAAGGAAATACTCACTGGCCTGATTTGCTCTGCAGGGCCCCTGATCTCCAGCCCCAAAGAGCCTACTGGGTACAGATCACCAACATTCTGTCAGCTTGGCCTGGCTCAGTTCTCTTGTGGCTGCTAGAATGGTAAAAAACACTTACAGCTGTAATGCCACAGAAGGAATTTATGTCTATTTTCACTGTTTCCATCGTGCTTGAGTTTACACAGGGGCAGATTTAATGGCACACGACATACACTACAACTGTCTGCTCTGAACCTAGATCAGAAGAACTTATACAAATAGCACATAAATGGTGAGGGGTGGCAGAGAGGAAATCTTTATTTGGGATTCCAATGGTACGTTGAATAATACGTTCAGATACAGGTCCCTGAAATCTGTTCACAAAATTGTCTTAGAACAATACAAAAGACGGCTGCAAGAAAGGCAGACTTATTGGTGAAAAAAGCATACTTGTGTTTTTTTCTCCCAGAAAGGCATTATGGCTATGTCTCCATTTGGTTTGGAGCAATTTGAAGTGAATCCCCCAACCATCAGCAGCTGCTGTTTGCTGGTTTAGTTTATGATCTGTGTTGGTGAGTAAAACAGAATCTTTTTGGAGGAAACAAAACCACAAGCTCCACCTTGGTTATACACAAAAATGCACTCCAGGCACTGAGGCTGACTTAAGAATCACAACCAGTGACTGGTCCTTAGAGTGGCTTCAAGTCCCATGTGTGATGGGGCATGTAGTTCAGTGTGAGACTGAATCTATTCTGAAGTAAGATTCTCTGAACTGCATGCACTGTAAATGTGGCAGCAGCAGCAACTGATTCTTTGTACTGATTCTCTCTCACAGTGCAGCCCAGGTGTTATGTAGCATGATCTCATCCATACTAAATGCAGCTTCAGCTGTAAATTTATTTGTGACTCCAAGGCTTCCTTGCAAGAAGGTGATTGCTAAAACCAGCTTTAGCGTAATTAAGATCTGGGCCCTTAAGACTAAAGAGAACCTGTAAGTGGTTGTCTTAAATACACACAGTAGCATGAATGATGGTGAAACTGGAAGACTGGGATAGAGGCAGGGGTAATAAAAGAGACAGCAGGTAATGACTAGTGAGAAAAAGGAGCAGGGTTAGCTCTTTAACGCATACACACCCTGGCTGTGGTCAGGCAATCATGTTGGGATGTCAGAAAAGCAATCACTGACCTATTGGAGATGATACCAGCCTTCCTGGCAGGAAGGTGGCATCTTCCACGTAACTACACTGGTCCCACCAGCCCAAAGAGCCACACCATTGACTATTGACAGACCACTCCACCTCTGCCAGCTACTAAAGATTTCTCATTGTGTTTCAGAAGTAAAAGTGTTGACATTTAAAAATAAAAAAAAAATATGCTAAATTACAGTGCTTAAGCTACACAGTATATGCAGTGTTACGTAGGACCTGAAGAGGAGAGTAAGGCAATAAATGGTGGTTCTTCATTTTTTAATTTTTAAACATTGTAGTACTGTAGTCACCCAGATATTAATCACTCCAGGTGTAGTCAGGGTGGAAGTAGTGAGTTCATTTAAAGTGTATACTACAACGTTTTTGATAGGAGTGACTGGAGTTACTGAAAAAGCATTAAAGCATTGGAGTGAGACAAGCAGAAGGACCTGATTAGAAGAGTTGTATTCTCACAGTCTCTCCCTGTGTTCACCAGAAGAGACATGTCACAGTGCACTTCAGATCTTCAGGTGAACACAGGGTGGTGTCACGCCTGCCCTCCAGCCTACATCCCCTTCTATAGAAGCAGGATGTGAGAAGTGTCTGCACATGCAGAGGTCTCATTATTGACTCATGTGGGAGCTGACAGCCTGGAACATGGAAATGCTCCGGGCTCTGGTAGTATGAACAAGATTAGTTGAACAGTTCAAAGGGCTAACTAAGGTGAGTATCTCAATATCACCAGTTTGCATTTAGAGACACAAACATCCCCAAAAGTAACGTTCTTGGCAAAGCAAACTGAAAGCTCAAATTTAACACAGCCATTTGAGTTTCTAAGACATTGAAACATTGGTAAGAACATGCCAAAGGAGAAACAGAGTTCACCATAGCAAAACGGCTAAGACCTACTCTTCCTAACTTTTTGTTTTGTTCTTTATTCATTTAATTTTGATCATGGAAGAAGAGTCAGTAACGTGCAAAATGTAAAGTGTGAAAGGCGCAGTTTTTATATGGCCTGTGAGGCAAGTATATGTGAAATTCACTGAAATGCTCTGTAAATATTTCAATGAAATGAAACGATGATGGAAAATTCACTGCAATGCTCTAACTCTTGCATTTTAGTTGACAGTTTTCATAACAGGCTGAGATCAATCATGTCAAAAATTAAAAACTTTGCTACTGCTGTACACACAGTTTATTTAGGAACTGGCCAGCTGCCCAGAGTAATTCCATGGTGACTGAAAAGTTCAAACCATTCAAGGAAGTTCAGAGAGTCTCACTATGGGATGGCTTTAAATGAATATTATTTGGTACCTTATAGTGCACTGCTATATATCAACATTTTTCACTGCAAATCTCCTTTAGGGGATGTATTTGAAGAATAAAGTGACTATACAATATCTGTGTTATGCTTTTAGCAAGATATGCTATGTGTTCCAACACCAAACACTTTGAGCATGAAAGTGCATGGGAATGAAAGACATTACAAATTGACACCAGAAACCATCCAACAGGTTTCCAGAATTTTTTACTTATCCAAATTCTCAGATTTACCATCACTTCTGGCTTGTCAAAAGGAGCTTTGAATGAAATCCAAATAATTAGCATTAAATGACATGTAAATTAAACTATTAAAAATCAGAAAGGCAGATTAAATGAGCCACTTTTTTCCTTTCTATTATTGTTCTGAAATCATGTAGACCTGCTAAATTTTTGGATATGAATGAGCTATACTAAAAGAAGATATGCATATGGGTAAGCTTCCACAGGCCACACTCAGCCTTGGCATCAATTTGTATCAACATTCTTGCATCTGCATTTGGTTTAAAGTTCTACACAAATCAGCTCTGCAGTTACTATTATTTACACCTGCAATTCCATCAACAATGAAGAAAAAGCTCAATTTTGTTTGAGCAAACTGCACCATGAAAAATAAAAGGCAAAAAATATCTGGAAACTAAGGTAAAAAAATCTGATAATCTGAATTTGGGTAAAAGTAACACTTGCAGTGTTAAAAAGCAGCATTTACAATGTGTAGATCTTATTAGTATGTCTATAGTGCTATGTAAAAGACAGCCAAGGGCCTAACCCCTTGCCTAAGGTCAGATGGTACCTGCTGACTACAACCATAGTTGATAATACTTGGCTTTTCCTTCCTCTGTGCCCTGTGTGGACCTAATTACAACAGTTATTTTTCTACAGGTTTTCCGATTCTTCAAGGCGTCTGAAACAACATGAGAGCTTTTATGTGCAATTCCCCTGAGCAGAACTTCTATAGGATCACATTCAGGTTGTGTATTGCCTGAGTGGAGAGGTAGATGAGCTTGTGAGTTTGGCTGAAGGTGGGATAGCATTAGAAGGACTATGTGGCTTAGAGTCCAACCTGGTGAGGCTTTGTCAGTGCTTTCTTTTAAAGCAGTCTCTCAATTAAAATATTCCCTGAACTACACCAAAATATTGACTGGGAGAAAGTGGCTGGAGCTACAGGAGAGAGCCAGCAGTGAACCAGTTAAGTGGCGTACACAGCAAGGGATTAGCACTAGGGCTTGCTCTCCTGTCCTTTTAGTCAACTGCCTAGATGTACCAGTTGTGAATTTTACCCTTTGGGTTCAGCTAAATAAATGGGAACATGGCAAGCAATAAAAAAATCTCCCATGTAGGGACTGTAAAACAGAACCTAAATTGATTTTAACCACATTCTGTGCTGCCTTGAGGAATTTTCAGTGAAATGTACCAAATAATATGATTACAGTGGTGCTGGCACTCACAGTGGAGACTGCGCTGTTGATAATATAAGGGTAAAATAAACTGAAAAAGTTCCTGGCAGATGGAGGAACAAGATTCCACCTATGTTTCTCATATGCACAAGATTAGGTTTTTTTATAAACAACTTTTCTGTGTCACAGGGTTTATATGCTGTGTGTAGTACGATTTGGTGCTGTGACTGCTATTTCCCAATCATTCATTTAAATAACTTTTTCTTCAATTTTGCATGAAGTAAGTCTTCTAGATTAATAAGATACTGAGTAAGGTTTCACAAATGAGGGCTTTTAAACTTCCTTTCAGTAATTGTAGCTCCTATCAGTTCTTCAGGAACAAATGTTGCTGACAAGATGTGATTGCAATTCAAATGGTACAAAACTCCTCTAGCAAAATTTGGCTAAGATTTAGTCCATTTATCTAATAGAGGACAGAAATCCAGCATGTCAGAGTTTCTGTTTGATTAACTGAGAGATAAATAAGATTAATTTTTCAGAACTATTACTTCTTATTGTCTCAGACTTAGGCAAACATTGCTACGTTGATTACACTTCAGCCGTATCTCCAAATCTTTCTCCCTTCTTTCTGCAGTGGCAAGACTGATACCATTTTAAAAAACAAGAGATCTGAGATCCTGCACAGTCAATGTCCATAATCAAGCCCCCAGGAATGTGCTTACCAGACCAGATTCAACCTTCTTGCTTTTAGACTGAGGTACCTACCTGAGTTAATTAAGTTATGGTTGTCTTAGCCTCTCTTTATAGCCAAGAGGCACTTGTAGATGTCAGTTCAGATCTCGAGCTGGCTGTAGCTTTCAGACATGCTTATCTTTTTCCATTGACTAAGTAGGGAACTTGAATCCAGTATGTTCTTTAAATCAGATGTGTTATTCCCATTGTTAGGCAGGATGAATCTAGGCCATAGCATCTATGATGGTATTTGTCTCAGTTAATTATAGTTGTCCAAATGTGAAGTACATTGTATAATCACCTAGGCACTTCCTATATTTAAGCCAAAAGGTATCTTCAGATACTGACTCATCCCATACTAACACATAAGTAAGACAAGCAAGGTGGAATACCACCTTAGGGTAAGTCTTTCATTCAATGCAGAGACAGTATAAGGCTACATCTATACTAGTAATGTACTGGGATATGAGCCTAAGAACTGAAATAAGATTGTCCATTGTGTTACACTGTTAGCAAGGCTGCTTGCACAGTTTCGGTCTTGGCCAGCTAGCACTCTCACTTTGGGACTTATGTCAGCTGTGGGCATTCCCAGTAGGCAGTATGGAAACTTCCAATTTAAGTGGCAGGTAGTTCTGGAAAGGGAAAATAACTTAGCCGTATGTACAAGCCAGGCTGTGCCAGCCAGCTGGCTTTAGGGACAGAGAGCAGGTAGGTCCTGGACAGCTCGCCCTCTTGATATAGATCAGCTGAATGATCAGCTTAGAGAAGGTGCTCTAGCATTTTATCTTATAAGCATTTTATTTATAAACATTTTATCTTATCTAGAGACAACATAAGATAAAATGGTTTCTCTTAGATAAGAGAAATCCCACCCTTATTTTAAAACAGTTCAGGGATGGATACTTTAAAATAAATAATGGAAATGAAACATAAATCTAATGTTAACAGGCATAACTATTCTTTTAATAGCTTTTTCACATATAAATAAAGCTTTACCATTTTCATGTTCATTATTTTTCTCTCAGGATAAGTAGCAGAAATATTTTTGTTTCTGTACAAAGGTTAGTGAGTCACAAAAGAATATCCATAATAATAAAAAATGCGTTACATGCTCCATTTCATCAGAGGAAACTGCTTGAGACTTAACTTTAACTAGGCACCATTATTTGTTACGAACTGTATATTTGATGAACAATAAGCAACTAAAATATTTTCAAGTGAACAAAAGCACAAGATGTATGAATTCTGCTCTTGTACAAACATAATCACTCAATACTGACTAGGTTCAATGTGTTACTCTTCAAGACTCAGGGTAAAATTCATTACAACCTAAAAGGGTGCTTCTGTGCAGGAAGCAAAGGATGCACCATTGCAGGTGAATTCAGAGACTCTTAATGTCTGCTTACATATTCCAGACCCTACGCATGGAAGATTTCTGGAGGTGGATTTGTAAATGATGCTTACCTACCTGTAGCTGAGACACACAACTTCATCTGCCCTGCTGGGTTCACAGAAAAATAGAGCCAATCTGGGAAATGATAATTGTGGACAGAATTTCAAAGGTTCTCACCACAGGCAGCTACCATTTACTTAAAAATAAGCTGAAGACACTCATAGAAGCAGGTTGTGACTGACTGAGGAAGTCATCATATTGACTTCCTATCAGGATACAGACAGTGAGAGGTATATAAAATACTGAAGAGCAGTGAGGTCACAGGGATAAAAAATCTGCAGTGAATCTGTGTGTCCCTTGTAGTTTAACAAAGCAATATAACGTTCACCTAGGCCCTTTGAATACTGAAGTATAGGAAAACTGGAATTTGATCTCATACGTGCAAAGCCTTTATTCCATGTAATCTGCATAGGCTGCTCTATGCATTGTCTGGGGTATTACACAGGATAGATCACCACTAAAGAGGTGTTGACATAAGGCATAATCAACTTGACTCACTACTTACTTTCACCTGCATGGTAGGAAACACACCTACACTATGCGAACCTATTCCAGATTCCAAAGCCAACCTATGTGTTCCCTACTAATTTCTGAGTGCTGCTTGAGGTGGAAGCAGTCAGGTGTAGATGCTGAACGATATTTGTCACAGCTCACGATGCAGGTGCTTGTGAAGCAGGTTGCACATTGTTTCCCTGGACTGTGGCAATGTAAAACTATGTCTCCTTCCTTTTAGGTGTGCTGCAGTGCCTATGGACATTCTTGGGAAGGGATACTTTGCTGACCCAGATAAATATAATAATACCTTCTAACATACAAAGGATCTTTACAAAGACAAAAAGGATAATCTACTCATGATCACTGTAGTTAAGACAAAAGTGCTTAATCTGCAACATGGAATACAATTCAGATGAGACACTAGATAAAAATTCCTAAAAATACCCTAAGTACTACATGTGATAATGAATATTACATATTCTTGGTTTTACTTACAGGACAAGCTAAGCAAACCTCAACCACAGTGCACAGTACTTTTTTTGTTTCCAGTGCTTTTATTATGAACACTTATCACATGGAATTGTTTCATTAAATGTACTCAGCTAAATGTGTGTGAGGCTGTACACTTGATCTGATGTCCATGTAATAGATATGTCTGGGACTGGACAATTGGAAAGGGTCTGTGGAGGAGTCACAGTGATCTTGTCTATAATGTAGTTCTACAGAATAAAGAGGAACACTCTTCACCAGGAGACTTGGTCACAGGACAGGAGGCTAAGAGCACCACTTGCTTCATGAAAAAAATCTGTCTAGATAGAACACAGCAATTCTTCACTATGAAGACAATCATTGGAGTAAGTTCCCCAGAGAAGTAGTGGAATTTTTATCCCTGGAGATATTCAAGATT
Source organism: Aegotheles bennettii (assembly GCA_013398125.1). Lineage (NCBI taxonomy): Eukaryota > Metazoa > Chordata > Aves > Caprimulgiformes > Aegothelidae > Aegotheles > Aegotheles bennettii. Next base: position 135,251 of record VZRW01006828.1, on the reverse strand, counting down.
TGGCCTGAAAGGAGTCTGGGTAACCTCATCTGTTGACCTGCTTTCAACAGCAGGTTGGACCATATGGTCTCCAGAAGTCCCTTCCAACCTAGACTTTTCTGTAATTCTATGATTTGGTGATAGCTAGGAACTGTAAGACAACAGATGATTATGCTCTTCAGTTTCCCTGTTGTGTATTTGCATCTGCCAACTTTTGAAAACTTTTACTTTTGTTCAAACCTGTTGGGGATCCAGGCAAGGCGATGTGTCCAGGATCCAGGCAAAGCTAGGCGATGAAATCCCAAGCTGGCAGCAAGCTGCCCCGGAGCGCTGGGTGCGCAGAGCCGGCCTCCCTTCTCAGCACTCGATGTCCTTGCTGGTATCGTAGGTTGAGTAGTATCTCAACGTCCAACTCACAGAGCACGTCCTGCTCCTTCCCCCAGTGCTCAGGCACTGAAGGTCCCCTGGTACCTCGAGCCCTGCCTTTCATGGTCCACCCCCTGTTAGGCCATTAGCTTCATTATCATCAAACAATTAGCACCTGAATGTGATGACCAGGAGGGCTGCTCTGTCAATCAACAATCAGGTAGCCCTCTGGTCATCCTCTACAAAACCACTACTGGGCTCTTTGAGGAGGTAATTAATATAACTTACATTTGGGTGAGTATTTGCAACCCACATAGCGGACCAATTTCTACAATTGAATATCCTCAACACTGAGAAAATGTAACTGAAGTTGAAAAAAATATCATAGCTGTAGCTGAGGCCAGAATCCAGTATATTTCTTTGAACAGGAAAGACTTTGTCTTTGCACAAATGAGCTGTCCCTTGCCTTTTTGTGGTTTGTTTTGAATCAGAGGCAGTACATTTAATTTGACACAGGTGGTCTGGGTTTTTGCAGTTTTACAGTATTTCTCCAGTACAGAAATTTGCACATAAAGTTAATTTAACCAAAGGAGGCAAACCTATATGAGTGGTAACTGGAAGGACACAGCAGCTAATCCAAATTACTTCAGAAACCTTCTTGGCTGGACAAATGAAAGCAGTTGGCTGTTACCGGCTGCCCTTTATCCCACACAAGTTTGCTGATGAAATTTTATCCAGGGCTAGATTCCTGTGTTCTGTTATTTCCTTTCACAAGAAATGAGGATGCTTCTCTTTGTGTTTTTGTGGTGATAGATTGCTTTTTTAAAGGGGGAGATATGGGTAAAAATTCTCCCTTAACTCTGAAATCGTGCTCCCACTTGTTGGATATTATGCAGGAAAACCATGCAGGCTTCCTCATCCTTCAGTCGTATTCTACAGGAGTGCCTGATGCAATGTTGAGGAACTCAAGAGAGGAATGCATTGTTGAGAAAATAAAGAGAAGTCCTCTGAATTTCAAGTGGAAAATAAGTGACTGACTTACACTTAGGTACCTAAAAATGTCAGGAAAGTTATAATGAATTCATCCTTTTAAGCAGCTAGCTTTCTTTGATGCCTGAACAAGGAATTAAATCTCATGCAAAGGCCACACCTCTACTTTTTACAAACGTACAAATGTTATGTACAATGTGTACACAAGTGCATGGGTCCACAAGCTCCTATAGGCCTGTCACAGTTCAGAAAAGGCAGTGCAGACCTGTGTGACACAGAAGGACCCAAAGGCAAACACAGCATGCCATCAAAATAAAAAGTTATGCTACACAAGCCCTGTCCTTCCTTCCAAAGAGCTACAGGACTGTCCCTTAATTCAGAGAATGGAATATCTAAAATCACCTATGTGCCCTGAGAAGCACTTGCATTTTTCTTAGGTAACAACCAAATAAAACATAAAGATTAGATAAGCTCCTGATGATACAAAAGCCAGGTAAGCATTTTCTTCCCTGCTGCTATAAATGAAGGAGCAGAAGCTTACATTTCTATTTTTGTTACTGCTATTCACACATTTATAGCAAATCTGACTCCCATCTCTCCTCCTTGAAAAGTGTGTGCTTTTGTCAAGGTTTAACACTGGGCTGGCAATTAAACAAATTATAGATGCTCTCTATTACCCCTCTCCCTTCCCAGAAAGGGAAAGGAAAGAGAATAAGGGAGAGAGACTTACGGGTTGGAAACAAAACTACACAGCTTTAATTAAGATATTAATGATGAAAAAGAAAATAAGGATGAAATGTATACAAAACCAATACTGCACTCCTCCCCCCAATAATGCTCATGTCACCACCAAGGCTGCAGGGCAGGCCTTGGGAAAGTCCTGGACTGGGCTCCTGGAGTCAACAGTAGACAGGAGCTCGATGCAAGAAGGCATGGATTCATGAATGCATGGATCAGGATCAAAGGCAGAAGAACAGATGGAGCCCTCTCAGGAAGCTGACCACAGATGAAGAAGAGCTTGGCCCTCATGATCCTTCAGATTTATACTGAGTGTAACACTTACGGGATGGAACACTTTGTTTGGTCAATTTTGGGTCACCTATTTGGTTCACTCCTCCCTGCAGACTCCTTTCTTTCCTTTTGTTTCCAGTACATAAGAAGTTTAGCAGAACCAAGCAGTGACTTTGGTTTATATAGGAATAAGTATAAGCAAGAGCCTTTTTGCATACCATTCTCCAGCAGTAACTATAAACATCAAGCGTTATCAGTTCTAGAGGCAGATACTGACTGAAAAACATGCCGTTTCAGCAAGTGTAGTTACTTAGAAGAGATTTAACTGAAAAGAAAAATTACTAGAAAGAGAATTGGTTCTGTCCTGGCTCAAACCAGGACAGCTTTGAATATGATCTTTGATCAGAATTTTCAAAGCTCCCTATTTTATACAACAAAGCTTTCCTCCAAGACAGCTCCTCTTGAATTTAATGTGCTTTCTTGACAAATAATATTGTATTGCATATACTAGGTATTGACAACTTCTGAATTAGTACTTAGGTGTTTATTTCACCACTGGGCACCAAATACTTAAGCCAGAATTTGTGACTGATAGCATTTCTGAAAAAATAGATGAAGTAAGAGGTAGGAAAAAACCCAAAGGTGGAAGCTAAAGCCTTCAGGAGACTTTCAAAACTTTCTTAGTTATTAAAAAAAGAGTATTGTGGCACAAGCAGTATTCCAGATGACCACGTTTTCCAGTGTTGAAAGGACAGTTTGTTTCCTAGAAATGGACATATACTCTGTAAAGTTCACTACTTTTGAAACAGTACTACTTTAAGTGCTCTGCATATGGCCCAGGAATGGAGGACCAACTCAAATTTTGTGAACTTTCTACTACCTTCCCTCTATGATGAAAAGAAGGATTTCATGCATTTTATGCAGTACTTAAAATTCAGTTTGAAACCATTATTGTACTTTTCATTTGTTAATAAAATATGTTCAACATTTATCTTTCCTGCCGCTTGTTAAAAAACCATTTACATGGGATCAGATATAACGAAAAGGTAATTTTTCATTTTTATTCTATTTTGTAGCTGTTTCCCACCTGGAATTACCTCATGCACTGTCCTCAGAATAAAAATACTCCGGAGGCAAGTAAATCTAACTAGGCTTTAAAAAGCTCCTTGATTTTCACACACACATTCACATATATACAAAATTTTATGCCGAGTGTGTTTAAATTAGATATAGCAATTATAACACCTTGTTCGCACAATATGTTCATGAAAAATCCCCATGCTGAAACTCCCACTTTAATGCTGAAACCTCAGCACACAAAATTTGGAAGTGATGCTACTGCTGAAATTGTCATTGGCATCTTCTTAGATCTGCTGAATACCTGGAGGCGCTGGGTGAAAGGCACAGGGCTTCGATAATGTATTCTGACCAAATGCGTTACAGCATCCCAGAATGGGGTGCAGCAAGACAGTCAGGACCAGATGAGGCTTCTGCTTTTTGCTCTGCAATTCTAATGGGTATCATCAAGAAGAAAAAAAAAAAAAAGAAAAGAATTCTTTAAAAAGAAAAGAAATACCTAGATGGTTCTTAATGCCTCTATCAAAGCCTTTGATTTTTCACAGCTCTGCTCCTGGTTTACAAGGTGGTCCTAGATGTATGAAAACACTTAGGTCTGACAGGTAGAAAGCCTTCAAATCTCCATTTCCTCTACTGATAGGCAAAATGTCTCTTCAGAGATATTACTCAACATAGCTTTTGGAGCCAGGTGCCTGAAAAATCAATTACCAGTGTTTGACCCGCCATTGTTCCTGGTCTCTATTAAAGGCAGTAGTGAGCTATGTGATTTAGTTTCACTTATCAAGAACCTGGGGAGGTGGGGGGGAAGAAAAACTCCTTCACACTGAACAGTACAAGCAGGTCATAAGTGTGAGTACATTTTTGCTCCTCGTGGAATAAACAAGTTGTTAATAGGTCTGCCAAAATGATATTTGCATTACCAGGACGGTGAGACTCCTTAGTCTTAAAAAGAGTAAGGTCAAAACTACCTTTTGAATGAATAATAGCAATATCTGAATGGCCTGGACTTTCCCTAGAAACAGCTTGCTTTCAAATACCAAGCTGCCTCACCAGAAAACTGATCTTAGGAGAACAAATGGGGACAAAGGGAAAGCATAAAGATGAAATCCCTGAAAAACAGTACCAGTAAAGCATCAGCAAGCTAGCTGCATGGAGAGAGACAGGATTTCTGATTATTTCAGCCTGCCTTGCTAATATTTTTTCTATTATGGACTACATATTTTGCATTGTTGTTAAAAAGAAAATAATTTCCAGGAAATGATGTTACAGAAATCCTATCCTAGTAATGCCACATGCTGATTTATTTACTTAGAAAAAAACTGAGAGGGTATGTAATGAATATTAAGCTCGACTCTTTCCAAGATGTGTTAGTTAAACTGCCAAATTTGCTCACAAATGCAGATCACTTCAAATAGACTTAGCCAGGGAAAAGAAACTTTGGTCAGATTCTAAAGCTGCATGTACAGGTGCATAGATACAGAACACAGTGGAAGTAATAACAGGCATGGGAGGAAGGAAAGAACACTGATGAAGCTTTTGACTGGAATGACTGTACATCATCAATTAGGGGGCATCAAATGAAATAATAATGTGGCAGAGTCATAAGTAGAAAATTAAGTATTTTTTCACATAGTGCACTGAAATTTATCTTTGCTACTGCACACACTAAATGCTAGAATATACATAGATTTGAAAATAGACTTAAATACATGCAAGAAAAAAATCAATCAAGAACTATTGGGCAAAGATAAACCCTGTTGGACACTAGAAGTTTCCAAATGCCTGGAGAGTGACTATCGCTTAATTATGAAATATCACTGGAGGATGAAATATCATTATGTGCGTTTCCTTTTCTTATGCTAGTCCCTAAACATGGAATCATAGAATCATCAAGGCTGGAAGAGACCTTCAAGATCTTCCAGTCCAACCACCTACCTACATCCCACTAAACCATATCATTCAGCACCACATCCAGACGCATCTTGAACACCTCCAGGGATGGTGACTCTACCACCTCCCTGGGCAACCCATTCCAATATCTAATCACTCTTAGAGTGAAAAAAAATTTCCTAATGTCCAATCTGAATCTCCCCTGCTGCAATTTAAGGCCCTTTCCTCTCGTCCTTTCACTATGGGCACGGCAGAGCAGACTGACCCCTGTGTCTCACTACAACTTCGTTTCAGGGAGTTGTAGAGAGCAATGAGGTCCCCCCTGAGCCTCCTCTTCTCCAGACAGAACAACCCCCGCTCTCTCAGTCGTTCCCCACACAACATGTTCTCCAGTCCCTTTACCAGCTTTGCTGCCCTTCTCTGGACACTTTTTTGAAGTGAGGGGCCCAAAACTGAACACAGTGCTCTTTTACTGGCCACTGTCAGGGACTAGATATTGAACCAGAAGGACCCTTGCTTTGACCCGGTATGGCTGTTATATTCTGAGCTTACAGATTCTTCCTCAGTAATCTTCATAATAAATGTCTAAGCACAATACCGGCATTATTTCCATTTTACCAGAAATAAAGATAGTGAAATTGTATCAATCATTGGTCACAAGAAACAGCCAAGAGACAGTCAGTGTCTTGGTTCTACTTTCAGATGACATTGATACTTTCAGATAGATACAATCAGAGCTAGAAGGGAGACACGGGTTACCAGAAGCTATCCTTATTCCTGAAGCTGGGGTTTCTGGGGTTAAGGGCTGCAGAAGGCTTTCCTCTGATGTCAGTGATCATCATCTCAAATACTAAGCAACATCATACATAAAAGGCAGCCATTTTAGGGTAGAGGTCTGAAAGGACTTACATTTGAACATAGTATACTTGGGTCCCCAAGGTAAAAGTCTCTAGTAGAACTTGCTCTCTTAGGACAGTACATTGCCATTATAAACAAGCTATGGAGGTACTCCATATCATTTCGTTACTGACAACAGATAAAATAATATTGCGGAATTAAGACATGTCCAGTGAGAAAAAAAAGTACTAAGCACAGGAAAGCTCATTACAGGCACTGTCAGAGCTTTTCAGGATTTAAGGATTTATTTTTTTTAAGGAACAATATTTTTATAAGGCATGCAGTTTTCAAGCTTTGGGAATATATTCAGCACTTATATAAAATTGGCCTGATTTTAAAAGGGATTTGTTGTTGTTCTGCAACCTGTAAAAATCAGGGCACTTTAAAAAACTCTGTATATTTGACAAGTATATTGTGTGTGTGTGTGTATGTACATTCACATATGCATATGTAACAAAGGTGTGTGCAGGACCTGAAGTGAAGTAGTGATTTTCTTCATAACTTTTATGATTCTGAAATGGTTTGCACTCATGTGTCAGTGTAGATTCAAAATCACATAGGCTGCTGGTAGAGAGCAAAAATATATATGAGAGAATAAAAAATTTATATGATTGGGCTGGAAAGCAAAATATATATTTAGAATGTGATATACATCTAGGATGCCTAGAACAGAAAAAGATGTATCTGCAAGTAGACTCAGGAGGTCTTCAGATCCTTTACTCTTTTCAAAGAACATACAAACAACTGCAAAAAGAGGAGCTTGTCGTGGCATTTTGATTGGTGCTTTTTTGCCCCAAACGTAACTGCTTATACGACTGCCTAGAGGGTACCTCATCCTTCTAGAACTCACATGTTATTTTTAGTGCAGAACGGAATGTAGCACATTGCAAGCTTTTTAACTACCCCAAGGCACTGGCTGTATAACAAAAAGTATCTGATTCAAAGTATTTTTTGTATGTTTCAAAAGATAAATATTAATATTCTTTACTTTTTTTAGGATTTTTTTCTTTTTTTAAAACCCGTGTGAAATATTTTAAACATGACTGAAGTACACACATTTCTTTTTAGAAGGATGTGGTTAATGCAAATGAAAAATAGCCTCTTTGTTATTTCGAGGAGCTGTATTATATCTCTTCTACAAGCTCCTTGCATAGGTCTGTGTTCCCCCATCCTAGTTTTTAACCTGACGTCTGGAATCCTCTGACCTGTAAGTAAAAAATTGCTATTGAATTGCATGTTTAATAGCTGCATTTCTATAGACTGACCGCTTCCACACATAGAGGTATAATAAAAACCTAATGTGACTTTGAATTTTGAATAACTTCTACAGTAAAAGTTGCACCGTGACACTAAACTGATTTCTCCCAACCATAAGCAATTAAACCAAGCACACAGCTAAGTAAGACAGGCATTCCGGACTCCAGCCATTGGAAAGAGTGACATGGAGAGAGAGATATCTGCAGAAGACAATTTAGCGTACCTAAAGTATCACCTGGAAGAAGCCCTACTCCTCTCCATTGCTCAGAGAATTTATGCAACTATATTGCTGAGGGCGGAGGTTAGAGGGAATGAACCCAAGCCTTAAAGTTAGCTCCTACAAGGTTCATGTTCATTACTTTTAGCCAGATTAGGGCTAGTAGATATGTCACTATATCATAAGCCAGAAATGAATTTATGTTTTTATGAGAAAAAAACAAAACCTTCAAAAATTTTTAGAATACTTTGCCAAGTCATACAACCAGTACTATTTTACTATGCTGAGTTACTAGCAGTGCCCAACTAGTGGCAGCATAAACCCATTAACTTAGATCTATGTTCTGTCTACTGCTTTAGAAGAATTTATTCACATAAATGGAAATTAATGAAGCTGGCTATATGACAGTAAAGTTCAGTTTGTTAATATCATGCATCTTTTTCTTTAGGACACAATCATCACAGTCTAGGAACTTATTTAAAGAAAAAGAAGAAAGCATGAGGACCCCTTTTCTCTTGTCTCCTAGCAAAAGAACTCACCACCCTTTGAAAAGTCTTACGGATATTACAGTAATGCTTAGAGATTTCAGCAGAGCCTGGGAGACCATGTTGTGCCCAAAGCTGTAAAAACACTGTAAACAGGCCTCCTCTGTTGTCATAAGGTTAGAACATGAATTCACCAATACATGGGACGATTAGAGTGGAAGAATTACTGTTGTCCCTGTTTGCTAAATATGGAAGTGAAAGGCTTATGAATGTTAAATATGAAAAGTGAAAGAGATAGTAAGAGGCCTCCACAGCAGTAAGGACTGGTCCTTAGTGACCGGCCCAAACTAAAAAACAAAGCCAGGTCTTGCCCTTTCCCCTCAGATTTCACAAGGATACTCCAAGACTTTCAGGGATAGTGGGAGAGGCATGGAAGAAATAAATGTCTGAAAAGATTAAATCAGGCCTATGAGTCACCCTTGTTATATGAAACCGTGCAAGGGGTCACTTTTGCTCAGTTGGGTATGTACTGCCTTGGCTATTAACATTCTTCTAGATGTTACACTGCCTCTGGTGGATAGGAAGCTCCATTTTGAAGTATATTCATTTCAGGTGCCCACAGGGAACCTTGAACTAACACACTGGATTTCTACACAAAGTGATACTGAGTGAAGATGATGATCATTATGTAGTTTGTACTGCAGTTCACCTTCGTTTTACATAACTTCATTCTGTTGAAGTTAATGTTGAAGCTCCTGCCACCAATAAGTCAGCCTTTGTATTTTGCAGTGGCATATATAACTGGTTTTTAGCTAGGGGAGTTCTTAACAGAAAACTTCATAGCAGGCATGCCTGCATGTGTGTGTGTGCACGTATGCATGTATAAAACAGGTTTGAGAGAACAGTATTATACAAAGCAAGAATATACATTATTAATTTTCAACGTAACAGTAACAAGACAAAGAAAATTTGGTTGTACACACTGGAAAACAAAAAACAACGGCCATATTATTGTGAATGATCTTATAACTTTCTCCTGCCCCTGCTCATGTGTAGTTCAAACTGTGAAATTGTGAGCTTAGGGAGAGTCAGGAAAATCTCCACACATGCATAATAACATGCATTCTCAGTAACACCTTAAGTTAAAAAAGTACCTGTTGAAACTCTTACCACCTCTTACAAATTACAATTTCCAACAAATTTCCACAAGCAGCATTCTACTTTTTTCACTAATACTTCAATGCATTGCAGACTTTCAAGTCAGTGTTTCAAGACAGACACATTTTGAAAGAAAAGAAAATGTAAGTGGTGACAAATATAAATGATCACATTATCCTCTCATGGAGAAAATCTTCTAGTAATAATTTGTTACAACTCCTGAACTCCTTTATAAACTACAGCTTCAGTAAATGAACTGGAAAAGTTTGATCTTCTATAACTGAACCAGAAAAAAACTTTCTGCTCATCATTTAAAATAGAAACATATTTTAGGAATTTTGAGAGACATTCATTAAGTGTCAAATGAGAATAAGAAAAGAGTAAGTGTTGAAGGCCAGGTTGGATGGGGCTGTGAGCAAACTAGTCTGGTGGGAGGTGTCCCTGCCCATGGCATTGGGGTTGGAACTGGATGATTTTTAAGGTTCTTTCCAACCCAAACAGTTCTGTGGTTCCATGATTCTATGAAGAAGGGGATGAGGAAGAGGATGAAGGACAGTCTAGAACCACAGAGTTGAAGTACAGTTTTACACTGTGGGGAACTGCATCCTACATATCCCATGAAAATCTGGTGTCCCTTGCTTCTTGAAGGGTTTAATCTCAGCCTAATCCCATATCTTTATAGGATGCGGTAAATGGATAAGACCTGACATCAGAAAGTCTTTTTAGAGCAGCTTTATGCAGGTATGTTGATAATCATGATTCGAAGATTAAAAATGACAGCCAGCATTAACAGTTTTAGTTCCTAAGGCTCTGGCAAGCCTTAAAATTACTTGCAGCTATTGCAAGTAGCTTGTTTTCTCTAAGCTCATCTAAATCTTTTAATGAATCCAGAGTTAGTTTATATACATCAGGAACTTACTTAAGACATAGAGTGAACCAATGAAAGCATTAAATTTTCCTCTTCTGTCATCCATATGGCTACCCAGACCCAAAGACATAAGGTGTATACTTAACATACGGAGCATTCTGAAACAAGAAGTTATTGAATAGAGCTACCTTCTTCAATACAACTTTTTTGGGGGGGTTAATATTGGTAAAAGTGCCAAATGCTTAAAGCTTCACTATTGCAGATGTTTAGGTCTCAGAATAATGCAGGCTCATGCACTTTAAACATCAATCCACAGATGGCTTAGGCTGTGTATAGCTGTGTAACTGTGCTTTACTCAGAAACATGAATTGTTTACAGTTTGATTTTCATAAAAGGGAGAAAGAGAGGATCAAGGACTCTTTCAATACATTATTTTCTTTTCCCTAGCGCAGTCACCTTTAAAATGGCTTGCTTTCCAAGGAGTTATTTCTCTCCTAAAATTAAAGTACTTTGCTTTTAATAAGTCATGCATGATAGTGTGCCAAGCAGTTCACAGACCGCTGGTTAGCTGCCACGTGAACATGTTCTATGAGAAACCAGGGTTCTGCATGGGGAAAAAAAGCCATGTAGAGCCTTAGTTACTTTATTTGCTTTCATTTTAACAGAGATGAAAAGAATTGCTTTTTTGAGCTCTCTTACATTGTGTATATTTCCTCAATTCCCAAATCTACATTAAGGAAAAGCTTTTACCTCACTGGTGGTACTGGAGCACATGAGCTTCAGTTTGCCCAATAGTCAGATTTTGACTTATCTTCTCTCTATGACTAGTTCTGCTGAATAAATCACTTTGTTACCCTTCACCTCTGCAAAGCTCTCACTTAAATTACGGGGGTTTAATTATGAAGATTTCTTGACTAAAACAAAGATAAGGATCAATGCAGAAATATTTATTCTTAGAAGTTCCCAGTGAAAAGTTAAAGAAAAATAAGCTGGGCACTTTGTTTAGGTTGCTTTCTTTATTTGTTCTGCAGTCAATAATAAAAAAAGATAGCAGCGGCAGTGTCTAGCAGAAGTTATAAAAATAGCATGTATTTTCACTAGCTAGAAAACCAGTGAGCTGTTTCAGTTGTTAGAACTAATTTACATGAAGAGATGAAGATTATCTGGAGGGAAAGAGCGTATGGAAATCAAATCTCATAGCTTAGTATCTAGAAACAGTTAAAAAAGCACACAAAAAATGGAAAGGTATAAATATACAGATAGACTGCTTCATCAATATACATTCATCATGAATGTATACTCTAGAGGTTGGTAGCAAAGCCTTGGCCTTTTCTTCCTGTTCATCTGATTTCAACAGAATGACAACAACAAAAAAATCCCCAAACCTGAAAATGCGCTAAAATTTGCAACCACTGCCAGCACTGAAAGTAGAAACATGCTATGTGTGAGCAAGACAAAAAAACACCTAATGGAAGATTAGGTTGAGTTCTGTATTTAGTTCTGGAATTAATGTACTGCTCATTTTTATCCCTTTGTCAGTGTGATTTCCATTTTGGAAACCTAGTTTGGTGTGAAAGCTTTCTCTCACATCACAAATTTCAGCAATAAGTATATGCCTCGGACACAAAAACACCGATAATCAATTATAAGAAGGATGTTTCAGTCCAAAAGAGAGTAGTGATCATTCCTGCAGCAAGAGACAACTCTAAATAGGAGAGGCACCTTGAAATGTTTCAAGGAAACCAGTGCTGCATCCGTGAATTTATGGAGGCTCTCTTAATAAACAGATGGTTGATTTGCAAATTTCCAACCCTGCGAGGATGGGTAAATTCCTTTGACAATGATTGTGAAGAAATTACTACAGGCAGTAACAAATGTATGGTCTAATGTAAACAAAAGACTGCACTAACTGTGTCTTAATATGAAAGAAAAAGAAACATTAATGGAGAAAATAGGAACCGTATTGATTATGGTTGAGGGGATAAAGGTGCTGAGCATATTGGCATGAAGAATACTGAAGTGTCATAGTAAATACGTATCTTGATACTGATGTGGCGATGCTAGTTAAAGTATCATTGCAAGGAATATAAGATGTATATCCTCAACATCACTGGCAGTGCAGTGAGAGCCTTATGCTGGGAAAGCAATTATTTTTATCTTTGTCTTTTAAGACCAAACAAACTACAAAAACTCGGTAGGAGACATTAAAACATGCAAGAGCCACATTTCTGACATATTCCCATAGAATGTGGTGAACGGCTGGTTTCACACAGACCACACTGCCTTTTCCTCTGTACATGCCTTTTGCTCCACAAGTGAGCCAGGGCCTGTACTTCCTTCTGAGCCAACCCAAGTGAAAGTTGGGAACTCCACAAAGATCCTGTCAGATTTGCATCACGCACCTTTAGAAAACTAACTGAAGTGCCAAAGCTAGGGACCTGCTGTATTATGTACCAAACTTCACAAATGAGGAATTCATTCTCTGCTGTGAGAACTTTTTATACTTCTTTCTTGCCATTATCATCTAAGTCCCTGACCTAAAATAGGTTCCCAACCTAGGAACTTCAGTAACATGCCTAGCATTACACACCATGATTTTGGCCTCAGTAATGTAAAAGCACCCATATGATTAAATGCCAATGAAATATGGGTTCCTAATTTATTAAAGTTGGAGATTCATGTCATTTAACTTTATCCATTGAAAGTCAGGCATTTTGCCTAATTAGCTGTCTAGATTCCCTCTGTAACAGAAAAAAAAGAGCACCCAACTTGGATGGGATGAATCATCCCCTGGAGGGTAACTATGACTACAGGCAAGCGCAGATTACTAGTTTAGGCTGCATGTCTAACTTTTTGCATGGCTAACAAGGTGACATGAATCCTACCCTTTGACGTTTTAGAAAATTCCTACCTTTATCTAAAAGAATGAGAATTTTCTTCCTCATATATAATTGACGATTATATATGCATAATATTATATATGAAACTGGAAGATAGTTGCTTCTAAACTTCTGGGTGCTGGTTTAACTATAAAGCCACTGAAACTTTTTGTTATGCTGCTTACTGTCTAAGCACACAGAATTCTCATGATTTCTTTTTTTACATGTATGCCAGAAGATGTACTCTTTCTTCTTTCTTAAAAATAACTGCATTTTTTAAAGTGCACAATGTTTTTTATTGCTGGGAGATTTCTTTTAAATTGATTTAAAATGTGAATTTAATTGCTCTAAATTAGATACGAAAAGCACAGACACTGGAAATATGTTTTTAACTGAATAAAAATAATAAGTGCATAATCAACAAATGATTGCACATGAACTTAAGATCAAAGGTACAAATCGTGTTTCTTCTCTCAAGCTTGCAGACAAACAAAACTGAATACTACAGCAACCACAGAAAGGAAATCTTTAGTTTGCTCTGGGGATGTAAGTCTGAACTGTTTGGCATGTGAATAAAGCTTTAGTTTAATAAAAATTCCAAATCTACAAGCAACCGAGCATCTGTGACCCTCCTAAAATCAACAGAATGCTATGGTGATCAGAGTCCTGCAACACTGGAAAAAGTATTTTATTCACAGAATCACAGAATCCTAGGGGTTGGAAGGGACCTCGAAAGATCATCTAGTCCACCCCCCCTGCCAGAGCAGGGTCACCTAGAGTACATCACACAGGAACGCATCCAGGCGGGTTTTGAATATCTCCAGTGAAGGAGACTCCACAACCTCTCTGGGCAGCCTGTTCCAGTGCTCTGTCACTCGCACAGTGAAAAACTTTTTCCTGAAAAAGTTTTTACATGGAACCTCCTATGCTCCAGTTTAAAACCATTGCCCCTTGTCCTATCATTAGTCATTACTGACAAAAGCCTGGCTCCATCATCCTGACACTCACCCTTTACATATTTGTAAACATGGATGAGGTCACCCCTCAGCCTCCTTTTCTCCAAGCTAAAGAGACCCAGCTCCCTCAGCCTCTCCTCATAAGGGAGATGTTCCATTCCCTTAATCATCTTAGTGGCTCTGCGCTGGACTCTCTCAAGCAGTTCCATGTCCTTTTTGAACTGTGGGGCCCAGAACTGGACACAATACTCCAGATGTGGCCTCACTTAACATAAATACCTGATTTGAATTTTTTATTCAAATTCATTCTACCTTAGAAAAAAAATGTACAAGGACTCTGCACAGTCTCTTTTAGAGACTAACTTGTGTTTTTCTAACTGACATTAACCAAAATTTTGCTTATGCATTCTTCAGTTAAAGGGGAGCAACATCAAATTTATATTTAGAATATTTGTGCCAGAATTACCTTGTACAATGTTCAGAAAACATCAGATACTCTCTCCCTTTGGATAGCAGGAGGCCTTTTGGCCTCATTATAAATCAGGGATTTTCTAACCTAAGTACTGAGTAGTGAAGAAGCAAAAGTAAATGCTTAGTTAGGAAAACAAAATAAAAAAGGTGTTAATTGCTGTTTCCCTGACAACAAACCCAGAAAAAAATAGTGTATATTTTAAGACCAGAGGGATTAACAACTAATACTGAACTTCTTAAAAAAAAAAAAATTCTTTTTTAGATTTCTTCTTAGCAGTACCCTGCTGCTATAGTACTGGACAACTAGGTTGTAGTGGATCTCAGTATAGACCTCCTCATGCCCCCATCACCACCACCAAAAAAAAGAGAGACTATTATGGAATTAGATAGTTCCACCATTTTTTTACAGCATTCAACTCCCAATTAATTTTCTTCTACTGCAATTGCTCCTCCTTATCAGACAGATTGCTAATGGTTTCCTTTTATGCTTTGGCTATAAATGTCCTGTCAAGACCACTAATGTTTGCTGAATTGTCTCTTTTTTGCAAAGCTTCTAAGCATTTCAAGACCTGACCCTGAACAATTGGCATCAAATTGAGGTGTTCAGGCATTTATCATTGTTGAAAACAAGAATCTATCTCAACACTCAAAACCAGCAAAGAAACTATCGTTATCTCCAAGCTTCTTTACTTAAGAAAGTTTCTTTTTTAACATCAAAGAGTTAAAAGTGAGATCTAAAAAAGAGAAAATGAACATGGTAAACATCTGTTATTTGTAAAAGCACAGAGGCAAAATAATGTAGTTCTCAAGGCAGGACTTCCTAAAAAATATATCTACTGCAAGTAGATATATTTGCCTCCGCAGCCTCCTGCATTTGCTGCTTTGCTATTGTTATGGTTTGAGGTAGCACGGGCTAATTTATGGTATTAATACAAGGACCTAGAGAGAGGGTGATGTTTGGACCCTGAGAGATCCAGGGGGCAGAAGAGAGAGGGGTCAGTATTCCTTCCCATTTCCTGCCCTACCCTATCAAAGCCAGGAGGGCAGGAAGTCTCCCCCTTCCTGCTCCCTCCTTCCTTCCTGCACTTGGACATCTTGGAGAGAGGCTCCTCCCCTTTGTCCAGCTCACCAAGCGCTCTGCAGGATCTGACTCGGTCGGTTGCTGGGAAGAGCCCTGAACCCTTTTCCCAAGTTGGTTCTGCCATGAAGGACTTTCAGACACTTACACCAGCAACCACTGAAACTGGGTTTTGTATATATTTGTATATTTTTCATTATTATCCCACGTGTTACTATCCCTTCCCTGTTCTATTAAATCTGTTCTAGTTCTAACTTCCAACGTTTAAGTCTCTCTTCCTTATTCCCCTTTTATCTTCCCCTTGGAGGATGGGAGGGAGTAATAGGGAGCAATTCTGTTCTCTGGGTTTTGCTTCACCCTGACTACTAGGCGGAGACAAAGACAGATTCAGGGTGGAAAAACACTGTATATATTTCATGGTGTGGAGTAGAATTGGAGGGAAAGGATCATGTACATCTTTCATTGGTGAGAGTGAGAATTCCATTAAATTACAAGAATAATGTCTTTACTGCATACTCTTGTTCACTTCTCCAACAATTTCTTTTGCTAAGTAGTAAGGCATGTACTGGGAAAATAGTAATGAATGCCACCTGTACTCATGTTGTGAGTGTACATGAGTGAGCCCAGACAGCACGTGTGTGATATGACAGAAATCAGATCTTCCTTAGGGGAATATTCCTTTGAAGCAGAACTACGCTTATGTGAGATTTCAACAATTTAAAGTGGATGGATGCTCCTGAGGGGCCTAACCATTAGAACAGGCTTTGATTCCTTGCCATACTGGGAATTTACGTATGAACCCAGAGATGTCACTTCTTCAGCTTTGATTCTCCAGTTGTAAAATCGGGACACAATAATTTTGACTGATACAAGCTGTAAGGTAAACTCTCCAAAGTTAGTGAGGTAAGCTGGGTTTGTTATCATAAGCATAAGGGAAAATCAATAACATTTTATATTTTAATACTGTTAAAATGATATATATTTAACCAGTGGAATTCCAGGAAATAGCATTGCAGAAGTAAGATTACACAGCCAAGGAAGTTAGGCCAATGCTTATACTCAGAGATGCCTGAGATGGTTGTGAAAATACAACTCAGTAAAGTAGTGGCACATATGGTTTTAGCCACTAATGGGTTATACAAATTTACTTCATCCTTACACTATTTGCAAATTGCTTCTGAAATCCTGTTCAGATTATGGAACAATAGGGGTTTAAGAATGAGTGCACTGGGTTAAATCAAAGGTCCATCTCACCAGTACCCTGTCTCTTGACAAGGACCAGCAGAAGTTGTCTGAGAAATAAGTATAAGAACAGATAAAATACAGAGCTATTTTACTTCCTGCATGCTTTCCTAGCTTTGACAACCTCTGAGGCTGAAAGGCACATCTAAAATACCAGCCCTTAGAGGATTTTTATTCCATTAATTTGTCTTAAAACCAAACCAGTTTGATTTGATTGAGTGCCCTCTAATTTTTTTTTTACAGTGCAAGATGTAAAATTGTCTTCTCCTATTCAACTTCTCACACCTTTTGCATTTTCATGTATCTCCATCTTAGCCTCCTCTTCAGTCATCTTAATTTACCAGCTGAAGATCATCCTCATCATCCGTTTCCGTATCTTTTCTAGGTTTATTTTACCTTATTTTTAGAAAGATGGTGTGATCTTACTTGCATGTACTATTCAAGACATAGAAGTATCTTGGATGTCTATGGCAGAACAGAAATGTTTTCACTCCTGTTTAACAATTTTCTCTATTTTTTAACAATGTATTTGCCTTCTCTTTTGGTAAGCACTAGAACTGACATGCTAGAGAATATCTACAATGACTCAAAAATCTTTCTGAACTTGTGATAGCTTAATTAAAGCCTACATTCATGATCTAGTAGGCTTCTTTTCCATCTGTATTTATTTGCATTACTTTTCATCTGACATTTTATTTCTCAGCCACAAAATATGAGTAATTCACAGTCAGCTTTAATTTTGCATGCCTTTACTTACTTTGCACCATCAGAAAACTCTGTCATCTCACTATTCACCCCATTTTCTAGATACCTTCCTAATACTGAACAGCACAGGTCCCTGCCAAGACCACCAATGACTTCTACTGGTACCTTTCCTCTGTTATGAAAAACAATTATTTGCCCCTACCTTTTGTTTTCTATCTTTTTGTCATTCCACAAATCTTTCTTCTTAAATTGCATAAGCTTAAAAGGGATCCACTTCTATCGGTACGGTGCAAAGGGAAGGTGGAACATACGCTTGAGAAGTAGTGTCATACAAGTGTCATTGCTGTAAGCTACAAACCATGATGCAGATGAAGAAAAGATGATTCATATAGCTAGGGTAGCTTGAGGATAATCTCATGGTTGGCTTAAATTTTCTTGTAGCCACCCTACAAACAAAATGTACATCTCTAAAAATTGGTCTCCAAAAGTATCTACTAGTATTCAGTTACTAGAGCAGGAAATCTGCATCAGTATTTCAAACTGCATAAACAACTTCGTAATGTATTAATGAAATGGGATGAATTCTACCCATGTGTTTAAAACTCTGTCACATTTTCAATGAACTTCATTGGCTGCAGAAGTTATTTCAGGGAGTAGGTACTAAAACAGTAGAGTAAACCCAAAATGGAGTAATCAACAAAATAAAAGTGAGTTTCTCTGTACAGAATGAGGCTATGGCAATCCTAAAAGTTTACAAAAACTCTGATAGGAACAGAAAAACATAAGAAATAAAGCCATGCTAAGGAGGGGACATAAAACTAGACAAGAACAACAGATACACATGCTTTTACACTAATAGTAGAACCCTAAAAAATCCCCATGATTCTATTAGAATTCCTATCATTAAAAACCCTATAATGTTGACACAAAAGAGATACCAGAAACTTGGTAGAAGTAACAAGCAGTAGGATCTTACAGAATCAGAATATGCAGAACCAGGCAACATACTATCCAGACTGACACTACACTGCACCAGTGAAGGATTGGTGCTATTTGTTAGAAAAAACCTACAGTAAATAAAGTGAATAAGATACATGCATATACAAACAGCATAGGATCCCTCTGTATTGAAACTGAATGCCTAATGGGAAGAAACATTCTGCTTACATGTAGATGCGGATTAGAAAGTAATTTCAATATGCAAAGTAGTATTAAAGGCCTAAAGATAAACAGCGATAATAGTGGGAAGTCTTTGTTTACACTCATACATGTTTAGGAAAGGGTAGAAGAAAGAGATTAACTTTTTACTCATATGCAACTCCTCACTGAATTATGTAGTCAGAGAATACCCATGTGAAGAAGCACCTTGCAGTTTAGTACTGAGCAAAATCTGGTTCATGGCATAAATATCAAAAAACTATTCTGTAACAGTGATAAAATGCTCTTAAATTCAGAATTTTTGTTACAAGTAGAAGGTCAAAACTATCTACTACATTGAATTTAAATTAAAAAATTAATTACATAAGATCATAAGGCTTTTGAAAATAAATTTAAAGGAATGGCCAAATGACAGAAACTGGGAGGTGAAGTGTATGGAGTAACTTCAGATATCCTGTTTTAGAAGGACAGAATACACCTACAGAAAAACTTAAAGAAGGTCAAAAAGGCCAGCAAGGTCAACGGGAGTGCAAAGAAAGCTTTTAAAAGCCTTGAATATGTTTCAGAAGGGGAAGTCATATGCTAAGTGAAGAATAGGAAAAAAAAACAAATTTTGACTTTTTAAAAAATAAAATAATATGATAGATCATGAAAGATTTTGAAGGTCTACTTTCTAAAGAAATAAAATCTAATACAGAAGCTTGTAAGAACATACAGAAAGCAGCAAATCCATAGAGTCTAACAGAGCAGCAGACTATTAATTGAGAGTGTTCAGAAAAATAAAACCAAAGCAAGAAAGCAAAATGAATAGTGTCGACCACAGAGGAAGTCAAAGAAGACCCTAAACCATGCCAAAGGCTGATCTTCAACAAAAATGTCAGGAGAAAAGCTCTTGGAAAATAACTGACACCAGGTCAATCTGTTACTCTTCCAAGACCTGATAACACTTGCTCAAGACTTTAAAGGACATCAGATATAACAACACTGACATACTAGCAGTGCTGAATGACTAGTCACCTAAATAAATTCGGAAGCTAGAGAAAGGAAGGTGGCAAATGTGACTAACTTCAAAAAAGGGCTTTGGGATAGAGCATGGGAAATTAGAAACTAATCAGCCTGATGTTATCTAGGCAAACAGAAATGTAGCAACAGTAGAATTAGTAAATACATGGAAAATATAATGGAAAAAGTTAATGCAGCTGCTATAAAGGAAAGTCAAGCTTCATAATCTGTTAGAGTGCTGAATTTCTAAAAACAAAGTCCAAATTTTATCACACAAGGCAAAACAAACTAGAGAAATCCTTTCAGATCCTTTTTAACTTTAGGGCAACATTTTATGGAGAGGATAGAGAAGACAGGAGTAAAAGAGAAGGAAGATTGCAGCTCATGATAGATTTCCCGTGCCTAAGATTGATAACATCCACTGTGCTGGGCCTGTGTGGCGGGGCTTTGGTAGCCAGGGAGATGTCACAGAGGTGGCTCCTGTGAGATGTTAGGAGAAACTTCCCTGGCTCCAAGTTGGACCTGCCTCTGGACGAGGCCGAGCCCATCAGTGACAGTGGTAAAGCCTGTGTGATTAACCTATTTAGGAAGGGTAGAAAGAAACTGCTGAGGAGACCTGCAGGGGAGTGGGATGTGAGACAAACACCTATGCAGATACCAAGATCAGTGAGGAAGGATGGGGAGGAGATGGCTGGAGCAGAGGTTCTCCTGCAGCCTGTAGTGAGGCAGCAGGCTGTCCCCCTGCAGCCTATGGAGAAGCATGATGGAGCAGCCTGTGAGCAGGTGGAACAGATATACACCTGCAGCTGGGGAGGACCTCACACCAGGGGAGATGGCTATGCCTGAAGAAAGTCATGACTCTGTGGGAAGCCTATGCTGCAGCAGTCTGTTCCTGAAGGACTGCACCTTGTGGAAGGAAGAAATGTCAGGAGTTCATGAAGGACTCTCTCCTGTGAGAGAGACCTCATGCTGGAGCAGGGAAGAGTGTGAGGAGTTCTTTTCCCTGAGGAGGAAGGAGCAGCAGAAAACAACATGTGATGGCCTGACCGCAACTACCATTCCCCATCCCCCTATGCTGCTGGTGGGGAGGAGGTAGAGAAATTGGGAGAAAAGTAATTTGAGCCCGGGAAGAATGGAGGGAGTGAGGGACAGTGTTTTTAAGATCTGGCTTTGTTTCTCGTTGTTCTGCTCTGGTTTGATTGGTGACAAATTAAATTCATTTTTTCCCTAAGTTGAATCTGTTTTGCCCATGACCGTAATTGGTGAGTGAACCCTCCCTGTCTTTGTCTCCACCCATAAGCTTTTTGTTATATTTTCTCCTGCCCATCCCACTGGGGAGGAAGAAGAGAGCGAGCAGCCACATGGTGCTTAGTTGCCAGCTGGGCCTAAACCACAACATCCACGTAACTGATGTAATGAGCACCACAGAAAGGGGCCTCACAGGAAGATGAGCAGGATCAACCTCAAACCTGGAGGTGAAGTAGCATATTAGGGTCAGTCTGGATTGCTGCAAAGGATCAAGTTTATTGCACAGATAGATGGTGACTATGAGCTACAGTAGAACCCCTTTTCCCTTGACTTGAGCTATCATGGCAGACATGGCCAAGAGAATGAGACATGTGGCAGAGGATGAGAGATGTATTGCAAATGAATGGAGCTGTAAGAATACAAAGAATTATTCTGTTCTTAAACTAGCTGAATGGTGCCTTGGAAAAACAGATTCTATTCCTATATGTGTGTGTGGTGCTAAGTAAATCACTTAAATTAATCTTTTACAAGTTTTATGTTTGTTCTAGATACTTACAAGGGGTACCATAAAAAAGTCAGGAAAGAGATTAATAGTCTAGTCTTTGTAGCAAAGCTGGAATACTGTGCAATAAATAATGCACAGGGATCACATACTGTACAATAAAGAGAAAAAATATCGACTGGTGGCTGATTAAAGTGAGCTCTATCTACTCTGCACTAAATGAGACCAGACTTTTGGAAATAATATTATGTAATGATGTAATTAAAAACTGAATCATGATATAGATCCTTAAATAAATTTGCACTGGCAAATTTAATTGCAAAATTTTACTAGCTTTTAAATACATTATTTTATAATCTTACTTAAAATCTCCTTGTCATTTTATGTATTTTTGCTTTGATTTATGAATATTTAAACACATTTACTGAACCAACATGAATACCAAGTGTTTACATACCATTTTACATTTTAGAGGACATTACAAATATTAACTAATTAGTCTTTTCCCAATAATCTGAAAGATAAGTAATATTATTTTTCTTATCAAGTTCAAGAAAAGGAATTAAATTACAACTAAGAAGGACATATCCCAAAAGGGATTATTAGCTAGGTGTGATTTCTGGCCTAGATATATTCTCCTTCCTTCCTTCCTTGAAAATCATTCAATATTTCACCATCTGAAAATTCCCTGGGCCTTGAGATTTACAACCATTAAAGGCAGGGAAAAATGCAAACATGGGGATAGAAATACTTTAGAGAGCACTACAGTTTCACCATTTTCAACCCATCAATGGCTTTTACATTAACAGTTTGAATTATTCGATTCCTCCCTTGGAACACCATTCAGCTTTTAATAATAGATGTCAAAAATTTTCCCGTGCAGCAATACAGATCTAATTCTTAATAGAAATGGTCTTGATTAAAACATAACAATTATCTCACAATCCTCCTCCTTCTTACAGTCCATTTTTAAATGGAGAATTCAAAATATCATTGAATTACAAACTCTTTTTGCTTTATCTTCTGAGATAAGACAACCAATATTTCAGTGTAATAGCGCACAGCCACTATCAGCACTGAGCCTGTGATACCATCGCATTTACCCTGCAGGAAACCTTTTCTGTTCTAGGCACTTAATCATTTGTACAATCATTTCAGTAATTCCATATGATTCAGCTCCAAGAACCAACCTCTTGCCTCCTCTCACTTTAGGCATTTTTAAAACATGCAGCACTTTGTATAACACTAATTTGTTTGGATAAAATACCAGATGGGAAGGGAATGCATTCAATAGCACTGAGTAATAGTCTTTGAAGAGAGGCTACTGATTAAAGCAACATTTCAAAAGCATAAATACAATTCAGCCACCTTGGACATCTTTGTACATCATAATGGTGTATAATGCATTATGCCAGTCCACCAAACTAGTATGGTCAATGACAAAGTGCAGTCCCCTGGTTAAATACCCACTCGGGTCATGGAAACAGACTATCAATGTCATCATGGTGCCACACTGTATGGTAGCTAGAAGCCTGGTGACTTAGGCAGCATTTTTACTCAGCCCAGCACCACACTTATGTAGTTATGCTGCTGTCAGTCTCCAAGCTATGAAGTCGAGACTTTTTTTAAAAATTCTGTTTATGTCTTTTTCTTGAGTGTGCTCTACTGCTATTATGGAGTCAGGATTCCTACCAGGCTAACAATATTTCAGGCTGACGCAGTGGCAAGTAGTAGCCCCTTACCATTGCTTTTTGTTCATCAGTTCAAGTGGTCTGCTAAAACACAAAGTCACGCTGCTGTCATTTCATAAGCAAAGGTGTAGACTTTTAAAGCAGTTTATGAATTGAAGACTCTGTTTTACAGAAAAGCCACAGGATTTCAAATCTTAAACTCATTTCAGAAAGTTGATTTGTGCTCCTAACACATGCAGACATCATGAAAATTTTCCTGTAAGATTATCAGTATGATATGACTTTGCTTACCACACATCTGAGCCATTTTCATTTCAGTTCATTTTATCTCTGGAGACTCATACAGAGAAAAATGAATAAACTTCAGTTTGCATATGCAAGACTGTACGGCCATCCCAAAATAATCTGTAAGATCTCTCATTTCACTTATGTGAGCTGATTAACTGAAATCCAGTATCTATATTTCTTAGTGGCAGAAAATACCTGCCCTTTTAACTTATTTAAAGTTTGCAATACATACTGATATTTAATACTGCAAGAGCAAAAGCAATATTGATTTCTGTATTGAATTCTATAAAGAAGAATTTAAAGTAACTGTATAATATTCACATTAGTCAGTGCCTTGAAGTAAGAGAAGACTGGGAAGCAATATTAGTTTGACACATTCCACATATTCAGTGAGCATACATGAAACACACAATCTTTAAATGCACAAGTGAGAAATTTGCAGAAACTTAATACAAAGAACATAAACAAAATAAACACATCACTTTAGTTTTAAAACTAAAAGAAAAATAATATAGAAGGAAAAAGAAGGGAATTATTATTTGGCACATTAGTTTCAATGTAACAGTTCAATGTAAAATAAATAAATTGTCCAGGTGATTATTTTTCAAAAATTGAAAGAACATAATTCTACAGCAGTTACTTATGCACCTGAAAGATGAACAAAACCAGCAAATGACAGGTGAAAGAAGGCTATAACCCAAATATTAAGCTCTCAATTTGCTATTTTATGCATGAAATAGGCAAGTGTTAATGATTTTGCTCCTATCTGCACAGATTAAAGCACAGCTATGTATTTATGTAAAAGCTACACCTACCTTCCTCTTTGGTGGTTTGTGTACAAGGTCACAATGGCCAACATGAACTCTCTAGTTACAGCTGGTTTAGGTGATTGTCATTTGAGGTTTCAAGCATGTGAGAATGGCCTCTAGTAATCTTGGTCCCCAGTTGTGGAGAATCAAGCATGCAAGTGAAGTTTGCCAAGTGTCTTTAGCACTCACCTAACACATTCAACCTAGTCACCTCTGCTGTTTCCTGTTCGTGGACCCTTGACAGTACTCTCCCCTGCAGTGGTTCTACAGTGTGCTCGTACAGTATCACATAGAATCATAGAATGGTTTGGGTAGGAAGGGACCTTTAGAGATCACCCAGTTCAACACTCCTGCTATAGGCAGGGACATCTTTCACTAGGTTATAAGCAAAAAAATGACCTAGCTGTAATTTTAAAATTATTTTAATTACATAACTATCTAAATTGACTTTCATTGAATATTTTCTAAAACTCTTTTACAGTTTCTCAATTTCTACCTCACATTGTGTCATGATCAACTATCTAACAGAATACTGCTATTCTCTTCAACATCTATTGTTTTGGTGATTTTGATGAAGATTTTTCACATCTGTCACCATAAAAACACCAGTAAAGTAATGCTTTATTGAAACTACCTCCAAGCACAATAAAATTATGTTCTCACTTGTTTAAGTTTCTTCAGATCTTCATCAAGTTCCAGATTGTCCAAAATAACAGCAACAAACAAGCTCAGCAGAATCTACAAAACAATTGCAAATTATTTGTTAAAGCTTGTCTTATTTTTCTTAAGATGTACCATGAAATGACATGGAAAAATAAAGGGCCTACTGATGTAAATGGGAGTCTTGCCTTTGACATCTGTTAAACTAGTATCACCTGCTACTATGTGTCTGCTCGCCATTTTGCAAGTAGTAAATTGTTTTTTTAGCTTATCATACAATTATTATATGAATTTAAAATTTTTGAATTCTAGGTTTTATACCAATACCTTATACATGTTTAACAATATACTCATCAAAATATATTTCACAGGAAAAGAAAAATAAATTAATCAGAAATAATAAAAAAAAATACAAAACAGAATTCTAAAACAGATCATAAAGCTAAGGTGCTTTTCAATTAAGGTGTGAATTTTTAGCATAGAGGCCACCTAACATTACTTTATGGACTTGCTTAATGTTCAGAGTGCCTCTGTGCAAAGTAGCTAACTCAACCATATAATTATAGAACATGCCAAGTTGGAAGGAACCCTCAAGGATCATCAAGTCCTACTCCTGTCCCTGTGCAGGGCACCCCAGGTGTCACACCATGTGCCTGAGAGCATCATCCAAATGCTTCTTGAACTCAGGCAGGCTTGGTGCTGTGACCACTGCCCTGGGGAGCCTGTTCCAGTGCTCTATCACCCTCTGGGTAAAAAACCTTTTCCTGATATCTAACCTAAGCCTGCCCTGATTCAGCTTCCTGCTGTTACCCTGAGTCCTGTCACTGGTCACAGGAGTGAAGAGATCGGTACCCGTCCCTTGTCTTCGCCTCATGAGGAAACCGCAGACTGCAATGAGGTCACTCCTCAGCCTCCTCTTCTCCAGGCTGAATAATACAAGTGACCTCAGCCACTCCTCATAAGTCATCCCTTCTAGGCCCTTCACCATCCTTGTGGCCCTCATCTGGACTTGTTCCAGCAGTTTGATGCCCTTTTTGAACCGTAGAGCCCAAAACTGCACACAGTACTCCAGGTGATGCTGCACCAATGTGGAGTAGAGCGGTACAATCACCTCCCTTGACCGGCTGGCCACGCTGTGCTTGATGCACCCCAGGACATGGTTGGACCTCCTGGCTGCCAGGGCACACTGCTGGCTCATATTCAGCTTGCTATCAACCAGGACCCCCAGGTCCCTCTCCACCACGCTGCTCTCCAGCCACTCGTTCCCTAGTCTGTACATACAACCAGGGTTGCCTCGTCCCAGGTGCAGAATCCAGCACTTGCCCTTGTTGAACTTCATGTGGTTGTTGATTACCCATTTCTCTAGCTTGTCAAGGTCTCTCTATAGGGTCTGTCTGCCCTCCAGGGAGTCGACAGCTCCTCCCAATTTAGTATCGTCAGCAAATTTGCAGAGAATCCCTTCAAGTCCTGCATCCAGATCATTGATGAAGATGTTGAAGAGGACTGGGCCTAGGATGGAGCCCTGTGGAACCCCACTAGTGACTGGTCTCCAGCCTGACTCAAAAGACTTTGAAAGAAAAGTAAGCTGCCTCATTATGTGCATGCATCAGGAGTCACAGTATAGAAAACTCATGCACTTTCACTTACTATACATTAAATATTGTGTAGATGTGCCTCTAGGAGGAATTTCAGGGGGAAAAAATGTATATCAGATTATGATATTTTCCTTGTGTAGACATTTTGACCAGAGGCCAAAGAAGCTGAAAATATGACAGATGCAGCTGAGAAGGAGACGTAACTAGGTGAGCAAGGATGTAGGCAAGAGAGGACACCACCATTCAGCATATATTCTCAGACAACTTCCATCTTAAGGCAGTAAATTTGTATATACGTAGCTTTACAGCTACCAGCAACTGCCAAGAATTTACTATCTGAGGTTCAAGGCAAATATCCTCAAACATACTGAGCTCCTACAGTCAAGCACCAATTTCCTATAGATATCAGAAAGAATCTAATCTCTTTTAAAAGAGTTACAGGCCTAAAATGTGATCTTGGACCACTGACAACCAGAGCAGACATATCAGCCCACCACTGTTGTAAATGAAGTGTAAGTTTACCTGTTCTTCACAATGGAAAATTATTCCCCACCCATATGGAAGACTAAATTTAAGTAGCTTAGCATACCAGACAAGGAGTTTGGAACTCATCTATTACAACACATATGTCTGCACCTGAGCCTGGTGTCTGGACCTTTTTCTAGAGAAGGATTCCCCTTCCCCTCATGAACTATAAAGGTACAGAAGACACAGGAAGGACTGTCACCCATAAATTTATAAAATGTCGGTGTTCAGAAAAAGAAATGTTATTTTAATAGGAAAATGGTTTTAGCAATATGTAGAATTTCCTGCAGCCGTTAGAAAAGACATATATGCCATGTACTTTAACAGTACCTCACACAGTAGTCAATGACCCGACTACTGCAAACAGTGGAAGTTAAGATGGCCTTCAGAATGGCCAAACAAGACAGAATTCTGATAAAATACATAATCCCTGGCACAAGCTACTTCAATCCCTAATTGTTGATGAACAGCTTTGTTATCATTCTGTCAGGATTTTACAGTACGATGTTTTTCTTCTTCAGATACTTTATACAGTCTATGATGCTCCAGTAACTGCAGCTCAGAGCATACTAGTTAAGGAAGTACAGTTTCACACTAAGAAGAAGTATAATACTCAATAAATATATCACCACTTACGGCCTTGCTTCTTCACAAACAGATAGGTATCAAGGTGTCAAGACTTTCATTAACTCCCTTCTAACTTTTTTTCAACAAGAACTGAAGATGATGTATCACAAAAGAAAACTTAAATGCAAACTTATTTGTTTAAATTCCCCCACTGCCATCTCAACTAATAACAGTCCTCGCTTCCAACAGAGGTTTTGTTTTTTGAGCTTCAACTTTTCTTTGCTTTCTAATGTAGAAACCTATTCATTTCTTTCCAAGGCTCTACAGTCTGCTTTGCCAAATGCCTGCAATTATCACTTCTCAGTTCTAATCCTTTCCCCTCCTCTGGCAGATGAAAGTAATTTCTTCATTTGACTTCACTCTTGTTATTCACTGATGGCTGTTTATTCTTAGAACTCTTCTTTTAGGTTTTATTAGCAGCCCAACTGTTTTTGTGCTTCTTTATAAATTCCACTTTATTTTCTTTCTTTAAGCTTCTTTTGCCTCTAGACAACTCTGTCCTGCATAGCTTATCTCGTCCAGGGTCTGAAGAAGATTTTAGAACTGAAACTAACAACTTCATAAGGCCAGGTGACTCTGCAAAGTTATTTTAGCAGAGTTTCTTCATCCATGTAAAATTTGCACAGGTGAATGAGAAGAAATGTGTACACCTAACAAACTAAAGCAAGGACCATGTACTTAAATGCAAATTCCCTGTAAAAAGGACTGAGGATGCTGTACAGAAAAGTGACTTCGCCCTTAGCAAAGTAAGCACTTTGAGTAAACAAAGTCCCAGACAACACTTCCAAAATATGAAACATAAAGCTCTTATATCCAAGTTACTTCTCAATAAAGGTGTGAATTTTTAGCACAGAGGCCACTTGACACTAATTTACTTTGTGGACTTGCTTAATGCTCATCTAAGAGAGAAAAACAGATTCTAGTTCAGATAATGTTCTTGGCGAAGAATCAGAAAAACAGCAGTAAGATTCTCTAACCTGTAACTGCTTTCACATCCATGGCCTGAACTCACTTTCCTTTTGCTTTCTATCCCCACTTCCCAAAGAGTTTTGAAGATTACTTTGGCATGAAAAGTTGCTTTTGCAGACCCCAAGGACCCCTCTGACCCTTGTGAGCAAATTACATGTCAGATATATCTGCTGATATATACGTTTGTTTGGCTTATACTTTAATTTGGTTTAACAACTCTAAGAGCTTCAAATATAGTTTACTGCCATTTATAAAGTGGTCAAGATACCAATCCATATGAAGGAACCTGCTACATCTACAGTTACAGTCGGATTATTCAGTCTTTAGAACTGAAATAGGACATACTTTAAAGTAAAAGAAGTAGATGGCAGCTGATGGAGATTGTATAGATACAGTTATTATATAAGTAGACAAGTGAGCAAAGAGAAAATGGAATGAAGAAAGTAAAAATACGAATAAGTGCATTAAAAATTGCAGTAAATGCAAAATACAATATGAGCAAAAGTAGGAGTGAATTAAGGGTGGGTAAAATAGTTATTCCCCTGATTGTGGTGTTTTCTCTGTGTTGGTATTCAAAATACAGTACCAAGCCCTTATTGATATAGTGTATCCAAAAAGCTGTCTTCCTTACTGTTTTCTCTATACAAAAATGTAAACATCTCATTTGAAATGCATAAACAAAAAATGTTTTTTTAGATATAATCCCCATTTCCATACACATTCAGGAACTGCTTTATTAGTTCTCATCCTTTTTTTGCTTAATATACTATATCATATATTTTCCATGCATTGATTTTGCACCAGGCAACAGGAAAGTAATGATACCTAGTTAAGGGTTTATATCCTGACATTTTACACTTCTCACTATAATTACTGCTGCAAAGAGAATTCAGTGGAAGCTAAGGAGACCATTTCTACATGATAAATAAAAGCACTTGCTTAACTCTGCAATCATTAGAACTGTGAAGGTGCAAGACAGTTAACAATTATGCTGTTAGTCTCACAGTGTGACTTGGATTTTACGAAGACCAACACCTCACACCAGAACAAAGGCTCACCACCTTATGCCACATAGCTGAAGGGTAAGTTTTAGCACATCAAAGAACTAATCCTAAAGCCCTCTATGCTAAAGAGCATCACAATTATCTTTAACTAGCTGAGAAAACTAAGTAACACAAGAGCCATGAGAATAATTCAAAACAAAGAAAAGCATAGCATATTTGCAAATGAACTTACCAAAGTAGCAAAAAGATGATACAGTATAAAATAAATAGCAACTACTGGTGCCCACATATGTCCTACAGCATTCAGAGTCTGATCCATGACATCCACCCAGCCTTCCTGTGTGAGAATCTGAAACATTGACATGAATGCCTGCAAGAAAAAGTACAAACATAGTAACAATTCATAAATTATATTAATATGATTTTATTGACACATTCCTCAAGCCAATTTAACAGAGCAGAACACCTGTTTTGGTTCGGTTTTTAGATCTTAATAAACAAATGTGTTCAATTTTTAAAGTCGGATGAAATGCTATTCCAAAGCTGAAGGAGAAATAAATAGTTTAACCTTTGACTGAACTGTAATCTGCAACTTGTAAACACAGTCCTAGCTCCATTAGCCCACATGAAGAGCTTTTCGGTTTCTTTCAGGGCTGACAAAATAGGAGAAATATCCTGAGTATCAGAGATCATTGTTTTGAATGTTATACCATAATGCGATTTTTTTATTATGCTTATTCTTTGTGTTACCTCTCTATAAATATAGCTATAATAAAGTGTTACCATTAAATGTGACCATAAATTTATGTTCCCCTAAGAGCAGCCCCTAGGCACCCTACAGATGACTAACCAATACAAGGCAAGGTCCCAGTACATCCACTTGTTTCAGTCAGTCAGGTTCTTCCCTTATACATTTTATTAATAGCCTTCTTTGTGGAACTGTTCCTGTTACATTTTCAAATCCCTCCAGACCAGGGGTTCATGTCAAAAATAGAGGGAATAACAGAAATGTCTCAACCAATTGTCTTTGCTGACAGGAAGATATGAATCCAGATAAGCCTAGAACCCAGATGCCTTAGACCTTTGAAACCCCAACTTGAGCCTACAGCACAGACCAGAATCTAACTCAACATAAACAATGTGTGAGCATGACATATACATCATACACAGACACTGAGAACTGTGCTCTGCCTCAGCCACAGAAATTTGACTAGGGTATCAAAGTGAAGTGTGGATCTTGATAGTCTTAAACATCTCAGTGAGGCCAAACTGTTGCACAAGTTTCTTTTACTTTTGCCTGACATCAAAAGTACTCTCTTTCCAGACAGCAAGCATCAAAGCTGGTATCTTCCTGAAGTTTAAAACATAACAGGAGAACAGGATTCTTCTTGTCACATCCATGAGAAAACAGTACTTGGAAAGCCCTTCACATCACCTTACCCTAAGCCCAAATGCATACTGGAAAAGCTGAAAACATGTGGATATATGAACTTATGTGCTTGAAAAACAATTAAATGGGTTCTATTTTAAAGCTGCTGGCAAAACTAATTGGGAGGGGAGACTTCAAGTTTATATTATTATCTACAAGGAAGTATTTTGCTTGGACCCCATTTTAAGTTTGCAAAGTTTTTCAAGCAAAACAATGTCTGCTCTAAGCAGTTTTTCCAAAAGCAAACAGGATCCTTAAGGTTACACCCACATCCTTAAGGGATCCACTCCAGGCTGTGATTGCTACCCAGCAGCATAGGCCAATTTGCTCTAGAGCAGACTGTCCACATGCATGCATACAGCTCTTGGTCCTGCATCTCCTCCTGGCCTTACATGATGTTCCCATGACCACAACCCATCATGAATATTTGGTGACAAGGAGTTGCTTCCAGCTATCAAAAATAATAAGAAAGATGTGACATAGCTTGCCACATGCTGTTTCTGTATAAAGAAATGTGTATGCTACAGGCTTAAAATTTCAGGGGAGGGCCTGCAACTGCAAAGCTTGCTGGGCGCGTGTAGGAGAGCTGGGTAAGGCAGGGACAATCTCATCCAGTGCATCTTGTTATGCAAGGCACTACATGAAAGGCACTGCCTTTTTTGGAATGCCCAGTTGGAGGGAACTATTCCCCTGCACGTGCCCAGGGACTGAGTTAGATGGAAGCAGGAAGAAAGTTAACATCAATATCAGGAGGCCAGAGCTTGAGCTCAGTGTCTGGCCCTCTTTCACTGACCACTAACAAGGGTGCTAGGACTAAAGCTTTTTCTCTTCTGTCCAGTATAACTGGTACCTATTTTAAAGTACAAAAATTGGATCGTGTTGCCTCTACATCATGTTGAGAGGAAGAATTGTGCATTTTTATGCTGTTAGCGGGGTCCAAAACATTTATCTGCTAAGGGCTATGTAAAAAATTTGCCTATTGGTTCTCACAATAAAACCCACACCAGAATCCAGCTTGGTTTCTTATTGCTGCTACTCTGTGGCACTCTGAAGCAGACAGAAGCATACACACACTGTTAGGCTAAGACCATGCAGTTTGAGAGCTATTTTTACAGGCACTTTTCAGAATTAAATCACACTAATCAAATTTTGCAGAGATGACTAAGCCTACAGGTCCAAATCACTGACAAGAAGTGAAGCTAAGGTGTACCAAGAAGAGACCAGGACATCCAAGGGAGCAATTGCACACATTGGGAGACGAAGTTAAACTTAACACTTTAATTTCTACATCAGCAACATCTTGACCAAATGCAATGCTCCAGCCTTTCCTTTGAACACACAGATCCCACAGAGAACAAAGGCTAGCATAAACTAGAAGCAGCAGAGAAAACTGCTCACAACTACTTTTCTGTAAATCCTTTATGTCAGCTAAAATCTTTGCCATGTCACATGTTAACAGAGCCCAAATACAGGGGCTGGAATTTGCAGTGCCCTCCACTTACATCTTCCTGTCCGTAACCTTGGCCTTAATTAGCATGCTGCTGACCTGTGGCCAGATCCTCCCCCAGACCTGACCCCTTTGAACTACCATCCCCTCACAACCACACATGCAGACTCCTTACACTGCACAAAATCACAGACCCTCCTTATTAGTTATTCCTTACAAAAAATCAACATAAGGGTCCTGCAAAAAAACCCCAACAAAACACTAACAAGTGTTATTTAGCTTTGCAAAACAGCTCAAGTCTCTTCCCTCCATGAGGGAAGCTAAACCCAACAGTTGCTGTGACCCTGCACTTGAAGCCTCTCTGGAGCCAGTGGTGGTCGTACCTGACTGGTGTGACACTCCTTGTTGAAATATAAGGTGGGCACTACATTGAGGAATATACCCCACTGCCAGCTTTAAAAACACCTAGGGGACTGGATAATTGAAACACTGCAGTATCCTTTCTTCTGCATCACAATAAATGACTATAGCTTATTGCTTTCTAAAAAAATACATATTTTAATTAATTCTTGAAGGTATAAAGACACCTCTAATACTGTGTCGTAGACCCCTCATTAATACAAGCACTAGATTAATTTGTCAAAGACATTCTTTTAACATCATAAAAATCTAATCTTCCACCTCAAACAGCTCTTCAGAAAGCATATAGTTATACAAAATGTCCTTTCAATATAATTTAAAAATTTTATTACACCAATGATGTTCAGAATATGACAAAACATCAGTTTTAAGAAAATATGGCACTACACAATGAGAATATGCTTTGCACCCAGCAATTTCCTTTGGAGCAAGTTAT
The DNA here is from genome assembly GCA_013398125.1 of Aegotheles bennettii. Lineage (NCBI taxonomy): Eukaryota > Metazoa > Chordata > Aves > Caprimulgiformes > Aegothelidae > Aegotheles > Aegotheles bennettii. The sequence goes on along the minus strand of VZRW01006828.1, from coordinate 101,915 downwards.
TTTTAGTTGAAAGGTATACTTCCCACTGTTTATTTTAAAATTAATTTGAAATGCAACTAGCTGACAGAATCAACATCTGTTTAGTTGAGACTTAAGAGATTTATGCAAATGGTGATTTTGTGAATTAATTCATGTTATAGAAAAGACTGTCAATTTCTTTGAGTATTTATGCCCTATTACTTAATTAGCTGTTTTGATGATGGAAGGTGAGCTACCTTTTTATTTATTGTGAAAGACTGGCAAAAGTTTGGTGGAATATATGAGCTGAAGTGCCAGTTCTGATATCTTGTCCAACTATTACAGGGGTGGTGCCACACAAATTACTACTTACAGTTATAATGTATTTGTAACTGCTGCATGGCCATAAAATAACATGGGCCAAATCCCAATGGCCTTATTCATGGAAGCTGTCCTGCAATCAGTGCGATTACTTCTGCAAATTAAGCTAACAGGATTAAGGCCAGTGTTGTGAAATGTTTGTAATCTGTTCTACATGTGCAAACTTACTTTTTTCTCCTAACATAGTTATGAATGCTCAATAACACCCTGAGAGAAGAGTAGCTGTCATATAAAAATGTGGCAGTGGTATTGAGACACTAACTGCACCAGAGAACTAAGACTACATTGTTCAACTCTTTTAATGGGTGATGCTTAAGTTGAATTAACATTTTACAACTTGAGCTTTCTCCAAGCTCAAGGTTAGGAGTGATGTCCTGGTTTTGCCAAAGACAGGGGGATCTGCCGCTGAGATCAACTGGGCCTGGTTTTCATCTTGTGTTGACCCAGTTAAAAGAAGAGCAGTATTCCCAACTTTGTAACTTGAGACACCAAGTAGTCAACACATGGCCCCAAATCCCAAGAGAAACCAAGGCATGGAAATCAGAGACACTAATAACACGCTTTGTTTTCCATACAGTGAATTAAAAAATTTCTTGGTGGCCATCTTACACCAATGTCTTTGAACAGACCCTCCCCCCCTATTCCTTCTTCAGGGCACTCAGCTGCTCCCTGTCCTTTTCATCGCTCAAGATGTGCAAAAACAGAGATGACGGATAGGTTAAAAACAGTATAGTAAACATCTATATTTTTGTACTTAGTATTGGAGAGAAAGCCAGTCCATTTGGGAAGTTTCAATGTCCAAAAGAAGGGTGAAATTTGTAGCCATGGAAACACTGAGCTTCTGCCTATTGACTGTTGTCAGGAAACCATGTGAAAACACGCAATTTAGAGGCATTAGCAAAAGGAGGAGGTCTACTTGCTCCAAAACCCATACTGTGCCTTCTTATAAAGCACTTATGGTTTCAAAATTATTTTAGGTTTTGTCCGTTTCAGTGTAGAAAGCACTTCAATGTACAGACTCAAAATTTAGCTTCTAGTGTCACCATTTTTGTGAGCTTTTAAGTGTGATTTTCCTCTATAATTGTAACTGAAAAAGTCTACAGCAACAGTTCTGGCCATTTTAGGTTTGCTCTCCTTTGAGAGTAAGCTCCTAAAAATTTAGTGTAGCAAATTCTGCTATTGCAGATCTCATATCATCTCCTATGTCATATAGTAATGCAAGAATGTCTTCAGTCACATTTTGAAAAGAATACATTCCATGCAAATGCAAAATCGCATATTTTATAATTGTGTTATTGTAAACTGATTCAGCGGTCTTTATTCAGACCGGACAACATGAGTGGGAATCCCCCAGCCTTTGCTAGGAAAACATGCTTTAGAGGGACACCGCCAATCACAATTTTTGAGTACAAAATTTTCAATGAATCTATTACCCTGCTAAGAGCTGTTTTATCAGTAATCCTGAGAAAGAAATAACACATCGTAAATTATACCTCTGAACCATTTATGACTGGGTGAATATGCATGCAAATAAACAATAACTAAAAAATAAGGAGCAACTCTTACTACAGGTTATCAGATAAAAAGTATTAAAACATTTCTACTCAGTATTGCTGGAACACTCCCTTATCATTAGTAACAGGTCTTCTGTTTTTTCAAATCTTAAATCAGAAAATAGAAAACAAGTTTTGATATTTTCTATTTGTAAAAAACTGTATAATTTACAGGACAAAATATTTTCTCACTCTTCAAACATGCATTTAGTATATCCATGTATCTGTTAAATTTAAATACAATAGAAGCTCTTATTGAGGCCTAATGGCCTAAATGGCCAAAATGCCCAAAATAATTTAAAACTTTTATTAACATCTTGATATATCTTGACAAAGTTTTACTGCAAATGGATCTTTCTCAGATACTTACACTAATTTATCTAGTTAAAATGTACATGGGGTTGTGAATCTCTCATTTTAATTATACTTCAATAATTCTTTCAGGACTGCCATTGCTATTTTGCATAAATAATAAAAATAATTCTAAAACCAAATCCCATGATGATTTCAAATGTGAAGTTGGAAGTTTTTTTTCAGAAGCTATACATGGGAGTAGGGCATTCAATAAGGTGGTACTATCAGTGTAGGGACAGGGGCCTGACTTAATCAGAAAAACTTAAGTTTTATTATATTCTTTTTAGCTTTCTTCAGCATTTAAAAAACAAATTATACTGAATTGCTAATGATCCTACTGGCTGCTTTTCTAAGCATGTTTTCTGAAACAGAAAGCATGGTGTTACATTATTCCCTGTGGGTAGGTATTTTTTGTCTTATATTTGATGGCCAGCTTCTCATACATCAAGTCCATGCTGATGACGACACATTCTTGCCTGGCAATTTTGTTTGCTAAATGCATGACCCTCGAGGCTGTCTTATTCATTGTTATTTAATTGTTCCAACCAATGCACTTTCACTAGAATAGATACATTGGATAACCAAACTGGAATGACAGAAACAAATAAATTGTCACTGGAACCAATCCATGTATACTCACTCTAATCTATTATTAAAGAAATGGCAGTATTTTCATTCAGAACACTGTGCGTCAATAAATAAATTAGCTCCAATTTCCACTGATTTTCAATGTTCTCTTCTGAATTAACACAATGTCCATAAATATCCATTATTTATACTTAAAAGGCAAACATTGATTTTGTCAGTGCAGACAGGTTTTGTAACCCTGTGTAAAACAAGCATGCCTGTACCAATCGACTTTCACAATACAAAGATGTAACTCATGTGTAGGCATGTTTTATATAAATTTTGCAGCTAACATTTGTGATTGTGTACAAGAAACCTCTTTCTAGACTACTGTTAAGCCATATGTTTTGTTGTATCATCATCAGGGTGTATACATAAAATTTCTCTTATTCCCTCAAGAGCAGAAATAGAACACCTAACCCAAAGAAAGACAAACTTCACTACTGAAGGACTACAGAAAGACTGTTACTATCAGAAAAAAACATTCTTTTATCTATGCATATGGAGATAAGCTACTCTATGGTTCTTAGAAGGAAAGGAAGACAGCAAATATTATAACAAATATGATAAAACAATGATAAGAAAATAATAACAAGCAACAAGTAATTGATGCTTTTTATACTTGCCCGTGGAAAGGTTGTAAATCTATCCAGTTCTTCCACAAAGCAAAACATTTGTAAACTGATTGCTGACATTACAATTAAAAGGCTGGCAGTAAATACCACCAAACTCCCAAGTTTTTTTCCTGGTCCAAATATCTTATACACAAAATCCTCCAAAGCAGGAGAAATCTTTATAAGCCGAACTACTCTAAGAACCTGCAAAGAAACAGAAAATGCAACTGTATCAATTATTTGATCATCACATTAGTCAACAACTTTTCACAGGATCAGTGACTTCAAGACCAAAAAGGGACTCACAGCCTTGTAGCCTAGCAAATATCAGATTGCCACTGCTTATAACAGACTGCAAGTTGTGTATTAGGTTAGGAACATAAGCCCTGGAACCTGTCAGATTTTGTCTATGATTTTCTTGGCCTTCCTGGAAATTTTTTTTAGCTATTAACAGCAGTTACCTAATGACTAGGTAACTGTTAACCTACTTTGTCTTTTGCTTAGCTTTTTACAATTGTATGGTGTAATGCTTATGGTGTAATGCATCTTTTTTCTAACATAGTAATACAAAGTTGTAATTTTGCAGACAGTGAACTATCTATGGCCCTGTCCTAAAATGCAACATCAAGGAGTACAGGCATGGGATGATAGTAGAAGTCTTAAGAGTACAGGCACAGAAGGGTACTGAAGGCCCCAAGGCTATAATCAACTCAACAGCCACCAAAATTCACCACAGAAAGGCAATTGGGCAAAGTCACTTTTCAGAGTAACAAAGGGAACAAAGACGTGTAAAACACATCACAGATAGTAAATCTGGATGTAATGTGGAATAACAGGCCAACAAAGGTTTATAGTGAGTTACCAAACATATGAATGGCTTCAGGCAGAGGTCAAAATATATGTCTAGATTTACCAAAACTGAGAATCTAATGTAGTGCTAGATAAATTGCTCCAGTTTGATTATCATCACTGTTAAAAAGAAGCATATCAGGCAAATGAGATTCTGAAGTTCTGAAAAAGTCTCTAGCCCAAGGTATTGTGTATATTTCCACATGAATCATACTGAAACTGAAAGGTGGGAATTACGGTGCAATTACAGGCTGACCTTAAGCACAAGTCCAATAAAATTACTGTGCTGCTTTTGGAGAGAAAAGAAGTTTGACAGAAGGATATGGCAGTTGTTTACAGAAAGACTTCCCTTGTATCTCGTAGCTTGCTAATAATGTACACCTTTCCATTCTGCATGAAAGTCATCTACCTATCCGTCAGGTATGCAGAATACGCTAGTCATCTAGGCTTTACTGTCAAAGGGCAGAAAGAGAGAAAGTCAACTCAAGAGAGCAACTTATTTCAAACATATCAGATCCCTTGTGTGAGACAGGATGAGCCTTCACTGTCTTCAATAGTTTAAAAGGGTCCTAGATACAGAGGTTACACTAGACAGCTTAACTTTCACATTAGTACAAGCTGAGATAGTGTCCTTTCTTCCACATTGGTATCGTGATCATTACATATAATCTGAGCACATGAAACAGCTTACCAAGGCTGTGACAGACAGTGAGATGAGATATCCAAGTACTATGAACATGCAATTGTGGTGCCTTCTTACAAGATCTACTAGCAGTGTAAATGTTAGCTCTGTTCCCATCAATATGAGTGTAAACATTGACCCCAGTGGGGTGATGATTTCATGCTAGTCAGTATTCTGAGTTGTACTTTAGATAAACTGTGTTACCTGCCTTAATTTTCTCCCCCTTCCTTTGGCGATCTTTAATTGACCTTTAAGCAGCACGCTAATCTCATTGATACTACTTGTTTTTTTCATTTATTTTCATTAGGTAACAAATTGAATCTAGCAAAAGTACACTCTAATGAACATTTATGCATTCTATGTAATTGGATTACAAATTGTATTAAAGAGTATAAGGTGCGCTATTTGGATTAAATATAAAAATATGTTAAAAAACAAATCAAAATGAAAAATACAGAAGAAGAACCATAGCTCTCTTACAAAGAATGGCTGCATCTCCTAAAAGGGACCATATTTATTCAGAAAATGACTCAACAATATTTTCCCCAAACACAAATAAAATATCATCTCCAGTCCAGTATAAGTCAAATTCCATTTAAATCTCTCCATTTTACACTGGCTTATTACAGATCTCTACAATAATATGTACATTTTGTTATTTCTCCACTGATTTTATGTTCGGTACTTTGCTGTAGTCTTTCATAAAGGGCTTTGCAAAGTGTCTCGAATGTACAGTGAATGCAAGAAAGATAGGTGGGAAGGCAGACAGTAGCCAATGTGGTTAAGAGTGAATGATGTGTTGGCAAAAGGTAATGATAAAGACCAATGAATAATACCGACTGAAATATATGTTAAGAAAGCCAAGTGGTATTTCTCCTCGCTATCCTGGAATGTGTCAAGCAAGACTTCTGTTTTCAGTAATCTGTTTTGTTGGCTGTCAAGGAACACATTTAACCTGTCATCATTAATACCTAAAGGTCTGGAAATCTGCCTAACATCAAGATGTACCCATGTGAAAAAGATTTTTTGACCTTGGTTTATTTGAAAATGTGTTCTCTAGCTTGCCCAGAAGCTTAATTGTGGGGGAATACAGCGTGTACCTCCCTCACATACTAACATCAAAGGTATTTTCCAACCTTACTGTCATTTGCCTCTTATGGGATTTGGATTGCAAAATACAACCCAATCCTTTCAGCGTAGTAGGTGTTTCTGCTTGTAAGATGTATGTCTCTCATATATTTTGGAAAAAAAAAAATCACATCCCGAAATTTTCTGTCATAAAAGCTAACACTTTTAAAAAAACCCTAAAACCCATCACTACCCGTCCTTAAAAAAGAAAGGACTTATTATTTTATTATCAAAATCTGGCTATATTTTAATTATACTTTCAATCCTATGAGTCAATGATGGTGCTACCCATTTAGTCCACCATGCTCATAATTTATTCTTGAAATTTCTAGAAAGAAATAAGCAGGGGTAAGTAGTCTCTGCCCTAACAAGTAAGTTGCAAACTGTTTTATTGAGAGCTTCCAGCTAGGTTTCCTGTGTGCTTTTGACACCAGAATGCAATGGCATACTTCTGATAGATCATCCTTGCAGGTTAGAAATATCGTGCCACATTGAATAACAACATTTTACATATTTGGACAGCAAAATCAAAGCTATAACCATCTAAAAGCCTTAAAATTATATCAGGTGACAGCAAAATAGAATTTGTCATCCTGAAAGCTTTCTTAAGCAGGTTTGTAAAATCATTTAGAAAAAATACAGGGTGGCATTTGCAGAAGTCTGAAAAGGCTATCATATTTCAACTCACACCTGGGGAGACTGTTTCCCCTATACTGAAACTACTTGATTACACTATAGCTAAACACATTTATTGACAGGTTTCTGTCTGACAATTTATTATTTGCCTTAATCGATTATTAATTATTCACCATGCCAATTTATTGCTGAATAATGGACAGATAGGAATCCTTTAATATATATATTTTTTAAAATCCCTTTCTTTAGCACTATAGAATATTACACATTACAGTAAACCTCAGCGCTTTGTCCCACAACCAGAGGAGACCTAAGCACTTCAAGGGCAATGAATGGGGAATTGGTTGAACTGGCCAACAGATGAAGAATCAGAAATCTGGATTAACCAGTCTTTGTCTTTCTTTTCTGCTCTTTTCCAAGGTGAAAATGTAGGAAGAACCTCAATAAACACATTTTCTCTCTAGATAAGGAATGGTTGGGGAGTTATAAAAACAAACACTATGGTGATTCTGGAGAAATTACCTTAGAAGACCCACAACAACTGCAGAAGAGACTCTTAGTTAGGTATGTGACTGCCACAGAGATGAAGATTTGGAGAAGCAACAGCAAATGTACAGAGACCCCAGGGACAGAAGCCAGGAAAGCAGTGGTCAACACTACAAGAAGGCAATGCTGTAAACAGCTGTATGCAAGGTCAAGGTTGAATGAAAGACAGTGAATAAACTAATTTAGAACCTACTGAACAGTGCAGCTCAGATAAGAAATGGGAGTTTCTGAAAACAGAAAGGACTTCTAACCAAAATTAGAAAGAATTCTATTTCTGTAAATCCAACCAATAAATACAGTTAAGAACAGACATATTTTTTATTTTAAAGATATTCTCCAAATGAGTCAACATTGTGATAGTATCAGTAGTCTGAGAATGGAAGCAAATGAGAGTGAAATGTCGATGGGTAATTTTTTTAATTGGTATATAGGGTAAAATGTAAAAGTAGCTGATCATACCTGAAAATACGTAAATTGAGAGTGATAGAGATCTGGATAAATATGAAGAGTGGTTCCAATTACAAGCAGCAACTCAAACTTGTGAAGAGATGAGCTGATGTATCCTGTGAAACCCAAGCACCAGATCTTCAGAAGAGCTTCTAAATCAAACAGAACTGTAAAAGCAACCTAGACAAATATATAAAACAAGAAAGATGCATTCAAAACACTGAGTTAAATTACAAGTTTCTATGTCATGATGTCCATCAAGGTTTTGTATGGCAGAAATAAAGAGCTCCATAATATTTAACAAAAACATTCATATTCTAAACAAAACAAACAACCAGTAATAGATTTCTTCATATTGGCTCATATTCTTCCTTAAAATCTACACTCTATGAAATTTTCTGAAGTCTCAACATAGATATGCAGACTCCACAACTTGGAAAGCATGAAATAATAAATTCACCCAGCTGACCTTTCATTTTCTGTACATAGATAAAAAGGAAAAAAAATGGATTTTTTTCAAAATGGGAAGCAACACATATAAGCTGTCTAAAGAATTTTAAAAGATCAAAGGAACAAACCAAAGACAAAAGGTCTCTTATTTGAAAATTGCTACTTCAGTTTTCTAAAACATCCATGGTAATATAACAACCAAAACAAGCAGAAAAGAGGTGATGGGACTCAAGCATTAGAACAAATTAAAAAAAGAGGAAATTCAAAGTCAGTCCAGAATTAGTAATTTTTCACAATTTTTAAAAAGAGGTGATGTTAAAGAAGTTGAGCAAAGAGAGTAAAGTGGGATGTTACAGGGGAAGAGATCTACTTGCAGGCATTGGATGACTGTGGGATTCTTTCAGAGGTCCTTCTTGAAATATTTACATACTAAAATGCATGACGTTAAGCTTGAAAAAAGGGAGACAATTTTGCACAGGTTTACATCTTCAAAATTTATTTTCTCTTTCTTCTCTTACTACTGAAAATTATTCTGGCTAGACACACTTGTTCCTCATCTGCCTTCCTAATTTATCACTATATATTCGCTGAACTACTCTCTCACTTCCCAACAGCCAGGAAACAGTGGAAAATATGTTTTCCCTTGACTCAGCAATTCTTTTCTCTGACTCTTTACATACTTCAGGGCTTAAAAGAGACACTGAAACGAACATTATGTGGCATCTATATACTACTAATACTTTGAAAGTGCTGTGCAAGCATTAACAAAATACAGCTCAAACCTCCTTTGAGCGAAAGCATTGTTAGCCTTTTAAGATGGAGAGATTGACTGACTGTGGGACATAAGATTTACTGGATTTGGCAGGGTATAACTAAGTTAGAGACAGATTTTAATCCTGAATCTGACAGTGACAATCTCTGGGATGCTGCCTTAAGTACTTATATTATTTAAAATTTTAACTCTCCAGTCCATCAAAAATATATTTATCAACATGAAAGAGGGGTTCTGCGAGACAGGACTGTTGCAAGCAGGAGTGGAATTGGAAATTAAACACTGATGTTTATGTCCTATGTTTATTCCCCTAGTCCACACAGTTGTTTAGGAGCAATCTACCAGCTATAAAATATGGCTTTCCCAAGGCATGCAAAATAGTTACCATGTTTCAAATCTCCTCTGAATGATTAAATCAAGGTGAAATGCTTCATAGCACTCAAAAGAATTCTTTACACTAGGAAAGAAATACTACTAAGAAATATTTGTGTGATTTTCAGGCATACAAGGATGGATGTACACAGTGTAGGGACACTTTCATGCTCATATTCTCCAATGTATCTGGTCAGTTTTGCAAGCCTTTGATTTGATAGCTCAAAGAGCTCAAGGAGAACAACGAGCCAGGTATGAAGAAACTACACCATTACATGAAAATTTCTACCTGAAACGCAAGGAAAATGTTTTATCAAAAATTTTAAAATGAAAGCACACTTTTAAAGGAGAAAACATCTAACTGAGTCCTGAAAGAATAAGGGAGGCAAATTAGGAAAAATGGAACAGTGGGTATAAAGCAGCTGGAATTCAGCTTCATAGCAGATGGAATAACAATGCCATTTAAATACACACGCACACTTCAGAGCACATAGGCTTCCTATTAGGACAAGAGTAACAAATACGATGTTAAGTGTATTTTAATTTATTCTAAAAATGTGTGGGTGGGATCATTTGCATTTTACATGCTTGTCAAATGAATTCAAACCACTAGCACTTAAAAATGTATCAAATGGTTTGCATAACATCTGATTACATTTATACACCTGTCTTCCTGCTGACAGAGCCTGTATTTTTTTCCTTCCTTGTAATTAATTACAAGAGAAGATTGAAAATAACTGACTAGAGCTTTTTGTTAGGTGTGAAATGCAATTTTACAGACTTTTTTAAAACTGAAATAACTTCTTCCATTGCTGTAGAGACAGGGGAAAGGCAAATTCACATAAGAAACCAGATTACATCCACAGAGAAAAAGCAGGTGTGACATGTGAGCAGTCACCCTCCACCAGGTTGCCACTTTTGCATCGGGGAGGCCAAAGAGGAGCTACCAGGAACCAGCTGCTTCTCTGAGGGCTACCTCCCATTTAGTCACCTGGAAACTTTATGGTATTAATGCCACCTTCAGCAACATCAACTTTTATCATTAGCTCCTTAACATTTCTTTTCGCAGAGGCAGAGCTCAGTATCAGCCAACATCCAACAGTGACAGACCCAGACAGTTTTTGTGGCTCACTTGAAAGGTTATCAAGCTGTTGGGAAGGACAAGAATTCTTCTGAGCAGGATGAGCAGGACTAAAGGCAGAGAATTCCAGCACTTCCCTTGCTACTAGATTTGACTCAGCACTCAATCCTTCCTTCAGCCAGGACAGGGTAAAGGCTGCATAAAGGCAGCAGTGCAAAGGGACAGACTGCAAAAGGAACCTAGGAGGAAGTGCATAGGAGCACCTGGTTTTGAACTGTTTTTTCAGACCCTATAAAGCAGTACTTGTAGGAATCTCACACGTCTTCAATGAGACTTCTAGCCTGTAACATCATCTAATGAACAACAATGTGGCAGTTGCACATAAAAACATCCATCCAACACTATTCTGTCTAGGTACTGAGCAGGTTAAGTCAATATCCTCAGTAACAATTACCAAAATGAGGTTGAAGCTCAACTCTTTCCAGGTTCCCAGATACTGCATTGGGGTTTTGAGTCATCCTGTTAAAAGTCTGGTTTTGTCACATCTGCAGGGTTGATGAATATAAGTTGAAATCCTTGTCAGAATCTGTTATTTACTGCTGGGTATACAAAATTATGCAACCAATGGGATCTGGGTCTAGAATTCATTTCTATCTTTTATCTTTTTGTCTAACCTTTGCCTCCTTTTCTCTTGAGTCTGTCTTCTCTTTCCAATAAAGAAAGCTGGGGTTTTTTTAGTACTGGGTATCTCAGTAACTTTACTTTGATTTCTCTACTGAATTTAAGTGGACATATTTCTACAGTTCTAGGCCACTACAATGTGTGATCCATAGAATGGACTGAGTGAGCTATTTTATTAGATATGTCTGCCCCTAAAGTCAGCAGCTTCCAAGATGACTTCTGGAAGCCAGTTATGTTTGCTGTAACCTATCTGGCCATTTCCTTTAGCAAAGGGAATCCCCACTGCTGTTGGCTGCTCAGGTAAGCTCCCTCTGAAGAGAAAGCTTTCTGCAGCCTAGTCTAAGGGAAAATACAGTGCTGCAGAGAGGGACCTGGGGGTCCTGGTGAACAACAAATTGTCCATGAGCCAGCAGTGCGCTCTTGTGGCCAAGAAGGCAAATAGAATCCTGGGGTGTATTAGAAATAGCATTGCCAGCAGGTCGAGGGAGGTGGTCCTGCATCTCTACTCAGCCCTGGTGAGGCCACATTTGGAGTACTGTGTGCAGTTCTGGGCTCCACAGTACAAGAGAGACATGGAGCTTCTGGAGCAGGTCTAATGGAGGGTCACTAAGTTGGTCAAGGGTCTGGAGAATCTCTCTTATGAAGAAAGGCTGAGTGAGCTGGGCGTGTTCAGCCTCAAGAAGAGGTGACTGAGAGGGGACCTTATTAATGTGTATAAATACCTAAAGGGTGGGTGTCAAGAGGATGGAGCCGGGGTCTTTTCAGTGGTGCCCACCAATAGAGCAAGAGGCAATGGGCAGAAACTGATGCACAGGAAGTTCCACCTGAACATGAGGAAGAACTTCTTTACTGTGTGAGTTCCCGCACACTGGCACAGGTTGCCCAGAGAGGCTGCGGAGTCTCCCTCACTGGAGATATTCAAGAACCATCTGGATGCAACCCTGTGCCATGTGCTCTAGGATGACCCTGCTTGGGCAGGGAAGTTGGACCAGATGACCCACTGTGGGCCCTTCCAACCTTACTGATTCTGTGTGATTCTGTGTGAACAGCAGTGCATCCTGTTCCAACCAGTCTCCCTCTCAAAGGAAACAGTCACCGTGGAATAATCTGCACTGTTTGAGTACTCAGCCCCTTTAAGGCTCTTAAAACCAATTTCTTTGTATGCACTGTGCTGCACAGAACAAGTTTCAAAATGACTGAGTAGGATAATAACTGAGACACTTCAAGAGGTGTCTGGATGTGGCACTGGGTGATATGGTTTAGTGGTGATGTAGGTAGGCGATTAGACTGGATGATCTTGAAGGGCTCTTCCAAACTCAATGATTCTATGATTCTATGATATGACACCAGCTTATGGATTTCTCCTGTCTCCCAGGGGTCTAGGACAACTAGATGCTGCCAACTGATCGCTGGACACTTCTGTGCTGATGACTTACCTCAGAGACAACTGCACACAGATCAGCAGGTGGTGCTTGTTCAGCACCATGAAAAGAACTGTCCTCAGCACTGTGAACAGAAGCATGACCAGCACCATGCACAGGATGTCGGGGAGCAGGCGGCTCTGCTCGCGGTGCTCTGGTTTTTGAAAGGAAACTGTGTATATAGGAGAGTTCAAGTGTAAGAATCACACAATTTGTAACATAAATAATTAACAATGAGATAAAGGCAACTCAATCAAACATATTACAAACAGCTTGTTTCAGGTCACAGTCCTGAACACGACTTTTAAAAACTGTGTTTTGATGCTTTATAAGAGCATTTCTTTAACATTACTTTTAGAAAATGTTTTTGGATGGTTTATAATTGCATTTGTTTAACATCGCTTTTAAAATCTGTATTTTTTTTTAACTGCATTTGTTTAACATTAGTTTTAGAAAATATCTCACGTTTGATTGAGCTGCCATTATCTCATCATTGATTTTTCATGTTACAAATGCTGTGACACATACACTTGAACACCCCTATATATACACACAGTTTGGTTGCAGAAATCAGAGCACAGTGAACAGAGCCACCTGCTCTCTGAGGTTCTTTTCATGGTGTTGAAGGTGGTTCTGTTCACAGTGGTGAAGAAGCATCACCTGCTGATCGGCATGCAGTTGTCCCAGTGGTGACTCAATGGTGTAGAAGCGTCCAGTGGCCAGTTGGTAGCACTAAGCTGGCGGCAGCCAGCTGCCCCTTTCCCCTCTCCCAGGATTGTACTCTTCTGATCTTCCGATACTGTATTTTATGCATCCTTCTGTAAGATGCTAGGGGTTTACTCAAGTTTTATTTTTATAGTGTCTCTAGTATAAATATCACAGGTTAAAAAAAATAAAGAAGAAACCCAAATGGACATCAAAAGAGTATACTTTACAAATAAACAAAATGCCTTTCTCTAGTCCAGACTAATTTACCTTATATAATTACAAATGTAAACAGGCAGAATGTAAGCAAATGAATTTTCTGACAACCTCCCCAGTAATAAAGCAATAATCTAAGCTATGCAGAGAGAAAAATACATCTTTAAAGAAAACCAGAAATTGCTTATAGGACAGAATTATAATACACTAGTTTACATGACATACTCATCTTGAATTTTTAAACTCTGGCAAGTATTTCTGTTGGAAAAAAAATCCCACACCCTACACTTGAAATAGATGTTGAAGAGAGTGTTTCTAGCACTGATTAATAAAAGCATAATTATACTACATATTCTGTGTCAAAATAGAAATAGCACATGCAGCGTTTCCTTTTTTGAATATAAATAGAATTAATGTTATTTTGTTAAGAATCCAGGCTCCACTTGCTGTATCCTGGGCATAAAGCAAAAATTTCTACTGCGAGAAGTTCATGGTTTCAGGCTTTAATGTTGACTTAATTATTTGTTTCCAGCCTAGGATATTACCCTGGTTTTGGCTAGGATAGAGTTAATTTTCTTCATTGTAATTTGTATGGTGCTGTTTTGAATTTGTGATGAAAATAGTGTTGATAACACAGGGATGTTTTAGCTGTTGCTGAGCAGTGCTTGCACAGTGTCAAGGCCTTTTCTGCTTCTCACACCACCCCACCAGCAAGCAGGCTGGGGGTGCACAAAAAGCTGGGAGGGGACACAGCTGGGACAGCTGACCCCAACTGACCACAGGTATATCCCATACTGTATGATGTGCTCAGCAATAAAAACTGTGGGGAAGAAGAAGGAAGGGGGGGACATTCACAGTGATGGCATTTGACTTCCCAAGTAACCATTACATGTGACACTGCTTTCCTGGAGGTGGCTGAACACCTGCCTGCTGGTGGGAAGTAGTGAATGAATTCCTTACGTTGCTTTGCTTGTGCACACAGCTTTCACTTTACCAATTAAACTGTCTTTATCTTGCCATATGAGTTTTCTCACTTCTACCCTGTCTATCCCCTCCTCCATCCAGCTGGGGGAGAGTGAGAGAGCAGGTGTGTGGGACTGAGCTGCCTGCCAGGGTTAAACCATGACAGAGATTAAAATGTGTTTCCCTATCCTTACTTCTATTCTCAAATCTGTGGGGGCTGTCATAAGAGAATCCAACATTTGTTGCTTTTACTCCGATATCTTACTCCCAGGATCATCCTCTTTCACATTTCTATTGTTTTTTTGAATATGCTCAGAACTTGAGATAAAATAAAGGCAACACATTTGACAATTACTCTTGTAATTGTTGGCTGGGCCAACATATGCTCAGTGTTCATACAAACTACAACTATCTCCAGTGGCATGAGAGACAACAGAGCATGACACAGCACTGCTATCTCTACAATCTGCACTTTTTTGAGGATTTGGACTCCGGTGCTACCTTTAAAGTTTCTTTCTTTTTTTTGGCTGGTGAAGCCTCAGCATCATAAGATCTTAAGAGATCAGATACAAATTCTAAAACTAAAATAAATTAAAAAAATGGGTATCAACTCAACCTCCCTTAAAAAAGGGAGAATAATAAAGCATCATAAAGGGTTTAAAGTTGGGCACTTGAGTCTGACTCTCAAAGTTATTTAGGCATTTAAAACTCCAAGAGTACAAATCAAACTTTCTGACTTGTGATTCCTCTGTCACTGATATTGCCAACAAGGCAGTACCAATGACAGAGGAATCACAAGGAATATACTGCATGCACGCTTTATAGCCTAAAAATGTCCTTTCTGGCTCCAAAGGAGGACTGTGTAACTATCGAAGCCAGTGAAACTGCAGTAACCATAAAGCTAGACATGTGCCCCACCCAGGCAACCATGATCAACACTTTCAGAGACCTGATCTCGGTTAATTTCAGCACTGGTGTCTTTATACTCAGATAAAGTGACAATTCACAGTGCCCATGAAAATAAGTATTTTTAATAAAGAATGTTACAATACAGATTTCACTCTTGTTTCATGAAAAACAAGTATCTATTTAAAGCTATGATAGTACTAAAAAGACATGTAGGCAAGGTTCTAGGATCTCTAGTGCATGCTCTACAGTAAAATCCTTGACCAGCTAATGACTCAAACAAGCTTCTTGCCAGAATGTCACTTATTAAGAAACTTTTTACCTCCACTTCACTGGTTTAGGAGCATAGAATCCTCCCTCACCAAATTCATGACTGCATACATGGTTTTTTTTGCAGCGTGCTCTTGAGGTTATTGAAGCCAGGCTATTTGCAACACTACTTTGTTTATGCTTAAGGATCTCCTTGAAGCTAAGTTTATGTCAAATAAATAAGATCTGGGAAGAAGTACTATCTTCTTTAAAGACACTGTTTTGTCATTTTTTAAAATTGAAATTCTTCTGGACGTTACACTCCTGCTAGAGAAAGATAGCAACTCAGCAGCCATGTATTGCCTGCAGATGTTATACTTAAGCCTCAGCTCATTACCACTGACATTTTGTTTGAGGAAATTACCTTTCAAAAGATTGTAAGATAGGGCTGTCAGCCATTGTCAGACAGAGAAACTTGAACAAGTTAGCAAAGAATTCTCGGCATGCTTAAGGGAATAAAAAAATTACATACTTAAATGTGCTTGACATTCACATTTTCTACTTCAGCTTATCTTGAAAAATATCCAAATAGTAATTTCGGCATTCTCACCTCAGCTAGGTAAAATTCATCATATTGTCTCTTGAAATTTTCTCCTTTGTAGTAGTTACTAGCAGCAACAATCACATCTACAGCCACCATGCTTAGTATGAACATATGAAACACAGATGACCTCATCATTTTCTGCAAAAGAAAAAAAATAATTTTATCATAAAAATTACTCAAATCACATATATTATAAAGTTTTACTACCCTGCCAAAACATAATCATCTATAATAATATGTTCTTCTTTACATTATTCTAATTTGTTACTCACTTTAAAGTCTATTCTAATATATTGCTTCAACTGGTTTATATGTGCAAGTTGCTTGGAGTTTTTTTACTTTTCAGGTTTTTATTTGCCAATTGACTTCTTACTGAAGGTTTATCATTTAATGCTATCCATTACTTTAGTATGTTTTTAAAGCATAAGCTGTACTTGTAGTTACTCAGTTGCCCTTGGTTAATACTCCTTCATTATGATTTATTCATGCAGATCTTAAAGATTAATTGTTCAGGAACAAGAAACATCAAGATTATCTTATGCATTGCTTTTGCTCAAGAAAGATGAGTAATACAGGATTCATCTGATATAAAAATATTGCCTAAAAGTATAAAACATAGCTACATACACAAGATATGCACATCTGGGCCAATAAACTGTGGAGTACTTCAGAGATAACTCATGTATCTGTGCACTTAATACTTTGTGTCACTGTTGCTGAAATCCCACAAGAGAAAGAAAGGCATGCAGCACTGGCCAGGAGTTTGCATCCAGGAGTTGCCAAGATACTAGTGGTAAGAAGTATGCCAGAAGTTCAAAGAACTAACTTCTAGGTTCCCACCACAAATAGCCTGGGCTTATGATTTACCCTGAAAACATAAACACTACCCTCACTGGGCCAGCCACAGCTGTTCCAGCAGAAGCTAGAGTCAAACAGTTAGAATATAGTGTTATTTTACATTAAACCACCCTTGAATGAATGGTCACTAATATCTATACTGTTTACAATCTTTCACAAGTAATACAGTTTACGTCTTCAATGCTTATTTGCAAGCACAACATAAGCAATTTATGCACCATTATGGTTCATTGTGTTTGTGTGTAAATGTAAGTTTTGTTCACATTGGAAAAGGCCATTTTTATTTGCTCCTGAGTCTGTATGTGAAAGTGCCTGAAAAAATTTCAGGAAAAATGAAACTCAAAACACAGAAGACCTCTGCCTCTTTTCAACTTCTTCCTAAAGACTTTGTGTGTCTGTATTGGATTATATTCACAGAATCTTATAATTATTTAGCTTGGAAGGGACCTCTTGAGATTATCTAGTCTACCCCTGCCTGCTCAAGTAGAGTCAGCTGCAATCCAGAAATCTGGCTATTTTTTTTCCTGCTGTTTTCTCTTTTTAGCAGGTACCAGAGTGATTCAGTGGCCCTAAAGAATCGGGCCTGTGAATGTGAAGATATTACAGAAGAATGTAAAAATTAACTAACACACATTATTATATATGTGTAAAGATATATTAGTGTGTTAGAAGATTCATATATACAGTTGTAAAATACTGTCTCAGACTTCAGTGAACCGAGATTGTTATGTTGATAAAAAATTGTCCACATTTATGTTTTATGTTTAACCCTGCCTGGAGATCAGGGTCTTGACCAAGCTATTCTTCATACTACTGGTGGTTTTTTGGTGATCAAATTAGAACACCATATGGTATGTATGGGAGGCTGAAAGGAGTAGCACTTGTTCAGGCTTTTAGCAAAGCCTTTTACCTGCCTACAGGAGAATTCATCCCCTGTTGAATTCCACTAGTGTTTCAAAGTAGTTTGCTTAAATTGAAGCTGAGTGGAGTCTAAGCACATATTTACAAGCATTCAGCTAACAGGACTGCCTCTTGTCTCTTAACATCTGGACTTCTTGTGCAAATCACCAATAGCACTGCAGACAGAAGATGGTTCAATCCTCCTCATGCAAGCTGGCTTCCTTTTGACTTTACTGGTACAAAATGGTTGTCTATTACAACCTAGAAAGGGAGGCTTAGGAGATAAACCTGACAGAAATGTATAGAACAAGTCTGAGTGAATAATAATCCCTAAACCACAGCAAAGTCACCAAAACAGAGTGGCTAAATGAGGTCTTGCTTTTATTTTTAAACCACAAGGCAAGCTATAAGAATACAATAAATAAAGACAGGGCTACTGGCATTAATCATGCACTTTTGTCAGTGATGTGATTCAAAACAGTTAACATCTTATCTGTTACATTTCTATTTCACACCAGTTCTTACATTTCTATTTCACACCAGTTCTAAACAGATAGTCTCTCTACATATTTTACACTATATTTTTAATAGTGTAAAAATTTCCTTCATAGTAAAGAAGTATTCTGTCTCAGTTGTTAAAGGACTTGCTAAAAGAAACCAGTAAGTGAGGCTGTAAAATGTACTTTTCTCTCCCTTCACAGGGAACAACAATGGGGAAGCAAAATGGTAGTACAGGAAGAATAAAAATGCATAGACTGCCGTGGTATACATGTACATACATGCATGAATACTTTCTCATACAGTCTATCTTTGGACACTCATAAAAAGATTTTCCAGTGGTATATTTGATGATGGAAAATAAATTACATTAACATAAATAACATCCTAATTGTAGTATGATTCAGTAAAATTCAATAAAGCTTCTTGTCAATTACTAAAGGACGTCTTCCCAACTCAACTGAAAAGAAACAATTTAGCTAATAGAGAGTATTATGTTAGCATAGCAGCATTCAACACCAAGATAATAAGGAAGGAGGTTCAGAAAAGATACAAGTTAGGCACAGGTTACTGTTATGGTCTGAGAAGGCAGAAAATAAATTTATGGAATTGATGCTATGACCTCTGATGGCCAAGCCCGAGAGACAGAAGGCATTACTTATGACCCCCCAAGGAGATCCAGGGGTTAAAACAAAGAAGGGTCAGATAACCTCACTACTCCCTCCCTTTCTCTGACATACCCTATAAAACATCAGAAGGGCAGGAAACTTGGGCCCTGTCTCCTTTCTTTCTTCTTCAGGTTGAGATAGTTGGGGCTGTTCAGCTTGGAGAAGAAAAGGCTCTGTGGAGGCCTTCTACCAGCCTTCCAGTACCAGAAGGGGCCTGCAGGAAAGCTCGAGAGGGAATTTTTATGAGGGCATATAATGATAGAACAAGGGGAAATGGTTTCAAACTGAAAAAGGGTAGATTTAGATTGGATATTAAGAGTAAATTCTTTCCTGTGGGGAAAAGGGTGGGTGGGGGAGGGAATGGATAAGAGAGAGCAATTGAGCAATTTCCTTCCGTGTTTTGGTTGGCCCTGACCATTACATGAACAGCTGGCTGAGGCAGCGAATTAGGAGATGGCTGTGGCAGGCAATGTGAAAAGCACCTGGTAGCTGGTAGGAAGACAGAGTCCACAGAGCCAGCAAGGTGAAGGTATCAGAGCAAATACACACACACAGAAAAAGCACTATTCTGAGAAGACCTGAAAAATAAATTCATTATTTTTAAATCCCAAGACTGGCCTGCTCACTGGGGCCAGACTGGCATCTGTGTTTCTTAATTTTTTCTACAACATGTCAGACTCTAGCTGCTCACTTGTCATGAATGCTACGCATGATAAGCAGCCTTCCTGTTGGTCTCTTGGAAACAGACTGCAATATCCTTAGGAGATCAATCACGGTGCTCCAGCCCACACACCTACTGTGCCCAGCTTTCCCCCTACTTTATTCTGTCTTAGTTTGTTCTTTCCGCATCACAGAATTCTGATTTGGATTTGTACTCCTGAAATGGCTCAACCGCACCTCTGCTTTAATGCTTGACCATGAGAGTTCACTGTCTCCGTATTTGGAACGAGGCCTAAGAGAAAGTTGAATTTAGCCCACAGCACTTGCCCAAGCCTTAAAAATCACTTTGAATCACTAGCTCAGTGGTGTGTCACTTGAATTACAGCCCTTTTCAGACCACCCAGCCATGGAAAATTCTCTGTGCCAACTTGAAAAATGAGACATAATGCCAGCTTTTGTTCTTGTTTAATTTCCTGACCATTTTCAGCCCTTGGATGTGTGTTTCTTAATGTGTGCAGGAATAAGATGAAAAAAATGTTCTGATGTTGCTGTCAGACAGTTGCATGATAGGAAAATTGCCTAATATTAAATTAGATTTAAGATTAGCTGTGTTGAAGCAGTCAAGAGAAATGCCTGTTGCTGCCATCAACCAACTACAACAGTGACAAATTCCTTACATTTACTATCAATCTCTTCTAATGCTGGCATCTGGCTTCATGCAGGATAATTATTCTCAGTGTCCAGGACACTGTAAAGAATGTGGACGGCACAACGCATTAAAGATGCAATGGCCATAAAAAAACAATACATGACAAACCATTAATGATCCAAATTCTTTCAGTGTTTGGAAATGCCCAAAAGAGTTGAAGACTTGCTTTGTGTCTAGATGAGAATTCCATGAAAGCAGAACAGTTTTAAAATACTGCTCATTAATTTCACATTAGGAATGTGCTTGTTACAGATGAGGAACATTAAACAAATAACTGCACATAACATCCTGGATTCACCCAAAAGTTCAGTTAAGCAATGGCACCGTAATTGATGACAGGAGGAGCCCACCCCAGGGTCACTTAATCTTACAGAGCATTACCATGCATGGCCTAGAGCAGTCTTCTGTCACTCCAGGACTACCAGAATGGGGTACATTGCTCTAATACTCCTTCACCTTCCTGCATGGCAGAGGGAGGTTGAGTGACACAAACTGGCCTTTGCCAGCTCACTGCCATGGAGAAAATCCACAGCAGCTGCCACCTTACACGGCCTGAGCCACACAGACTGCTCAGGAAAGCAGTCACTAAGCAAACCAGAGTAACTGAAGATGGAACTACATTTTCCTAGTACCAAACACCTTTTTGGGGCTTGACATGTACATTAGGTCCTTCCTTGTACCACCAGTCTTTCCACAGGATTTTTGTTTCAATTCTATAGTAAATCTAACTTACTAAGCAAGCAGGTAAGTGTTGCAAACTTCTAAGGTCTGACTAACTTAACTGCCATGTTACCCTGATATTATTAGCTCAAAACTGGCCAGGCTGGTAAGTTCAGTATTATCATGTGAAACCTTAAAAGAGGCATTTTCAAATGGCTCAATGGTTTTAGTTCAGACCAACAGAAATTCAGACTGCATTTGACAATACTTTAACACTCTTTGTGATAGTCTAAGAAAAAAAAAAATGAGGACAAATCAGCTTGAAGAATAAAAAAAAAAACTCCAACAAAGCTCTCAGGCTTATTAGTACTCAGTAAGACATAGTGAGGATTTCATATGAAGAAAAGCTCTGCTTATTTTGGCCATTCAGTGTGTGAAAAGCTTAGAGTGCGTAATTGTCAAACTGGCAGGGTAGCTCTCAAAAGTACCAAACCAATTAATGAACATCATTACTTTGATAATCACTACATAGGTAAGCAGCCTTTTTCCCAATTTTGATACTCTTGAATTGTGTATTCAACACACAACTCTAGGAAAAATACCGTTATATTTGTATCTCTTTGTCTTTTAGATATACTTGAACACTTGATAAAACAATAGCATCTCCTCCTCCATGTTTTAATAAGGTGGCTCAGGCAAGTTGCTTACTCCCTTTTCTCCTTCATTAGCTTTTGCTATTTGCCCAAGGAAGCTAGGTCCTGCTGAAAGGCTCCAGCCGAGCTTCCACTTACAGCTATTGAAAGACCTTTTACTGGCTACATGATTATTGTTGTTAATTTTGTACTTATTGCTATAATGATGTTGTAGGCTATTTGTACTCATGTCTACACATGCCAACCGGAAGACCATCCTCTCTGGTAACTAGAATAGATTTTGATTTGTTAAAGTTGTTGTTTAGATGTGTACAAAAGAGTTGGGCGATATTTTAAAATAGTTATCAAAACTGAAGGGGTTACATTTGTGCTACTTCAGACTTCTTTACTTATGAGCCTGTTGCAGCCTAGATCATACCACTGCAGTGGCATGAAGGCAAATACGACTTCCAGCTCATTTCTGTGCACAGCACCACCATGACTTGTTGTAGTGGTGCATTCTGTAACTGCACTGCAAGTCTTACAGTACCTGACAATTTCTTAAATCCCCATTAGCTAGGACATACGAGTATTACAGAATACAGAACCCTTGTTCAGAAGAGCTAACAGAGCACACCTCAAGTTCATTACAGTAGCACAGAAAACAGCAAGTCAAATGAAAAATGAAAATGTATTGTGAGTAAATTAACTTTATTTTTTGGCAATTTCTTCAGAGCTTGGACCACAACTTCTAAATGCATATAGAGGGATCATAGGTTTTATACATGAGGGCCAGTTTAAATTGTATGCATAGAATTCATACCACTAAGATAGTAACACGGGAAGCAGTCCCTCAAGGTGCTAGCTGATACAGATTTGATATTGAACACAGGAGACATCGCATGCCTCAGACATTATTACGAGGTACCGATCCCGAAACCAGACTAGAAATAGCAAAGAAAACTTGACTTTTAGGATTCTATGCAACAAGATTCAATCTTAGCCTAAAAAAAAAAAAAAGGACAAGTTTTTTTATCCCATACAGGTTTAGTATACTTGTGGTGGTATTTATCTCATTGGGGTTTTTTTTGGTTTCTTTTTTTTCTTTTTTTTACAAAGTGCTTGAAGATACCTTAACTATGAAAGGAGCTTTAGAAAATCACGTTCTATACACTGCTAATCATAGATAATTCATAGCATGAATAGGATAAATCTGATTTTCATCTTGTTGGTTAATGGCCATCTGAGCAAGTACAAAATTGTGAAATTGCAGAAGATTTTCCCTTTTGTTTGCAGAACATTGTAGAGCTTTTTACAAGCTGTGTGTAACTAATTTTCTATAAACCATTTTGCTCTCAACTTACTTTATGACTGCCTGACAGATATGCTTGTAAGGAGAATTTAGCAAATTATTCTCATGCTCTGCGATCTGAACATTTCTAAAAATTATTAAGCATTAGCCACAAATTTTAAGGGAACAGGCTTTTTAATATTTTACATTGATGCAGTTATATATCAGTGTGGGACCTTAAAAAACATTGTAAATCTGAGATATCATCTTCTGTATTTGAGAGGAACTTCCAGATGCTAGACAAATACAAGTAATGCAACTTCATCGAGGAAACAAGGTGAAGGGAGAGTTTTTAAAGACACTGAAAGGAGTGGCTTTTAGACACTGCAAAGAAAAAAAGTCAGTAGTGTCAGCTTAGATGCTATTCACTTTGCTTATGGCAAGGAGGCAGTTTTGGCTTTCCAAAACAAGCCACCTATTCCAATGCAATGACAACAGAGTGACTCTTCACCAGTTTAGACTATAGAGACTTGCTTTAACATTCTTTATGACAGCAGAGTAAATTCTCAGGGTAGTAACATACTAGAGATTAATGTAAAGACTCTTTAAGATCCATAGTTCAATGAAAAATCTCCTTGAAAACTGTAGTTACTTTAAGATCACCTTAGCATAGAAAACGTTTGTTACCAGTTGCAGGAGATAATACAGAAGGTATGGTGATATTCAAAGAAAGTACAACACTCCCCAAAAAACAAACAACAGAATAACTCTTGCAAGTTTTAGAATATGCAACTAGCAACCTTTCTATAAATGTTATCTGGCTACAGCAGAGGCGAGACTGGCCTGGTAGAAAGAGCACAATTAGCAAGAAACTGTCCTGGCTTGAAAAATATTCTATGCTTTTCATCTTACTGTGCTACTGTTTCCACACCTTCCAGTTCATCTGATTAGTATGTAAATCTCAAGGTAGGCACTGTATCAAAATATGTATTTTTATAGGGCCTCCTACCATGCAGCCTCAAAGCTGGAAATGGGACTACTACTGAATAATGGCAACATTTCAGGACATGCAGATATGTGCCTCTATATCTAAGTAGTGTCCTGCTTTTCATGCTATCACAATACATTATTTAAAGGTGATTTTCAGATTATTTATAGACAAAATCATAGAGAAATCAGCAATTGCCAAGAACTATCTTACAATAGTCTAGATGCCTCTGTAATATTTGAAAATACAATCAACTGATGAACTTTCCATCAGACTTTCCTGCCTTTTTTTTTGCATAGCAAATTTTGATTTAAAAATAAAAAACTACTTAAAAAAGGCAAATTGAATTTTGGTCAAAGGAACAAAGTCAAGTCAGTAACATGGGAAGAATGAGAAAATACACACTTAGGAAGTAAATGAGTAGAAATAATGATACAAAGCTTATTGAAGAGAAATGAAGAACTGTAAGATATTACTTTTTTGAGTAACCAAACTTTAAAGGCAAAAGTTCCTATCAGAAATTAGATGCTTTTTTTCCTTACACCCTAGATTTGATAGCCAAAGCCCTGTTTCTGCTATAGTGCTAAAGAATGAGTTGGATATGCCTCCTTCAGACTAGATACATCCTGTTAATCCATACCCTGCAATAACAGAACACAGCAGTAGTATAGATACACTCCTGTACACTTCTTAGTAGACACTTTTCTTCTCCCACAAACTTCTAAGAGAACAGTCAAAAAGAGAAATGGTGACTCTTTTTCCATAAAAATCCATGAAATAATGGCTTCTTTGAAACTAAATGAACCTCCTTCTCACCCGTTCATAAATCAGCAGGCACAGATATGTCATTTTCTTTGCAAAAAGATAGAGAGGAAGTAAGCAGCCTTTCAGTGACTGCAATCTGACTTAGAGAAATGGAGAGCAGCAGCTGCAACATAAAAGAAACCCAAAAATACTACTGAAATTGTTCATGATAACAATAATGCATAAAGATTGTACCTTCCCCTCAGATGTCAGAACTGTTAGTAAGTATTGCAACACAGTTCAATCCAGAAAATACAATGAGACAAAATAATTACTGTATAAAAAATGAAACAAAATAGGCCAAATTAATCTTTGGTTTACATCTAGTGACTTCATCTAAGCAGTAGGGTTGAAGTGGACCCTGTACTTTACTAAGGTGTAATTCATCATCTGCCTGTCCTATGTGGCTTAGTATGCTCCCACACACCATAGTACTTTCAAAAAGAAAGTCTAGAAGTTCTCTTCCTTTCACAATAAAAAAAATACTCTAAATTTGCAAATTATCACTGATCTCCTAGCAGCAACCTAGGTATCTGAACTAGTTTCAAAGCACAGTGATAAATGCATTTAAACTCAGGTACAGGAAGAGGTACAGAGCCAATTTAACACTTCCACCTAGTCATATTATACACCACATATATAAACAAATATATAAAAAAAAACAGAATCACAGAACAGTTTGGATTAGAAGGAAACTTTAAAGATCATCTAGTCCAATGTCTCTGCTGTGGACAGGGACATCTTTCACTAAATCAAGTTTCTCAAGTCCCTATCCAATCTGACTTGGAACACTTCCAAAATACACACATGTTTCTATACATATATCTACACATTTATAGGGTAGACCAAATTTATAGCTGACTTCTGATGCTGTACCATTAGTCAGATTGAAATGGATGCACTTGACATTATTAATTTATATTTTCTAAAGTTTTACTCTGAAAATTAAAGTTGCTTCTGTATCTGCATTATGATCTTCTATTTTATATATGTCAACAATGTTGACATTTCCTATGTCTGTGTATTTTTATTTTGAAAATAACCACGAAAGGAACAAACCCCTTACTAATGTCACTGTGCAACAGGACAGCTCCATCTCTAATATTAATACTGTTACTATTCAAAAGCTGTATCTTGTATTAGCTGTGGTAAATAATATACTGCTCACTCATTCACAAAAATATTACAAGTAATTTTCACAAATAATTAATTATTACATGTGTTTCGACTTTCCCCCAAACTGCAGGGAAGGTGAGTGAACAGAGAAGGAATTTGGAATTTATTTGTGCTGTAATTTTTTTCTGTGCCTTTAAAGTTTCCTTAATTTTTACATTTTACAATTCTAGGAGCCTCATTTCCGATAATTTTCAATTAGCACTGGTTCTTTGAATTATATGCCTTTGAAGACCTTACCAGAATGCCTTCCTGAAATTGCTTCAATAGACTACATACTCTTTCACTTACATTTCAGTTCAAGAACCACGTCTTTGAAACGTCATTTATTAACCAGATGTGAATCAGCCATTTTCACTGTCTCTGTCTACTTTGGCCTTTTATTTCTTGATCCATTAGAAATGTGTTCTTTTTATTTTTATGTTATTGCAGCAGTGTAGATTTGCTAGCTGCTTTGTAAGTATGAGGGAAAACATTGCTCTTAGTATAATGAGCAAGTAGCTTGTGAGCTGAAAAGGCAATAGACTGTAATGTAAGTATTAAGGATGACAGGAAACAGCTTAAGGACAAAAGAAAATAGCTTTAAATTGCAGCAGGGGAGATTCAGATTGGACATTAGGAAAAATTTCTTCACTGTAAGGGTGATTGGGTATTGGAATAGGTTCCCCAGGAAGGTGGTAGAGTCACCATCCCTGGAGGTGTTCAAGAGGCGTCTGGATGTAGCACTGGGTGATATGGGTTAGTGGTGATGTAGGTAGGCGGTTGGACTGGATGATCTTGAAGGTCTCTTCCAACCTTGATGATTCTGTGATTCTATTGCACTTCCTTCTTCAACTGTACTTACTCAGGATCACCATGAAATCTTTCAGAATTCATGGTATTATTTCATAGAATCACAGAATGGTTTGGGTTGGAAGGAACCTTAAAGATCATCCAGTTCCAATCCCCTGCCATAGGCAGGCACACGTTGCACTAGGTCAGGTTGCATCAAAGCCCCATCTAACCTGGCCTTGAACACTGCAAGGGAGGGGACAGCCACAGTTTCTCTGGGCAAAAAAAAAAAAAAAAAAGTTAGGCTATGACATTACCTGTGTACCAAGATAATGTCGTAGCCTACAGCCATAGGTACAGCTGAGCTAGAGAGGAGTCAAATACACTTCCTCTCCTTCCCCTTTTGCACTCTCACAGTTTAAACCACATCCTCAAGTATTTAACCCAGATTCAACTTCAGCATGACAGTATTGCTGTGTCAACTCAAACAAGCAAGCTTCTCTTATCAAAGTTGATACCTACTAATTCTGCACAGACCGTAGAAGAAACGGCTCTTCAGGGGGAACCCAAGTTCAATGGTGTACGCATGTGCTTTAACCCACCTTTCCTCACAACAGCGTTCATATACCCTGAGTGACTTACGTGGGTATTTTGCTGATAGAGCTGAGAGCAGAAGAGAGCTGACGCTACTCAGAATGAGTTGGGGGGACTGGAAACATAAATACTACTGCAAGGAAGACTTTAATGCGTATTTTCTAGTTCCTTTAAGGTCATAATCGAAAAACACACAGAGCAATTCAGGATAAGCAGAAACTGAGTCTGTATTTGCCAGCCACCTCCTGTACAGGGGTGAAGGTCTATTTTGAATCCCAAACTAGTTCTTGCTTCTTACATACTGAGAAAGCACTAATAAGGCTACGTGTTTTAACAGAAAAGAACAACAAAAGGAAAATAATAATAATTAAAAAAAAGATGGGGAACAATTTTCTTCAGTTTGAAGTAGTGATGGTGAAAAAACAAAAGTGAACCCCAAATTTTTCAAAGGTTGCCTGACATGGAAATGGCAAAAAATACACCCCTCTAAATAACTTCTTTTCTAACAGCAAAATGTATGTGTGAAAGTATTCAGTTTTCTCTTCAGATATTTTGCTGTCAGTATTCCCAATGGCTTGGAAACTTCGAAAATGAAATTCTAAGAAAGCCATTCCTCACAGAAGGAAACACTTTCTTGCATTTTACTATTATTCTATGTCCCAGCCTAAAACAGTAAGAAAAAACCTCCTTCATGGAAAAGTTTTATAGTCAACTAGAGACTCTTACCATCTTATAGTTCTTATTGCCATTTTTTTACCTTAGTACCATGGTTATTATAGCATATGCGTGTTGAAATTCTTTAGAAGGTTGAGCTAAATTTCAGTGCTTTTTCACAGCTCTTGTATGGTTGAGTTGTTTAAAACACACAGAAGTACTTGATCAGCATTAGAAGTAGTAGAATACTTCAGTTCTTTGAAAACTTCCCTTTCTAACTAAAAACTACTAAATATATGGTTTAGGCAATTATGACAAGTCTACTCAGAGTAATAAACTCTTCCTGGGTCAGTCCGGCCATTTGTATCAATTGCTGGTTTCTGACTGCAATGCCTTCCCTAACAGAGAACATTAATCTTCTTGGTTATCATATGTACTGTACTTGTCTCAGGAACACAGTGTACAATATAGTTCAGACTGGGAATAGCCACCTCCCTTAAAATACTTTTGCTTCTGGTCTTTATCACTTCTACACTTTTCTGTGCCTGAATGAGGCAACAAAAGTTCCACTTCACACTAAAAGGCTTAGACCATTCAGAAATAGCTATTCAGGTATGTGATGGGAAGCATAGTGGTTCACTACAGAAAACCTAATTTTTAGGAAAAGATGTTCTTCTAAAATTCCTGAACTCTTACGACACTCTTCTCCTTATAACCTATCCCTTCAAAAATTATTCCCATATGGTCTTTATGAATTTTCACTTCAGAAATACTTACCCACCTCAAAGCACGTGTGGTGGGAATTATGAAATCTGATCTTCACAGCAGAAGAAGGACAAAAAAGTAAAACAGGTGCAAAGGAGAACAAAGGGTTTAGTGCTGTGGTGAGCTAGTAAGAGTAGTCAACAGAACAGTGGGTGGCAATGACAGGGAAACTGCCATTCATGGACTGTGATACTCATTCTAGGATAAGGATTTACATGAGCCTCACTTCTAGGTCCTGCTGTTCAACTGGTGAGTGCATTGTTTGCCTAAAAACTTTGCATATTAAATCAAGTTGGAAATTGTGAAGAAAGAAAATTAAATAGAAGAAAAAGGCAGGTTAAAATTTGTGATTGGCACATACACAGCTGCTTTTAAAAGTTTAATTAATAAAAAAATCTATAATTGTGAATTGATTTTGATATATACTAAACTAAAATGAAGCTGCTAATTAGTAAACCAAATCTCTTCTGGTCTGTATGGTAAGAGTTTCTATTGAAGTTAACTTCAAAGGGCTTATTTAAAAATATGAGCATCAAACATTTTTTTGAACAACAAAGGAATACCCTTTGATACAAAAATGCTGTTGTCCTATATTCGTAATATAAAATTCTTATTTGATAATTCTCAAAAGAATTGTAAGGTATCTCATAAGACTTGAGCAAAGAAGAAGGATGCTGTAATTAAATGATAAAACAAACTAATGATACAAGTTGACAATATTGATGAAATTTCTGCAAATTTAAATGCTTTGTCTCTCATTCAGCTGATTTTATTTTTCCAAGGAAGATCTACAGCACTTTTAAAAACAGTCACATTGATATATATCATGAGGCAATATTTCCATTCATACAGGAAAACATAGATATTCCAGCTATTTTATAAGCTTTAGGTTTATATGATTTTGATTATAGCTAGTATTAAGACATTTACGTGTCTTTACTGAAGACTATCCCTTTAATTATGGCCACTGAAATAGATCCAAAACTGAAGAACTACATGTAAGACATCAGGAGAAACACAATCCCCGTGTATTTTTCTGCTGTAAAAATTCTTTTAAGGGAACTGTTGTTCCTGACATACTACAGTATACTGAATTAATATGCTATTATAAATACTGATGAAGTAGTAACTTTTTAGACCTGTATGTCCAATTTTGTCTAACTAGAGTTTCATTTTTAGCAGATGCAATTTGTTGTGTCTGTAAACCTGAATGTGCCCCCCAAATGCTTATTATTATCATGACGGGTTTTTATACTTCCTTGAAGAGTAGGGACTACTGAAAATGCATTACCACAATATGGGATTCAGTATTTGCATTGTGAATTCAGCTGGAGTCTTGAATGTTTAAATGACCTAGCTTTGAGCTATCATCAATGACTGTCTTAAAATTATACGAATCACCTCCTGTTGATGTCTCTTCCTTCTGATTATAAAGTGCCTGGGGTGATCAACTCCTATCAGCACATTTAATTGCCAGACTCCTGAACAGCCAAATAAATTCCATTCCTTCTATGCCAATGTCTGTACAACCACACCTACACATAAATATCTATTCTTGCCCTCATTCCCACCCCTAAGGCTTTTAAGTAATTTAAAAATTAATTTCTAGTTAATGTTGCTATGTCACCGGTACAAAGAGTAAAAACATTTAAATTAAAACTGCATCCATCACTGCCATACATCCCCTTTTAAGCCACAGTTATATTCCATTATTCAGTCTTTGCATACCATATCTTATTCTTCTCTTCAACAACCAGTAGGATTAACCTTACTGGTTATATATTCATGATTAATGCTGAACTGAAATGGTGTGTAAAGCATAAATTGTACACTGATTTACAATGTGGGTTTTTATGTTAAAAAGGAACTTCAGTGACAGCATTACTACAGACAATTTTTCAAATGATCTACAAAAGAAACTACACTGGTTCAGACTCCACCCACTAAGGTGCTCAGAAGGCCACACAGTTTATGGAGCCTCCCCATGACAATGAAGAAATACACAGTATATGAGAGGCAATCAGCATTCCCAACATATGAATTATCTTCAGATTCATGACGGGAATTAATCTCCACTGAGTACTGAGGAACTGAAAGGATTAGGGACCCCAACAGTAACAAAAGATATCGCAAAGTGCTTTTTTTTTAAAAAAAAAAAAAGTTTAAAAAATCTACCAAGAAAATCTGAAAAGAACAATCTAATAACCGATAGAGCTGTAGTACATGTCATAGTGAAAAGAGACCTTTCTTTGAGAAATATTAGAAATACGGAAAATATTGTGGGGAAACAACTCACAAAAAGAAAAAAAAACCTGCTAGTTTTATTCTAAGACTCTGCAGTCTTCCACTTTGCTCAGATTTGTCATCCAAGTTACAGCTCTAAAGGAAGTCATGCTGCTGCTGCTTCCAACGCTTTGATTGCTGTAATTGTGCTAAACACAAAAAAGCTACATGACAATTTAAATACCTGTTTTCAGTTTGATAGCATTTGAAACATTGGACATATTTAACCCCAGAAATAAATTTTTCTAAAGGTAACTCAGCTGAACTTTAATTTTAGTGGAATTACTGAATAGTTTCTATAATCCCCTGACACTGATGTGCCCCAGAATTTCTAAGGGCAAATTATGAGTACAAGGTGTACTGAAGTCCATTGCTGAAAAGAATGCTAGGAAAATGGTCCAGTCTACCTGTTAGATCACAGCAAAAAGACTGAGGGTTAGAAAAAACCTACATAGCTGAAGCACTGTTTTAAAAAAGTTACCAAAACGTGAATATTTCTATCATGGGAGATTTTTAACTTATAAATTTGACCATGATGTTAGAAGAACTGAATGTCACTACTCAATGCCATTTAATAGTGATCTGTACATGCCCTGTGCAAACGAGGGTCAAGATTTACAAAAATTCCTTATGCAAAACTTATTACTTGTGGAGCAGAAAGTTCTTCTGGGGCCTCATTTGAAAATTTGGAGATATACAAAAGGATCTACTTTCACCTTGTCCAAAAATAAGAGGAAGTTCAGAGATCCTGCCTGTTTATTAGTGTCAGCCAAGTCTTCCATAACTCTGACATATAAAGATATTTGAAAGCCTACTGCCTCAGACAAATTCCAAATACTTGTTCTTAAATCTCCCAAGGAGATGTCAAGGGCCTGATGTGACCATGTTTGCTACTGCAGCAGGCCCTCCTCTAATAAAGAATATTGTCAAGGAAAACCACTACCCCTTTACAAGCTTAATCATAGTTTAACACCTATCTGTTTTGTCTTTATAATGGGATTCTAATACTTTTAAGTCTGCAGGAAAATTACATGTTCAAGCTAAGGAAATCATGTTCGTAAAATCTATCTGTTCAAATGCAAAACAGTGAAATCAACAACATGTTTTCTTTCTCTTTTGTTTAATTTCTGTGGTTAGATTGCTACAAACTGTGGCTGGTAATTTACTTTGATTGTAATGAACAAGAACAGGCAGTTCAGCAAGTAAAAGGAAAACTATGGAGGAGAAACTATGAACATAAAAGAACTATGCCTCTAACTCATTGTAAACACATGTGCTTCAGTATAATGGTTACTAAGGAAAAGGTGGCAAGCAGGCAAGAAAGAGGGTATTGAGAGAGGACAGAGGGAAGGGAGAGAGAAAGAAGAAAGGAATGAAGGAGGGAAGGAGGGAGGAAAGAGGAGGGAGGTTGGTTGTATGCCTTGCAAATTGGAAATACACATGTAGTTCTGCATCCCCTTGTAATTACTTTTCTTTTAGATACACGTATACAATAGCAGAGAAATAGAAGCATAGACAAAATTACAATAGGAATCTAATAACCATTAAGTTAATGTTTGTTAATGTCAAATGTTATCTATGGGAGACTCGAAAGTTGTCTTACAAACTACAGCCTTGTCACCAAACACACTTATCTTTTTTAACAGTCCTTCCTGATATTCAAGGTCTATTTCTCTTTCTGAGGTTTCCTCATCACTGATAATTCTATTTGTATACACAATCACAAAAATTAACCAATTATTCCCCATACCTCGTGTTTATCATCCTCAGACACTGGTCTGTCCTCCTC
The DNA here is from genome assembly GCA_013398125.1 of Aegotheles bennettii. Classification (NCBI taxonomy): domain Eukaryota; kingdom Metazoa; phylum Chordata; class Aves; order Caprimulgiformes; family Aegothelidae; genus Aegotheles; species Aegotheles bennettii. Next base: position 69,023 of record VZRW01006828.1, on the reverse strand, counting down.
TTGTTACTGATTGCATGTTAAAACAGCTTGTGATTCCATCATTGTCAAATTTCAAATTGTTTCAAATTCTTTGTTTTATTGAAAAGGAGCATCCATTTCAACATTACAACCAATAGCCTTTGTACTACGTTTTTTGTAATTTTTGAATAATCTCAGGAAAATCAGAAAATTAATTCCTCTACTGTAATCAATTAAAATGCTACATAGTTACTTCATGTAACTTGTTCCTACAAGACATTCTGAAGGCCAAAATGATAAATGGGTTCAAAAAAAGTCTAGACAAATTGAAAGGTGATAAATCCATCAATGGATACTAAATATAACGGCCTAAATTTAATATCCACTTCAGAAAGTCCCTAAATGAATGATTGCTGGAGTCCAAGATAGAGAATGAGGGCATAAATGAATATCCAGAAACTCAGAGAAGGATGATCTATACATGCCTATTTCTGGTAATGTCCAATTTTGGAGACGTGCCAAGTGCATTGTTTGTCTGCAAGTTTTATGCATTCTCCCATATTTATACTACTCTTCAGGTCCCTTTTAGTAAAAAAATGGCAAATTTAAGTATGCAAAAAATTATATGGGCAAAACATGTTTCATTCTCCAGTTTTATGAGATTATCTTTTTAATTCATATCAGAAAAAGATAGTGGTTGTCAACATTGCAGCAGCAGCTCGTTTACATTACAGTTGCTCTGTCCCCTCCTTCCTCCAGGTAAACTGACTTTAATAATTTCAGCTGTCTGAATTCATGACTTCTTTTAGTAACAGAAATAAACCAGTTTACATTACCAGATGAGACACTGAGCTGAGGTACCCAAGAAGTAAACTCGTTACCTCTTCAGTTGCCATTGTTACTGTGGTTAAAGCCCCTGAAAAAAGGGGCGAGCAGACAGCAGAGGATGGTAGCAGCTTTACCTTCCTCATCTGAAATGGCACAAAGCTGAAGCTGAGCACACGTTTAACAGCTCGTTTTGTGAATCCCCAGCCAGAGTCCAAAAGTTAGTCAGCTGCTGGAGTTTCTACCCCTTTACTCCATTCACCATACTTCACCATTTCTCTCCATACCCTGTGTGCAAGTCAAAATACCGGAAGTCTCTTTTTTTTTCTTTTTGTAATGCCCAGGATTTACTGTCTTCCCATATACAGCTGAGGATAGGAAGCCTGGATGGGGATGGACTTTATTTACGCATGTCTCCTGTTGCAAACATGTTTAGTTCCCCTGCAGAGTCTTCCATTCCACCTCACTTTTTTCACCTTTTTTACCTCACCAAAACTAACAGCTTGCTTTTACATTTACACTTTGCATATTCTGCTCCTGAGCTTCCTTATAGTAAAACTGACATAGTGGTTTTTCAGCCCTGTTTCAGAGCCAACTACATCACTGAACTATTGTAGCTTCTCTTAACTGATGTAGTTTCTAGGCTTTCTAAATGAGAACAGGGCATAGAAAAAAGTAGATTTATTTTTTTTTAAATTATAGCCTTAGAAGTTTAGGATTTGCAATCAATTTAATCTGCTTCTGAATAAACTCATATAATATACTCAAATAATAAACTCATTCAAATCAAAACAATTTTAGCCAACTGAAAGATAAGATTTTTCTTTCACTGTAAGAAAAGATTGCAGTTAATTGAAAGAAATTTATTATATATGTATTCAATTTAACAAAAACCACTGTAGGTAAGAAGAGAATAGAACTGAGTAGGCATATGTTTTGCACTAAAGGGCAAATTAGTATATAAATGCACTGCCACACTCTTCTGGTTCAACAATAATTACTTCCCATGAAAGAGAAAAGAAGGAGACCCACTTGTGCTCTCTTCTGTTACTTCTGCAGTGAAAATCACCAAGTACTATTTCATCTCATTTCTCTCTCTCTCATTTAATATATCCATTATGAAACTGCTAAAACACTCAATTCCTGCTTCTCTGGCCATGTCTCCTCTACCCTCTATATGTCTTTCTATATCACTTTTGATCTTTTTCTCTCCTTCAAGGTTCTCTAAAATTCTGTAGCTGTACAGAATTCTGTAACACATTCTGATAATAACACGTAGCACGAAGGACTAAATTTTTTTTTTTAAACAAAAAAATATGATTTTATTTCTGATGTTAATCATATGTTCAAGAGCACTGTAACCCTAATAGTGTCACTTGTTTGCTCAGATTATAGCTTTGTGACCTTTTATTTCTTCCCCATAGTACATATGATTAAAAGTGAACACAGTATTTTTAATCTGTTGAAGATTTTACTATCAGAGTATGAGTGCACATACAGTTTGTTGAGTGGGTGACCACTTCATTTATGCTGACACATCACACCCAGCATTCCCAAGCTTTTGCTAAACATCATTCCATCTCCAGCTGCCCATTCCATTTCTCCTGGATATACAACCCCAAAATATTAGCACGAACTGCTGTCTGGCTCATTGTTCCCCACAGGAACCACAGTTCCAGACTTTCTCATTTCACTACAAACCTAAGTACTGAGAAGACTGAAGTTGTCATTACTTGGTGTCAGTAATACCAACCACAGACTCATGGAAGATATGTGAGTTAAAACCTTCCAGTTTAAATCAGTATGTGTATTTTACAAATCTTTGCAGACAGGAAGACAACGAAAAGAAAGGAGTGAAAAAACACCGACAACCTCTAAAATCAACAGGAAAGGAATAAGAAACACAGTGTATCTTGAACATAGAATTAAAGGGGTAAATACATGCTCAGAGAATTTTTTAAAGGATTTTTTCTAGAACTTGGTGCTCAGTTTTTCTTTATTTGTGAACTGAGAGCTTCCTGCTGTGCTCGTAGGAGTATATCTCGGTAGGCAGGAAGTTCTAATGCACTACAATGTGTTAAAGTAATATCAACAACAGCAAAATAATGTGGCAATGTGGGAGCCTCAGCATGCATTCATGCCAAATGGTTCATGTTGAAATGGAAAACACAAAGATTAATTTTCAGTGACAAAAGAAAATCAATATTTAAAATCAATGCCAGTCATGGGTAACAGTGAGAATAAGTAACAAAAGACCACAAAGCACCCTTGGGAACACTCAAAAGAAAAATGCAATAAATATAAAACCATTATACTGAAACAAAAGCCTCTTTGCCCCATATTAGGATAGATTTTCAAGTCAAAAATCAGAAACCTTACTGATACTAATTTTTCATGTTGCCACTTCCAGCCCCTTCTAAAAAACTAAAGAAAACTTAGGTGTCTCAAAGTTCTTTGAAAACACCAGATTAATGCCCACCTACCTGTCTTGCCCATTTCTCATGGTTTAGTCTTATTCTTCTTTACTTTTAACATCTATGCCACTGCATACAAGATCCTGTTGCAGATCCCAGATCTGTATGCACATGTTGGTTTTGTTCTGCCTATATGCCATGCCCCCAGTGGAGAGGCAGGTGGGCTCTCAGGAGGGACAAGAGGGGGTACCCTGGCAAGCACAGTGGCACTCACATGCCCAGCAGTTTAGACATACCAAGGCACACTACTAGATGGCATTCTGAAACATCTTTGTAATCCCCTCTGCAGATCAGCTGTGACAGAAGTGTGGAGACATGGCTAGCCTGCTTATTCATTTTACCTAATTGAGTAGTTTGGTGCAACAACAGGTTTGTGTGAAACAAAGCAAGTTTCAAAGACTCTGCACAGAGCCTGTATGGTATCTCTGTCTGAACTGTTGTTTGCTCAGGAACCACACCAGACCTGCATTGCTCCACATGCCATTGCAATGTCTTACCTAGCCTAGCAAGGCTGCCCAGGCTGGAAACCCCTGACCTGGTCTGTGGGAATAAGCATGGTTGTACAAAGGCCAAACCGGTAAAACCCAACAAATCCAGCTAGTCTGTGTGAAGTGCCTTCCAAAACCTCTATTAGAGAGGTTTTCATGTTACACACCACACATAAATCACATTATTCTTTTCTCCACTGCTCCCTCTTTAGAGAGCTGGATGTATCTATTTGACAACTTAGATAGCACAAGCCCATCTTACTGGAAAGCCTCTCAAGTAGCTAGTAGGAAGTTTGAAAACAGTATTTTAACACACTGCTTTCCTTTAGATTGCTTTCCTTGGACTGACATCCAGCAAGGTTGTAGATTACTGGATACCCTGCAGTTGTTGCACAAAGGGATAAAGAACAAAAAGAAAACTGCTGGTTGAGTTGCAATTATAAAAAGTTGCAGCACCCACTGATGCATAAGGTTTTGGTTCCCTGGAACACAATTTGCTGTGTGCTCACAATTCATGAAAGGGGCAAGAATGCAAAACAACGGAAAAAGGCAGACCAGGTAAGTCAGATGCTGTATTAACTTTCACCTGAAGTTTTTATTGTGAGTTCATCTACATTTTATCTGCATACCTGAGACTGTTACAAATGTTAACACCACAAATGGGCTTTGAGCAACCTGGTCTACTAGGAGGTGTCCCTGTCCTTGGCAGAGGGGTTGGAACTGGACAGTCTTTAAGGTCCCTTCCAATCCAGGCCATTCTATGATTTTATGATCTGTTCCTGTTACTATCACAATCAAGAATTAAATTTGGGAAGAGAAATTATCGGTTAAGACAAATGCTATAACTAAATGTATGGCAGTGTTTTGACAAAGCAGAGATATTTCAGAATGAACAGCTTGTTGAGGGGATGAAAGGTGCTTGCAAGCTTAGTGTTCAGCAATGTACATGCTGCCAATAAATACATGTATTTTAGTTTACACCCTAAACCAAACATAACCAAAACTGCCGGCAAACATCATGCTATCAGATTGCTATAGCAGATTTGGCTTTCTATGCTGAAGCAAGCTTGTTTCATCCAGAAGTGACATTATTTAACATGCAAATAAAAATTTGAGCTGCTCTACAACATGCTGTAATAAAAAGGAATTTATGAAAATATTACTTATCTCAGTTTGGATTTATTTAAACAATGAGGATAGAGTTTTACAAACTGACCTATATCCAAGTGAGAACATTAAATCTGGAAGTTTCAAATACTATATGGCTTATTACCTATATGCCTCTTCCTCTTCTTCTGTGAGCCTTTTTTCAAGATGGAACAAGAGAAATGAGGTACTTCTGTGTTTATTATGATTAGTCATGCTTCTTGGAGTATGCTATTGTATTTTGCAGTTAATAAAGAAGTATCTCTGTTGTGAATAACCTAAAATTGAATGAGTTTCTATAGAGTCTGAGAGATAAAGGATGATTACTTACATTTTTTAAAAAACCTAAATTTTTTCTCTCATGAGCACACAAAACAGAGCCTTTATAAGGAATGCATTTTTCTAATCTCTTCCCTTTGAGTGTACTATATCTTTTCTTGTTGATCTGTGATTTTCAAGAACAAGCCTACAATGCATAAAGCAAACGATGTAAAGAAATTTAGGATTAAAATTTTGTAGTATTTCTCACCACAGTATCCTTATACCAACATTTGAGTGGTGCTGGTTACACACACTGATTTATTAAAAAGCAATGGCATACCTGTAGACATGCAGGAGCTCTGCCCTGGGGTTTATTCACATCAACAGCCACAAGCTGCCAACCTCCAGCAGCATCTTCATGAAACATCTTGAAAGGGAAAATCGTTGTCAGAAGTGTTTTATGTGCCAATAAATACAAGTGAAATCTAATACATTCCCCTTAAGGACCTGCATACATTTTGATGATAGCTAGTTTAAAATAAGAGGGAAATGGATCTTACTGCTACAGAAAAAAAGCAACATGCTCTTTCTCCAACATTAATAGATTCTGAATTTTACTCAAATGACATCAAATACAATGCATCTCAGTTAGTCCTTATGTAGAAATCAATTCAATTAATCTCTGATCAGTACCATTAGGCGGTGGTACCTGTTCAGAATAAATTCCTTACTAAGGTAACCTTATCCTGAGGAAACACAAACACATTGTGACCAAAAAATAAGTCTCATGGTGCATTTGGAAATAATAGACAACCTCATCTTTTTCACTGGCAAAATAATTTTACTCCAAGGATCATACTTTTTATTTTTGTTGCACTAATGCATATGAAGAGTAGCTGTACAGTCTGTTACCCAGGGCTTACAATTCCTGCAAATAGCTGGATGATATCCATGCTCTAATGATGTCAATGGAAAAGGCTCTCTTGAGCACAGTGGTATTCACATTTTACCAATAATGTCTGGAAGTGTAGGTGTAGGCATTCTGNCCCCCCCCCCGAAATTAGGACATAAAAAGTTGCAGGCTGCTGGACATAAGGAACAGTGAGAAACCATGTCTGGAAGTGATTAACACTGTCCTTGAAAATGTCCTTGAAAGAACATGAACAGCACTAACTTTTTGAATTGCCATCTGAGAGTCTGCATATCCTATGTTATAAAGTGTGGTGAACTTCCCACCTTGCTCCTATCTGTTTCTTGACACTCAGTACCCAAACAAGACACCTCGGGAACACAGCTACAGCAGTGTGGTTGGAGCTTAAAAGCCATCCTGAGAGAAGTGATCATTAGACTGTGGACAGTGTCACACAAATATGGTTGTAATGTTGCTCAATCCTTATGTAGCATCTCTGCACCAGTTGCCAGTTCAGATCTGCTCTTCTTTGTACCATGCTTTAACATGCAGTGCTAAAGTGCTTTACAAGAACCTCCTTTTATCCTTCTGAAGAGAACCCCTTCTTGACTTTGACTCTTGGGCATTCATTTTCTTGTCTATAGAACTAAGTTCTGGGACCAGTTTAATGATTTATGAAGTAGGCAAATGAAGAAAGATATTGTTGCTTTTTCTCAAGGTTATTTCATGCAGAAAACAAGCACGGTTCTTAACTTTCATCTGGTGCTTTGAACAAGAAAACCTGCAAGAAATTTTCTGCTCTTAATACAGAAAAAAGATAAATCGTTTTTGCAGTTCAGTAAGCTGGACTCCCTTTATGTCCTGTTATGCCAGTGACTCAAGGAACAAAGTGACCATTCACTTGTCTGCAGCCAACGTGCTATTCCTATTTTGCATGATGCAATTTATATTTAACATGTTCACATTCTCTGGCATGATAACATTATTTTTGGAACATTTTATCCTAGAAATTCCTTCATGTTGGCTGCTTCTTAAGTTTCCCTACATCAGTCTCTCTGTTCCAGCTTCTAGTTCAGAGTATGTTGGTTAAGCCAATATGGCTCAGGAATTTGTCCCATCAGAGATGAAATGAACACTACATTCCTCAGGGAAAGTAGGTATTATGTGAGAAAGCCCTTTTATTTTTGGTTAGGTTTTAAATAGATATCACCAAGTCTGCTTTGACAAAGACATATATAGAGTAGAAATTATTGCCACAAAGTCTGTTTGAGGCAAAAAATATAGCTGCAGGCAGAAAAGGGCTAGATTTACATAGGGATTACAGGAATATCCAAAGGAATATCAGAAAATATTTAATAAACATTTTGAAACACTTAAATCCTCTGACTTAAGAAAATACATAATTTTGAAACACTTAAATCCCGTGGCTTAAGAAAATAAATAATCTCTAGCTACAGAGGTTAGAAAAATTTTCCTCATTGGTATCTTTCTCATATTTGTCTTCCTAAGGGCTTTTTGCAGGCAGCCAGTATTGGTTCCTCTTATAGATGGCAAACTGCACTAGCCTGAAAAAGCCTGGCCTTTTGTACATTCAAGATACGTAATATGATTGTTACAGTGAGTGGGAAAATTTAAATCTCAACCCGTTAGCCCTCGGTTTCCATACTGGGTCCTTCACACTGCTCAGCCCCCATGTAGCACGTATCACGGTATCTTCCTACCCATTATCTCATACTCAGGGTCTCACTTTCTGTGGCTACCTCAATTATCAGCATGGCTCTTCCATTGCCTCAGCACCTCATTCCTCCTTGGTCTCAACATGCCCATCAATGACATGATAAAAAAGCATTATCCTACTTCATTAACAGAAAATAGAAACATAGTGATAATAGTCATACAGAGAATCATATTACAGTCCTCTCTATTATTCTTTTTTAAGAAAGCCTAGTTGGATGATATAACCTAGAATTTAATTTTGTATGAAAATTCATTAAGCAACTTTAAAATATATGTAGAATCATGCACAGTCAAATAAGTCAGATAAAATAATAATTAACAGGAATTTTTGGCTTATTATTAATTCATAAACTAAACAAACTCAAGTCCCCAGAGAATCTCAGGTGCATCACCTGCGTGGTGGCAGTTGAAGTAGTACTGCTTCTGGACCCCCACATCTGCTGGAACTGCACTCTGATTTCTGCAAACGTTTCAATGATGACTGCGATGAAAACATTCTGAAAAAACAGCAAGAAGTGACACAAAGCTCAGCAAGCAGAAAAGAGAAGAAATTAATTCTAATATGATCTACATTTCAGACAGGTTTAAAAGACCACATTTTTCAGTACCTTAACAAGCCAGGCCAGAAAGAAAATTAGGGTGATGAAATAGAAATATGAACGCCATCGGGGAAAACTGTCGATTGCTCGGTACATAAGGAACACCCAGCCTTCCTGAGAAGCAGCTTCGTAAACAGTAAATATGCTTGTGCCTGTCAGAGGAAAAATGAAAATGTTCGGCATTAAGCCTCCCTGAAAGATTCCAATATCAGCAAACAACCTTTTATCTATTCTATTTTGCTCTTCTCTAAAGGGTATCAGCTCTCCCCTCCTCCTTCAAAGAGGAGTTTTTCAGGTGCATTTCTTCCTTTTGAATTGGTTTTGTATCAGACCAGAATGACTCCCTTCTCTCCCTGGACACACACGCATAATCCATTAGAAGGGTTCACTGGCAGTATGCAAATGTCTCCAAAAGCAGAATTTGTCCCATCATGCGACTTCAGCAACAGCTGTGAGAAAAGGCAGATTTAATTAAAACTACCAGGATCAACATTCAGTAGGTGAAAAGAGTCACTGTTTATATCAGCAATACTGAGTAAATGACAAAACACCAAGAAGGTGCCCAACACTAGCAAGCACAGTTAAGAATCTACAAGCTAATGAACAGTTTTGAAATTCAGGCAGCTAGTCAGAGTAGCTGCATTAACATACATGTGTTGCCTTAAAAAAAAACATTAAAGCATTTTTAAGTTGAACTTCCTGTATCACTCTGGGGAGGGCAGAAGAAGATGAAAGAAAAGTTATGAGGGTTTTATGCGCACAGAAACCATTTTTGAATAAAAGCTGTGAAGTTACTCATTTTAAATGCAAGATCGAAACTCATCCTAATGTCTGAGGGATAATATGCTCCAGTCAGCTCTCCATTCTTCCTTATTTCTGCAATGAAAGCTTCAAAATACAGACTGAGGTTAGGGTTCATACGGCATTCTTGTTTGAAGTAGGTTTTTTGTTCCAAGAAGGAACACAATTAAACTGTGAAATTAAACTGTGAAATCTCACAAACTGCTGTGAAATCACAGAATTGTCCTACAGCCACCTGCTAGCTCCACTCCACTACTGATTCCTTTCACAAAACATCTTGGATAAAAGAGAGGGAGAGAGGAGTAGTGCCCTTAGCAAAACACAGCAGCTGCTAGCAACATACAGACAGTAAGCATGAACCAGCCGACTATCTGATCCTGTTCACAGAGAAAGGAGAGGTTCTTGTCAGAAATTCCTGACTCCAGGAGTTTTCCCCAAAAAAACACACCAGCCTATACAGAGCTCTGCACTGTTATTCTCCCACTGAATTTGCAACATCTACATCCTTCTGTCTGCTAACACAGGTGGAATGAACCTGGGAACCTCAGGGAGTCCCCTATTGCAGATGAATCTTCTCTGATAAGAGGATGCAGGGATGAATGGAATTTTTTCTGCATAAACTCACTTGTTTGATATGTAGGTGTTGAATGGTTAATATGGTCGTGTTGGGTAGACAAAAAATGTTAATGCTTTCTGTTAAATCTTCAGGTTATTTGATTCCTTCTTATTTACTGCATATGGTTCTCATGACCGAGGGACAGAAATAAAAATAAAAGGAAAGAAAAAGCATTCATGTATAGATAGCAAAACCCTTCCTGTTTCTTCAGAAAAGAGAATGGTCTCCATCAATACTGAAATAGTCATCAGTGATTACTTCATGGGTATTTTGCATTTCAAAAATTCATAAAGGGTTCAATTATCAAATAATATACTGTTGCTGAACTGATTAAATTATTGAATAAAACAGTGCTATTGAAGACAGGCAGAGATTAAGAAAAAAAAAGACTATTAAAAGTTGCTGGCTAGGAAACTGTAATTAGTCATTACCAATGGGAAAGACACAGTGAAGATTAGTAAAATAGAGGGGATGTCATGCAAAGTATTTATAGACACATACACTGGGCCATCTGCCACAGTAAAGCAATACTGTGGACAAAAATGCACAATTAACCCAATTAAAATAATGTGTTCATCTGTGACACCAAAATAAAAATATGGCTTGTATATAACTGGTACAGGTGTTCTTAAGGCTATTAGAAAGCAATCACCACTGAGAATATACATTCTTACTTAACATATATGACTAGAAAGTAATAAAGCTTTCAACACTGATGCCAGGAACCATGCTGTTAACTATCTTTGTAAATACTGTTTCAACTGGATACAGAATAAAGGTATGATAGTAAGGGATACAACACCATGAAGTGTTTTGCTTTCAAAAAGAAGAGTAATTCTTAATTAACATCTGCCTTGCTGCATAGTTTTGTTCTTCTAAAAGTTACATTTAAATACAATGAGCAACCTATTCCATTTTTTTCTGAATATTTCTTTAATACTTGACTACATCTTCCTAAAGCTAACATGTAAGTTATTAAAGAGACTCTCCTTTCACAGCAGTATGCTCTGGTTTTCTCAAAGCCATACAGAGGGAGAGAAAGTATCAAAATTTTAAGCGATGGCAGGATACATCACAAAAAAACAGACCTGGTGATGCTGCCATGTATGAAACCTAACTTAACACTCCTTAGATCAAATGGCAAAATTCTCCTTTTCCACAGGTGTCAGTATTCTGTCTATCAGTGACACAGTGTTGTCTCCTACCAGTTCAGAGGACTTTAGTCCTCACCACATAGTGCTAGGAGTCCCACGGTTAGGGCACACAAAAGCACAGAACTTCCTGTAGTTTGTGTAAGAAAAACAGGAATATGAGTGGCAGGAGGATCGAGGGCTTGAAAACCTGCAGAGCCTGTCTATTCAGATACACAAGAGGCTACATATACTTTAAAACGTAGTCATCTTGTGTCAGTGTCCTGAACATTTAGATCAAGACTTACGCCATCTAACTACAGGCATCAGGGAGACATTGCAGTCATGAAAAAGCTTTGAACCATGAAGAGGGTTAAACACATAACTATAATGGCATCATTACCCATCAGTTTAGGCATGTTGGCAGACATAACTTGCTGAATCTGGGACTAGGATTTCAACATCTGCATTGAGGATATTGTTAAATCTTAGTCAATAAAAATATCTAGAAAATATTTATTATCATTTTCCTATTTGTTTCAAACCTTGGCAGCAAGAAAGATTAAAGTCATTTAGGAGGCAGTTTCTGTTGACAATAGAGATAAAATAAAGGAATATGCTTTAAAATGTTCTTTGTTTCAGTGCTTTTCTTTGAACTTGTCTATTAAAATCCACATTTTGATGTTACAATAAAACAATCCCTATAGCCACGTTGATGGTTAATCAACACAAGGAAAGGAAACATTTCTCAATACACAGATTAAAACTAAATAAGTCAGTATCATAATCTATATCAGTCTCAAAAGACTGCTTTTATGCAACCAATTAACACTTCTACCTCTGGAAATGTTTTACAACTACATATGGTCATTAGCAAAAGAAAAAAAAGTCCAGAAAATGGAAGATTTAGGGAAGCATGTGGAAAAAGACTAAATCTTGCTCAACTTATGCAACATTTTCACTTGCTTCATACTGTATAAAAGAAAAGACAGCAGTCAGAGACAAACCATTAATACATGTTTAGGTATATGGGCATTCAATTATGTCTTCTTCAATACATGTTTCTTTCAGATCTACCAGCTGGGAGCATTAGCCTGAAGGGGCATGGAGGAAGTAGTTGCTTTAACACCTAAATCTTTATTATAAAAAGAAAATTCTACTGGTTTCCATGCCTAATCAGGGAACAAGGTCATCTGGCTCTACCAGGCTGTACAGATTGAATAGAGCACTAGGCAAAAAAGAATTAAAAGAGCCAAAGCACATAGGTGATGATTTTCCACAGGGGAGTGAAGACACCCATCCTGTCAAAACCTTATCTTTTAAATACCTAAGGAATATGAAAGGTATTTATTTTAAAAAAGGACCCACAGTTGAGAGAACAATAGCATCACTATGCAGGGGTGCTGTTTTACATAGTGTGTTTTATATTTATGCATGTTTTGTAAACACACAGGATTTTCTGCTTGTTTCTGTGCCTCTGTCACATCATCATACCCTGTGACATCAGCTCTTGCTGTAATCAGCTCATTCTGTAAAAGGACATAATGAAAAAGGGAATGAACTGAATAATGGTGTCATTTTATAACTGCAGAATTACAGGAGCACAGCTAAAAGGTCGCATGGAAAATTCACTGAATATGGAAACAGAACCCTTACCTCCTAACTCTGTTACATTCTTGCTTTCAGATTCAAAATCCCATATTATCAGAGGAAAAGAATGCACAGTGTTGCCTTTTACTAATACCCTTGTGCTATGTGAGTTGTAGTTATTTCAAGTGAGAAACAAAAAATGAAAACTATTTTTCGGTATGTCATTAACTCCAGCATTTTCTGTGTGTGTAACCTGTTAAGGTCAGGGTTCTCTCAGTTCTCTTGTGTCTGCTGTGAAGCTCCTGAGGAAAAAAAAAACCACTACAGGAGGGCCACTTTATGTAAAGAAACACGATAAAGATTTGATTCTGCAATGTTTCTTTTTAATCAGGAATTATTCAGGCAAGTAAAAATGCATGCGTTGTTATTAAAGCTTAAACTACTACATGTCACCCATAAACCGCCTCGGACGCCAGCCAGTAACAGGCTACTTGTTCTCACGTCTCAGTAGCCACTAGATGGCGATCGTGCACCTCGGGCACATCTGGAACACCAGCCCGCGGAGGCTCCCACCCCGGCGGGCGCAGGCTGAGAACCTCCCGGTGCGCTGGCGGGAGGATTGATTTTTCTATTTCCTAGCAAAACTAAGCGGCCTTCTAGCAGGTGCTGCTGTCTAATTCCACTCTGTTGTGCCGAACACTGACAGAGAGCCTGCCCTAAGACAGTTTGGTGAATGTTAGGTCCACAAAGAAACAATCTTTCACTTTAGGCTACAGAAATGTTATCAAGCCCATTTCTGTCCCTGCTCGTTATCACTGATAAAATCATGAAGCTGAATATCCATGCTGCAAGGCACGGACATTCCCACTGACCAGTCAGCTTTTAATTTATGTCTTATCTGCAAGTATGAGGGTATTTGTAAAATATTGTGTACTGTCAGGATTTTCCAGCTGTCTTCACTATTGTTTTGGTGAAACTAGAGAGGAATAAAAATTAACCAGAAATGCAAGGACAAAGTCGTTAGCACTTCTGGAAAGCAGCTGGTGGATACACCTGAAATCAACAAAAAGATCAAACCCTGAACAGCTTCATAGGGTTTCTTGCGTGACTCCGAGTGAATGATTCAGTCTAACTCTCCCAACCCAACTCGTATCAGCCACTTCGCCACAGCCAGCAGAAATCAGGAGGAAAAGAAGAAAAATGAAACATGTCAGTGCTCTACTCCTCCTCTGGAATCTCAAACCCCACTGCCATTTCCCTGTAGCTGAGCTGTGGAGAAGATGGCAAAACGGAAACGGCAGAGCACTGATTTACAACAGCAGAGAAACCATACTGTCAGTCTGAACCCAGTATTCTAACTCTTGTTAAGTGCAGTGACTTCAGACATACAGTAGTGATGTGCTATTGATTCCTCATTTTGAAAACATTTCCTTATGAGAAGATGAAGCTTTTACATATGAAAACAGACTATAGACAGAGACTGTATGCATAAAACCACCAATAAGGAGACAAAGACACATGGCAAATGTAAGTGCTAGGATCAATGCAAATTGTTCTGCAGACTTAACAATGGAGAGATGGAAAGTCATCCAACTTTCAGAAAAAATGTTGATGGACTTAGTTGCACTGCTTGCAAGTATTTTAGGATTTGTTCACTATTTAGAATTGTTAGTTTACTAATAAAACCAGCAATGCTGGCATATGTATTGACTGCACAGGGTAAGCAGGAGCATGGCAGTTCATGCTTAGTTATACCATTAGGTGTCTTGCATGTCGTAGTGTTTGTGCTCCCTGCTGCAATATTTTATGCTTTAAAAAGAGAAATCTGTTTTACATTAGTGAACAAGTCCATGGTGTAAACAGAGACAAACATTCTTCAAGATTACTTTAGGTGTACATGTTTATGGATATTTAGGCAGACTAGCATTCCTGTTTGCTTTTCTTTAATACTTTTTTTATTAAAATGCTACTCAGCTATATGTTCACAAAAGTTAGCAAAGAGGGATACAAAATGTCAGCAGAGCTCATAAGCTGGCTTTATGTGCATAAATATTGTCTGCTTTTTTCGTTTTTGCAATTACACAGCTGTAGTGCTAATATACACTCTCTCATAATCACTGCTTTTTTTGTGTGTGACAGCTTTACAAAATTTACTGGCAGTTGATGAGAATCAAGGAAATGCTGAGCTGTGAATTGCTCACACCTCGTGCACCACTACCTGGAAGCTCTGCAGCACAGTCAACAACTCCCACCTCTCCTTCTCCCTAGAGAGTTGTTTTAAGGATGCAACTTATCTTGGATCCCTGGGCTTCTATTCTCGACAGAATGGGCAGAGCTTCAGGCTGGAGCCTGGAAGTAGGACACTGCCATAGCTGTGCTTTTCCTATCAGGGAATCCAACCGTAACAATACTCACATCTCAGATCTGGAAGCCAAGCATACAGAAATCCTTAGGCCTTGGTTTTAAAAG
The DNA here is from genome assembly GCA_013398125.1 of Aegotheles bennettii. Lineage (NCBI taxonomy): Eukaryota > Metazoa > Chordata > Aves > Caprimulgiformes > Aegothelidae > Aegotheles > Aegotheles bennettii. The sequence goes on along the minus strand of VZRW01006828.1, from coordinate 54,019 downwards.
CAACAAATGCTGTGAAGATGGGCCTGCCATCACCTCAGTCTTCTCAATGAAATGTCTCTGATTTAAAGTACAGTCAGAGTAAATGACTGCTACAGTAAATGTTATGACAAAACGCTAACAAAAAAAAATGTTAAACAGAGGAAACTCTGTAATTTATATTAACTTATTCCTTTGAAAATGAGCCATCTTTTTATAGGACTGTTACTTTTTTTAAAATACATTATGTATGTAGACACCTTTAAAAGCATACTGCAAAAGTGACAGTCCATAAAGCAAACATTTGGAAATTCACACAAATTCTTACATTTTAAATTAATGAACACTTTAAGGGTTATCGTATTAAAAAGACAAATTTAAGCAGGTTCTCAGTACAGATATTACATATTTGGATTGTCATTCAGCCAAATACTGAACCTCAGGAATGACTACTAAAATCAAAGTAGATCCTTTTCTAAGAGAGAAAAGAAAGTATGCAAATCTTCCTTGACACATGGCATGTAAATTCAGCACTGACTTTCATACACTGTCAATCAAAACTATTCACTTGTCGCATCAGCTTTCCCAATAGTCATAGACAGAGCACTCTAATTCATTTAAGTGCAGCCATGAAACAATAAAGCTGGCATGCGTCATGGTGTCAACTAATTTGCTCAATTATTAAAAAAAATTATCTTCTTTGTAAGATGAAAGCAGTATGGAAAAATGAAACCATAGAACATATTCACATAGTAACATTTCCATATCTAGTGTGACCATGATGATACCTTACCCAAAAGCAGAGTTAAATAAGTAGCACAACTGTAAACTTTACCATGAGAGATCGTTTCATCAAGTCTTGAGTCTGGTCAGGTAGTAGCAACTGTCTCAAAAGCATGAAAATGTGTGAAGGCAGAAAAAAATGCACCAGAATAAAAGATGCAGGAGCTAATGAGAACATGCATTAGTGATTCAGCTGAACAGAAGAGTAACTGGGGGACCTGGAGATGCAGAGAGAGCCTAAATTCGCATGCATTTTTGGAAAATACAGATTACAAGAGATTGCCTGACCTAAATGGAGCATTTCCAATGTGATATTTATATTAGCAAGAACTGAATAATCAGAGAATTTCAAGACAAAAAGCCTTATGGAAAAAAAACCCAGACTAATACAGTCCATAAAAAACAAAATAAAAGTAAATTCATTTCCAGAAAGTGCTAAAAGAGATCTTGCAAGTGATTCTCAAACCTACAGCAGCATATTTGACTTCCACAACATTGCATTTCCTTATTTCCAGTTGCAGTGCAATCCCTTCATCCTAAACTTTCAAACAGTCCAATCAATCAGCAATTAAAAAACCCAACAGCACAAATAATTAACAAAGGAAAGAACATCCTCATTCCCAGCAGAAGCTTAAGTGACAGAAGAGGACCTAAGAGAGCTTGAAATTTACTCTACAAGAACCCCTGCTGGTGACTGTGTGTGGGAAGTGGTTAGCCAGTCTGTTGATGAGTAATAGCATGCTAGGTATGGTGGTAGATCGGAAAGTATTCAATCAGGAAATTCCACAGTATATAATTTCAATAGCTTATGAAGGCTATATTTATTTATTTATTTTACTGTAGGGTAGGAGAAACAGTTTAAGAGAATCTAGACAACCAAAGCTGGTGCTCTGCCCTAAAGCTCCATTTCAGTTTCATTCAGTTCCTTTGGGCATCACTCGTGAATTGTAGACATTTCTCTGACAATGTACTCTCTATCTCAAGATTAAGAGATCAGCCCCTTCTTCTTCCATGCACAACATTTTCACAGGTAGTTGCACAAAATTTTATGCTTCCCATAATCAGTGGTAAAACTGGTATCATCTTAAATAAGATGTTTTGAAGATTCCCTCCTGAAAGCATCCTAATTTAACTTGCTTCAGCTATAGTGTATATCTGAACAAGACTTTATTCTTTTCTCTGTAAAAGTTTTACTTAAGGACAACAGTAGAAAATTCCAACTAGCAAGACCTGCTGAGTATCCAGCAACCAGAAATAAGATAGCAGCAGCACTTAGCTCAATGCATTTCTATAAGAAAAAAAAAAACAGAAACAGATAGTAAAGCTGGCCAAGGAGACACTACCAAAAAGAAATCTCATTAGTCTCAACACATCTGAGTAACAGGAGCAAATACACAGTGCCAAATGCATCTTAAGAGACTGGTCTAACTGAAGAGACAAAATCTTGCTTTCCTAAACGGGAGAAAAGAGCTCTATGATTGACTGTTACAAGAAAACCCAAATGACACTCACTCAATGACCTGTTCAGCTATTAATGACCTGAGTACTATCCCGGTACCTGTTATGTGCCACTAGAAGTAAAATAATTTCCCTGCTTCGTTGATGTGAGTGGGAGGTTTGCCCACTAGCCTAATAAGTGCAGTAAGGGAGCAGGCAGAGGCTGGGAGAAGTGGTTTAGTGTGCTGATAGCTCACTAAAGCCCACAGCACCTTTGTGAGATAAGTGTATTTGCTAATTCCATTTCAGAGATGGCTGTATTAAGTTAGAGACTCTGAGACTTTCCTCAAACAGCAACAGAACCAAATGTCTGAGGTGAGATTATCTTAAAGAATTTTGATTTTAAAAAGAGGGATTAGAGTATTCAAAATTTTTGTTCTTTAGCTGGATATCAAAAGAGAAACAGCCTGTTTTTTTATTGTAGTAAAAATCATACATGGATGTCAGCAAGAATAGACAGCAACTTTTTTTCTCTCCTTCAGAAAATAAAAGGTTGAGTTGAAAAGAAAACCAATTATTCTAACATCTGACTTTTTTTATTCTTGAATGTCTTAGAGAAAGTGTTTGCATTACTAGAGATCTACTGGTTATCAAAAGAATTCTTGGAAGACCAGCACTAGTAGACTAAGCAGCTGGCAGGTTTATTTGGAAACAAAAATCAAAACCTTTGGCAAGAAAGACTGTATGAATTGCCACATATTTGGGGGGAGAGAGAACGTTCAAAGTTTTAATACACTCTGTTTAAACCCTGTTTTCAATATTATCTCCTTCTGCAGAAATCCTTTCTGATCTTTATGCACTACTGAAAATAGTTTCAAATACCCATAACAGAAATTTCCTGGATTTCTCATGATTTCTTTTTCTAGATTTGCCTTCTCTCTTTTTTTCTCAGCATCAAGTTTACCTGCAAAGATGTTTATTCTTTGTGTGTGTGTCAGCTCTGTGTTTTGACTCAAAGTTGATATAATTTCTTACAGACCTATTTAACATACATAACCTGATACTTAACATATTTTTCTTCAAAGCTTTTTGATAAAGTGGAAAATATGGCATTTCGTACTGCACCACATGAACATGTGTTTTGAAAAAAAGGACTGCATATAATAAAAAGAATTTTGGCATTGCTCAGTGAAGCAGTTTCCCAAGAAATACAGTTCAGACCTATCCCTACTAAGTTTTTAGCAAAGGATGACCTAAACAGACCTCATTTTCCATATGAAAATAATTTTCAGTTGGTGAAATGAAATCAGAGCTTTTAGATCTGAAGGCGTAAACAAGTGACATGCATAAATTCAGGAACGACTTTCTACATGCCATTAACTTCACAGTGACTACCTCTTTGCCTACTCTTCACCTTAAAAAAGACCTTTGGAAGCCCATGTACTCCCTTCACTGAAGTCAAAGGCACATCTAATTATCTGCCACTTACTTAGGAATAAAAGCTTACATAAGAAGAGTTACTGCTGGACTTTGCACATCTTGTTATCCTCAGTAACATGTCTGCAGGTCTCACCATGGCTTGGGTAGAGTTTTGTATTGCTACATTACGTCTCCAAATTTTTCAGAACAGGAAACAAATCCCAATCCTAATTTGGAAGCTCTGCCAGCATATTTATGTAATATTTTTGAAAAGAAAGCTATGTTCACAATTTTTAAATCACACTGCCCAAAGTCAGTAATGTGAGCTGCTGTTCAGATAGCTGGATGCAGTCTGATTCTTTGAGATGCTGAAGGAGACAAGTCCGAAATTTTCAATCCTGGCCTGAATGCTAGAGCTTGAAGCCAAAGGGAATTTTATCATTCCTTCAATAGAAACAGTTAGATCTATGGTTCTGATATTCTACCACATAAGTCCCCACAAAACATAAAATACATTGGGAAGTCAGTGTATTTGATCAATATGTTGTTTTCAAAACACTTATTAAATTGCCTGCCACATTAAAAATAAAGCTAGAGATTGATGCTGTAAAATGTAGTCAAGAGCAGAAAGCACAACTGTTTTCAGAACCATTCATTTTACAGCACCAGGGAGATAGGTTTCCTAAATGAAGACAAATGCAACAGAGAATCTCAAAAAACATCTGCTTCCCAAACTGACCATGAGGTAGATCTGTGGAGTCCTGACATTAAAACTCTTTCCAGTGACTTTCCAGAACTTGTAAAAGTATCAACTAAATGCTTTTAGCAGGATTCATCTGCTCAGGTGAGAAATAATTGAAATAGAGGGAAAACAACTGCTAGTAGGCAATAGCAAGCACTGGAGTAACTGAGAGGACTGTATCATTTGTCTCCTTGGGAGCTCTTTAAGTATACAACAGATAAGCACCTATACAGAATGACATAGGTAGAGGTGACTCATTCTTGGAGTTGCCAGGCAATGAACTGGACCTTAAAATAGATAATCTTTTGAGGCTCATACTAATTTTCTCCAATTTTACAGCATTAAAGAATTCTGTAAAGCCACTACAGCATCTTATCCTTACAAGTTATAAAAAGAATGATATTAACATGCATAGAGTCATCTGTGTTTGTTTAGGCTGCACAGAGACACCACCCTTTGCAAATGCTGCACATAGACACTACAAAGAATTATAGTTCAAAGTACAAAAAGCACCTTGTATTAGGGTTTTGCCTGGAAAACTGTTGTAGGAGTGGTGGTGCAGAGCCAAGTTTCATTGCTTCTGAACTTACTAAATCATATGCTTTAACAAAAAGCCCTATTTTCTTTTTCTTCCATAACGGAAGCATTCATGAATCATACGTTGTAGATCAGACTTCCGTAAAGTAAGAGATGTAAAGTAACACTGCGAATAAATAAAATGTCATTCAGGGCATGATTCGATGATAAATTAACTTTGTCTGTAAGGCTCTGAACACTACATTAAAAGCACTACAGCCACATTGCACAAAGTACTGATTGGCCATAAGCTGACTCTGGCCCTTAAAAGGTATGCTTTTTTTGAGGGCTTCACTTTGTACTGAAAGGTTGCACATTGCAACTTGTATTATCTGCACCCTAACTTGTGCCACAGCAGGTATTGTCTGCTCTCCTGCCTCCAGCATACATTTGGCCCAAAGGCATTAAGCTGGTATCAATTCAGTGTGGTGTGCCTCCCTCAGAGGCCCCGACAGTAACACATTCATGTACCCTGCCTTATCCTGAGCAATCTCTGCTGCAGGTCTTACACACATCAAACTACAGCCTGAGCCTATTGCAAAGCAGCACTTCTGTGAGCACTTATGTAGTCAGACACCATAGTTCCCGTTTCCTGATGTTATCTTCCTACGGCTGTGCCTGTACCAAGCGTAGCTCCCGCATACCCATGCTCACCTTCAGTACCATTCAAAACAGAATCACAGCCTCAACATCTTCCACAGGCTGACATTCCCTTGTGCCACACATACCTTCAATATTGGGTTATAAAATCACATCCCTGCGACACAATGCTCACAGGAACTTCAGATTGAAAAATCCCACATTTCTGAGTTATGTTTTGGGGCCAAAGAGGTGACTCATGAGGTCCTCTTGAGATCAAAACCTACTACTGTACATATGGATACACAAACATTCTGCTCTAGAAGGGTCTGGGCTTAAGCAGTGTGAACATAAAGTCAGTCTATATCATATAGTTTGTAGGCCAAGGATCAGTGTCAAGCAGATGATTTTATTAGTACAAATCCTGCCTCCGACTCAATTCCACATTTATTCACACGTTTTCACAGTATATAGCTCAGCAGCACTAGGCATCAGGATACACAGTCAAATATCCAAGTGCAAATAAAACTTCTGGTAGGAGGTTGCAAAAAAATGGAAAATACAGAGGGTAAATATCACTAAGCACTTGTCTCTGACCATAAAGAAAGACAAAAGGCAATAGTGATATTGAAACAAGTGGCCATGAACATCAGGTATGCTAATTTTAGGCATTTTCTAACCATCAGAGAAATCAAGTCCTGAAAGAGCTTTTCATCTTGTTTTGCCTCTTCCATTCCTAAATTTTCTAAGTTGGGACTTCATACTTTTATGAACAACAGATTTGGCACAGTTCCGTATGGTTACAAGAAGTGGACAAGAGCATCACCAAGGTTCCTTTCAGCTGAAAAACAGGGTTTCATCATTAAATGCGATGATATAGGCCCCAAACAAACCCCTGTTAAGTTCAATGGAGTCCAGTTGTTTTAAATAACACAAGTTTAATCCTCAATTAGCAAATAGTAAAAAAATGTTAACTATTTCATTTTCACTGGCTTCCCAACAGGGGAAATTTCTAGGAATGCTTCTAATGAAGTTATACAGGAATGATTAACACTAGCCTCTGTTCTGGAAGTTCTCAGCAATGTGGCTGATTTAATAAAGTAATGTACAACAGCTGGGGAAGGCCATTCTATGGTACAGTCTGCTTTTTTAAGAAAATATTTGTTTACTCTGAACTGCATTGAAATTCTCCAGTGAAAACTTAGTTCCCAAGTTGCACCTTCCCCATAGTGCTTGAGGACACTGTGGACACAGCTGCAATCCTGCATCTGTCTGTGGCAAATGAATTGTGTACAAAACTAACAATACACACATACTTTGGTCAAAAATGTTCACTACAGCAGCCCTAACCATTTGAACACTCTAAAAAACCGCTGTCAGCATAGTGGGTCAAATCTGTTGATGACTCTTATATTAACTTGCAATGAAGGACTACATAAGGACCATAAGGAAGTAAACATACAATTGGAAAAAAAAAAGTCATAGCTCTCAGAGATACCAAGAGTCTGCAGATCCACGAAAGCACGTGTGTTATGGATTTCACAGCACTTCCAAAGAATTAATTAATCAGAACATATCTGGGAAGAAAGACAAGCTGATGGAGACTACCTAGTTTGGTATGCTAACATAACGCATATATTTGAGATCATATGTAAAGCATCAATATTTGAGAAGGGAATAGACAGAAACCAGATAGATTGCAAAGCAACTAAAATAGTTTAAGACACTTGTGAAATTACTGTAGAGCAGGTTAGCCACAGTTTGAGTAAATGCACAGCAGAAGCAACACTGTTCACTGGCTAAAATGACCAGGTAAAAGACTGCAAAGACTAATCTGATCCTGAAATAACCTACAGATGCCTGTTAAATTAATCCTATAAGCTTCCCAGAGCAACCATTCAAAACCAGTATTCTCTCCTGATACACCAAACTCACTTTAGAATTTCCCTTAGTGCCCCAGTGACAGCAGTCAATATCCTTAGCTAGTTCCATGACATTTACCATCTTGGTATGTGAATATCAGTGAATTACATATCCATGGCTATGGTATAATAATGGTAGAATGCTGACTTCTTAAATGGCCTCTGCCACATGCAATTTCCATTCACTGCCACTACCCTTCTGTGAATCACCATTATTCCTCTATAGTTCTGTATCAGAGACTGAGGACAAAAAAAGAAAACATCCAGGCAATGGCAGAATTATGATTCTGCATGAAACACAAAAAATGAACACAGGAAAAAGAAGGCACAGGTAGAGTTTGTTCTGGAGAAGAGGATTAAATAATAATACAACTGAAGCTTTTTTGCTTGAGTGATGATGATGGACATATTTAATTAATTGTCACTTAATCTCAAAATGCTAAGTAAAATGCTTAAAAACAGCAGTTGAAAAACTAAAGCAAGAAAAATATTTGTATGTAGACAATAGCAAAGTTGGCTAATACAGAAGGATATGTAAGTAGTGCACATACCAGTATCAAAACCATGCAAAACCTGCCACAGGCAGGTAATTAGAAGAAAGTAATACCACAGTTTATCAGAAGAGACACACAGAAGTCCTGTTGTGACTAATCTATTTTATTTGAATTTGTCAGCCCCTGGGTAACTTCCGTCAAGATGAATCAGCTATGTATAGAGTTAGGTCCTCGAGAAATAGAACAGATTTCTGAAGTGTTTATCTTGTACATGTTACCACAGAACATCTATGCTCGATGAACAGTTAGATGTCTCTGTCCCACTGGTGAGTGATGAGGTCTTCTGACAGAAAATTTGCTAACTGTTTTAACTTCTTTTGAATTTTATGCAATAAATAATTTTAACTCTTTCAGTATCATTAATTTAAAAAGCATATAGGTTGGCTGGAAACAGGTACCTAAAGTCATCCAATCTCATTGTAGCTGTTTAAATTAAGTGCCAAAATTGGGAGCTTAGTTACTACAATCTTCATGGTGGAAAGAAAAGGTTATACTGTTGTGTGTTTACTCCCTTTCAGATATGAACTGAGACTCTTGGCTTGACAGTTCACACTAATTACCTAATCTTAGGAGGCATAAACTGTAGTCAAAATCTCTTACTGAAGTGAGACAAAGAGCTGATCATTACAGTACTCTCAACTGCAAGGTGACAATAGTACATATTTGTTGGAAAAGTAGAGGATAGCCTTCTAAACAAGTTTTTGAATCAGAGTGGAAAATGCTGACCACAGTACGGGAAAAGATGTATCCTGACATTTCCCGAAATGACCAGTCACACTCTCCCTGGAGACAGAACAGTATGTCTTCAAAAAGTCTTAAATTCTGCTGAGTATTAAGGACGATGTCCAAAGCAGCTTGTACCACTAAAGAGTCTGTCCAATGAAAATATCTGGAGAGATTTTAGGAAAGATAGCAATTATTTGCATATTGAAACAATTCATAGAACAGAAACGCCCCTGTGGCAAAGAAATCAAGATGTATTATCCAACAATGTGTCCTAAGTACAGAAAAATATAGAAGTGGTAACTATTCGTTACATGTGTTAAAGATTTATTCAGATCACCTGCTAAATACTGCAAGATCTAGCTCCCAGTTTGATCACAACAAAAAATTACGATCAGAGTAAATAATAGATAATGTATTTAATGTTCTTAGATAACACTTTTGGTGTTTCATTTCTATTCTTTCTCAGTTGCTGTGTGAAAGTAACTGGAAGTGAACGGTCTTACAGAAGTATTTCAGTAGTTCACAGGGGATCCAAAATATTATGCTATTCTTTAGCTTGTAAACTAGGTCTTTTCCAATACCACTCAGTGTGTACTAGATATTGTGTAATATGTTCTTAACATGGCAACGTCATGACATTGATCTTGGAATAGAATATAGTAACTACTGAAAGTCTGTAAGAACAGTAGGGAAAAGACACTTAGGAAAGGAAACATTCAATATTCAAATATTTGAGTAATAGAGTAATAGAGACTGCACTATTTAGTGAAGGAGTATGCCATTACACATTAGCCACAGGGTACTGCATGGGTAGCAGCATGTATGAAGTCAGTTATCACAGATGAGTTTGTTTGCTAGTTACACCTAAACTGCTGCTCTGTATGTGCTACCCCCTCTAGAGTGATCACCTGTAACCTAAATTTTTCTGGAATGGTGTTATTCCCTTTTATTCCCCAGCAGAAGCAAGAAAGCCAAGCTGTAAACTGGTCCTGTGTTATCACATCAAAGATCTTAAATAAAAGATAATTTGATAAGCTGCTGTCATTACAGTAACAGAGGGCATGTTGCATGACTACCGTAGATCATATTTATAGTGCGTGGCTTTGCTCATTTCCACCAACTTTATGAAAATGCTATTTAGGATAAAATAATCAAATCTCAGCAGGCAAGATAAAAACAATGTGTCCCGTGCATTATGCAAGTGTTGAAGGTCAAAGCCTGTAAACCGGTCTCATACTGAAGCTCTTGTCTGAAAGTGAAAATCTTCCACTGAGAAAACAATTACCTCTATTATCCAGTAACTGCAGCTTTCATTATGCAGAGCTAATATTGTCTTAATGGCACTGACTGATAATTAAACCGATAGGATCTAATTTTCTTGGTATGGAATGACAGGTTTCTAATTGCCTAACTTCATGCTTTGCCTATTCGCTAAGAGTTTCCTGCTTCTCAGAGTGGTTGAAATTAGTCACGTCTTTTGTTTCAGGGCTGTTCACACACACTACTGTCATACCTTCAACTCCTCTTTCTGTTTTTTCACATTGTTCTCTGCTCCTAGTCAGGCTGTGATTTGTTGAGTAGCTATCCACACAAATAGTCATGGTCTTTGACATAAGCCTTTCTTCAATTCTCATGCAGAGTGCAAACTGGTGGGCTGGGAAGTTGTTTTTGCTTGAAGCAGCTCTTTCTATTTATTTACTTAGTAAATCCTCATTAAGGAGATGGTCTTAATGTGCATTTATTTCCCTTTGACCATGTCATTCCTAGAACACGTGTCCTCTGACTGCTTTACTTAGTCTCTCAAAGTTATCTGACCCTTAGGTTAGCATTCTGCATTAGAGGAAAAAGAAATGTCACTGTAGATAATAGACTTGAGTGTTTTAATTCACACTTCCCATAGGAATTATAAGTAAACAGTAGCAGCAGTACAAAAGCAAATTTCCTCCTTTGCCTTCACAGAGTGCATATCATCTCAAAATCATGCTGGGAGGCCTTGCTATGCTGGAGCAGGGGCAGCAGAAAGTAAACATAAGAAGGTCATCTGCAGAAATAATACTTACACTACACTTGCACTGCACTCATGATCAGCAGCAGCAGGGGATGCAGTGCAAAGGCTGCCCTCCGCTAGAGGTGCCCTGGGATCTTGGGCCCCACAGAGCCAGTTGCAATGTCTCCAGCACCACATTCCCCTGCAAGTTCCATTCCAGGACTCCTTAAACTGTTGTGCTGGAGCAAATAAACCCTCTTGAGACACAAAACACTTGGGAGCAAGGGGTGGGGATATTTAAGCGGTTCAGTAACAAGTCAACAGCTGTGCTGGTGCGAGCAAGCTCTACTGAATTTTCAAGTTTTTTGTTGTTATTATGCTTGTGGTCTACTAATCACAGGGAAACTTAAGACTAAGAATTTAAGACAATGCTACTTGGGATAACTTAAGAAACAATACACGAAGTTTCATGTCAACAAGGGATTGATATGTCTGAGGTGATATATATTACAGTAGGGAAAAGCATAACAAGATGCAATTAAAGCTTGCACTTGGCCTGCCTCAACTTTCATTTTCTTATACCCTTCTAATAAGACAGCCTTTCTGCAATACTTCACTCTTCCATCTCTTCAGTTTATGATCAGTGACAGTTTATGGGATTTTCAGTTAACATCAGCAAGTAAGATTTTTTTTAACACTGTCATACCTATCATGCAAGTGCTTATCAGAAGGTATATTAGAAGGAAAACTTCAAAATATTTCCTTACAAAATGAAATCTAACCAAAACTTACTGGTTCAGTGTACAAACCAATCTTTCTGTGTTCCCAGGCACAGATGGGAATGTGAGATAGGAAGAGGCGCACAGCACAGATGCCAGACAGGTCATTAAATTCTGTGCAGCGTACTGTAATGACACGGGTGATATATCAAACTATATATAGACAAAAAAGATGGCCACCAGGAGAGATCCACAATTACAAACACAACTGAGAACAGAAGAAAATCTAAAGCTTTCTGGAAAGGTGTATTATTCCATTATAGATTCAACTATTTAGCTGGTGAAGCTAACACAGACACCCTGAAATCGCAGGAGAAAGTTTGTTTCACTGAATTCTCTCAGCAGCAGAGAATTCTCTTTGACTGTCAGTACAAGACAACTGTACTAATCTATTCACATCAGTTTCACCTGATTGCCTGGCTTAATGCAAGACTCAATTACTTTGGGATTAACACAGCAATAAATTAAAATTCTGAAGGGCTGCTCAAATTACTCTAAGTTTCCAAAACTCTACAACTTCCCACGTACCATTTGTTAGTTTAAAAGAGCTAATTCCATGGATGTTATTTGTGCAATTTTTGTGTGTCTTTAAACCAGTGCTTAAAAAACAAAAATGTCCTCATTAACCAGGCAACTAAAATGGCCTTGTTGAAAAAAGTGGCAAGCACATGGAAACATCAAATAGGTAAGGGAGTTAACTGGAGCACCCTGCTATTTATTTATTTTTTCAAATTCAGGCCAGTTATTCCATTGTGTAAAATCAGAAGCATTGTGTTAGTATACTTTTTTTAAAAAATCTGTGGGTTTAGGTATCTCCACGTTTCTCTTCCAACACAGAAATATAAAGAGCTTACTGTGACCATCAGTAACAGCCAGTACTTATATCCCAGTCATGCCCTTGGACCCACACAGTACAACCAGTTTAAGCAGTCGGTGTGTGTTGTGGAGTGCCAGGACACTGCTACCTCAGTCCTGGGGGAAGGGAGACTGGAGCTGCTTTCTGGTCCACGTATCAGGGTTTCCTCTCCCGCAAAAATCAAGTGGCAATAAAGAAGTAGCAATGAAGTATCTCTCTGGTATAAGCTCACAACACAGCCAGGGTATACAAAACCAATACCTCAGGGATGCAAGTCCACCTGCTAAGAAGTAGCCTTTAAATAAAGCCCATGGGCTTTCCACTGAAAATTCAGGGCCTTACATAACATATTTAAGGCACGGTTGTTTCTAATATCCTGAAAATTTCTCACAAAAGGCTTTTTTACTAATACATTCTCGGGTAAAATTTACCTACATTATGCACGCAACAATGATACAACAGATGTGACTGCCTTCAGCAAAGTAAGACTTTAGAGAACTTGAAGAGACTGAAAATTTTCAAGAAACATCCTCCCTGCTAGAGTCTGATCATTCTGGCATTGTGTTCCCTGCAAACCACGAAACGACCTGTTTTCTTCTCTTCACATACATCTACAATCCATGCAAACTCGCTGACTAACACTGCCTTATGTTAGAGAACCTCCACTTTAAAATAATTGTACTTGTTTACAGGGAATTGTCATACTAAAGAACAAAACTGAAAAAATCTGAAGATGTTTGGCAAACTATACCTCTTCAGTGGAAGGCTCATCAAGACCTCAGAGCTGAAAGGCACATTCAGTCCTGATATAGCATTTTGCTTTCTATAGCACAGAAATTTTGTTATGTGCCACAGAATTTTTGCTAAGCAGAGCTAATTGTTACTCACCTTAAAACCACTATCATCCCCAAATTGTTGGGTAACCGGCATACCTCATCTCTATCAGGAAGAAATAGTGAATCGCGTGCATTTGTCTGCTTTTTATAAACCTTACACCATAACTTTTAAGTAAGAAAAACTGTATTTTCAAAGTGTAATGTACAGGGATATTCACCTACACATATAGTTAATAGAGGGTTACAAACCCTGTCCTGCAAAGTTGCGGGAGCAAGTGATTTACAAAGGGTAAACAGTATATTTATGATCAAAGGAAGTCAGTAAATAAGGGCTTAAAATTTGGTATTGTGATTATAACGTTTATGAACCCTGGAATAAACTTAAATCTTAAAACTTAAATAGAGAAAACAGGTATAATGAGGACAGGACTGGCTTCAAATCAAGAAATAACTTTGCAGAAGCAACAACCAAGTATGAGCATCTTTTAGCCTGCCTAATGCAGCAGCACAAATGTTCTGAACAAAACAGACACCCCTACTTTTGGAGCTGAACTGAAGTACATGTGGCAATAAACAGTAAGCATTCATTTAAGGGGGAGAAGTGACAGGCATAAGGTAGGATACCATTGCCAAGCTATAAGAACAGTGGGCAACCACCACACAACACCACAGCTGTGAAAACTACAGAACTGGTGACCTACTCGGAAAATTACATGGCTAATTTTAAAGTTCTTGCTAAGATTTCTTATTCAAAAGGCACCAAAATAGGATAAAAATATAAAGTCTACTTTGCAGAACATGGAGATAGCTCAAGGGGAAAAACTTCCTGTTTTCTGTAAGGTGTTAGTTTACCAGAGTCTGCTTCATCTGCAATACAAGATATGCATGTCCCATGGACATGGCCAAGGCTGGAAATATTTGTGCCATGCAGCATATTTTGATAAATTACATTTGCCTCATCTTCTTCATTTCTGTTTCTGTTCATAAACAGCAGTCCTTTCTTGGTGCACCAATTTGAGAATTAAATCATATCATCTTGCTTTTTAGACAAGTCTGAGTAATTCTCTAATAGCAAAATGAATTTTCAACACACTGCATTGCCAAATCTCTCAGTTCTGCCAATTCAAGATTATATCAATCATATTTTCTATTTTATGATCAAGATATCAACTAAACTACTGAGCATGTCAGCAGTGGGGGAAGGATGGACCAGAATGTCTGAAACCATTTTATTTGTTCAATTAGTAAGTTAATAATAATATTAACTGCACATGGAGGATAAGGAATTCAAAAGAGAAGCTTTCTTGAGGAAAGGAAAAAGTGGTAACTCAGTCACCTAGGTGACATAAAAGCATGATAGGCAGCACATAAACAAGGCATCAAAGGAGTCATGAATTAGCAAACAGGATAAAAGTCTAAAATTTCTCAGAAAAAAATAATCAAGGAAAAGCTACCTTTATTACTTTGGAACATGAGAAGAGTTCCTAAAACACTGGTTCTACTTGATGTATCAAGAAAATTTCAGAGAGAGGAAAATTTATCTAAAAGTAGTATTCTGTATCCTGTACAAGATACAACACTAACAAAGAACACAAGAAAATGTAATGTAAGATGAAGAGAGCTACCAATACTTTCAGACTCACAAGATGGCAAAAATCACACATTCTGCTGAAGAGCACAATGGAAAAGGGTGTTTGTAGGTAAAACTGTTGCAGAAAGATAGTCATTACTGTGATTTCTGAAGCTAAGCCTCTATGCAAACTGGCATTTGGAACCTCAAAGGAAAGAGTGGCTAAACAGTGAGTGGAATTAAAGGTGAACATTGAAAGGAATACTGTGTCAGAAAACGCTTTTTTATATTCTGTGAAAACTGAATATATTGCAGATCTGCATTTTTTCACTACAGGGTTTCAAGAACAAGTTTAGAATCACTAAGAAATGTTTGAGAACTGGGAAATGTAAAACCAGGAGTAAAGTCAAACAACACTTAAGAATACAAATACTAAAGTACAGCACAGATAATTATAATAAAAGAAAATACTAATCCATTGGCCAAGGTAAATTCGCATTACTTCCTTTCTGTTATCTTTTGTTTAAAGTATCAAAGTGTCAGAACCATAGTTAGAAAAACACAAAGCAAAGGACAAAGACTACTTCTACGCTATGACTGTGGATTATTAATTTCTCAGCCACATACAAGACTGAGACAAAACTGTCAAGCTAAAGAATAAAGAATATACAGAATCAATCCCAAGGTCCCAAGGAACCTTGGGACCTTAATCCAGGGATTATCTTGGGATATCTTGGGATAACTTAATCCAGCATTAAATCAGAAGAATTTAGAATTAATTTGTATAGCAAAAAAAGTTGAGAATTGCACCAAGTGTTTCCTGCACCAAATCCAGTAACTTCTGTACGCGATCTAATATGGCTTTAGGAGAAATAGCAAGTGTTTTCACTTTGACTTCCTGGTCATTATTCATATAGGTAGTGACACTTACTGATACAAAATGTTCGTGTTTTCCTAAATACATTTGTCTGCATTCAGTTTCCAGTCACTGAATTTCATTAGTGTTTTTCTTGCCAAATAAAAATAAATCCCAAAGAAAAGAAATCTTTCTGATGAGAAACTAAACATGGCCTTGTAAGCAGGTCCTTAAGAAGCTGCAACCAGTGAAAACAGTATTGTGCCTTAAGCCTAAACAGCTATTTATTAGTTAACTCCCTTTCAACCAGTTCATTACATCTCAGGAGCAAACTGAACTTGTTTACCTTATTCACATAGCCATGCTTCACTCCTCACAGTGTTCACATCCTTTGTAACTAGAATTATTTTCCAAGAGGAACAACACAATGAGGATTGGAAACTGTTCTGACCTGCACAGGGCATATGAAGAGTTTTCTTTACACTCCTGTGTTCACTAAAGACCTCTGTAACCTTCTAAGGTGCCTCTGCAAAGGTAGTCTAAGCTGCAGGCTTATTTAGGTGCCTGCAATGGGCAGAACTGGCAGGCTTTTGGTAGCAGAGCGTGCACCAGAACAGGGACACCTGTGAAGGGACTGTAGGCCATGGCTAAGCCCATTCTGGAACAGAGGAGATGATTAAGAAGGCAGGAACAAGCAGCAGAAGAGGAAGAAACAAGGAGCAGGAAGAAAGAGAAACCACTACGCACTTACCCCATCTTCCTGCACTACTCCCCACCTCACATACTAAGGAAGCAGAGGAGTGGGGACTAGGAGGAGAGGTGTGTGGACTGAAGTTTAAGCAGGTGAAGGAAGAAAGGTGTTTTCCCTAAGTGTCTTCCTTGCTTCCTGTTTGTCTTCCTTGCTTCTTAATACCTGAATGAGTGATTATAAGTTTATGATAATTGGCAGTAAAACAAGTAAGTGAAATTCCCTGAGCGCAGACTCCATTGCCCATGACAATGCCTCAGCTGGGATCAGGGCCCTATTGCTCTCCATCTGCAAGGCTTTGGAAGGAATTCCAGTGAGGAAAACAAAAATCTATCACCATTTTTGAAATAATGATTTTTGCTGTTTCTGTCAGTGGACTAATGGGGTATGCTCTAAGTCCTTTTGGCTCACATTTAGAAAATACGGGTTTTATCGCTAGAGAGTCTGAATGGTTTCCCTAATTACATTCTGACACACTCACACATTAACATCATTATCACTTGTCATGTTACCACATGATAACTCCACAGGCTGCAGTCACGGATGAAGGCCTCCTTATTAGGCTCTTTACATGCAAGTGCCTGAATCAAAAAGCTGTATAAGTGGAATAAGATTAGACCTGTTTATCAAAGTATTTAATACTATGATGCACATGCTAGGATAAACAGAGTATTAAGACTCAATATGTGTATCAAGCATACATATAATCTGTAGAATTATAGTCTGACCACCAATTTTGATGAAATCATTTGCTGAGCCAATGCTTCCTTCATAAGAGCTTGATCACTCAGCCTTTAATGGGTACAATTAAATGGAGGCTCTGACTTAACAATTACAACCCCTCATTGCTTTCTATTATCCCAGGTACCAACTGACTCAGAGCCAAGGGAGTCAGGCTGTGGTGTTGATGCTGAGCTGCATTTCTGGCCATCTATGTCTGTGCAGAATGACACTGACTTCATTCAGGTGGAAATGACTGCATGAAAGGGCAGTGCGGGGATGAAAGCACCCTTGGCAAACCTTTTCATTATCAATCGTATCTCATACTTTAAACAAATAATCTGCAAATATAATTTTTATTCCTTTCATCAACTTGTAATTCACTGCTCCTTATGGACCTGGAAGTCTCAGAGCTGGCAAAGAAGGCAGTTGCCTAGGACAACTATTCAGTCATAATCCACCTGCTTCTTTTGCCCATGCCAGGGACCTGGAAAGACCAAGTGGCTGCGAATATTGCCACCAAAAGATAAGCATGTCAGGTGGGCGTGGAGTGACAGACAAATGAAAAGGTCAGCCTCTGTCACCAGTGACAGGCTCTTTTCTCCATCCAGCAGCATCAGGAACGGTAAACTGGATTTTCAAGTGTTTTCTTTTATGTTGTTGTGTCTTGTTAAGATTCAGCCCCCCAGACTTTAAAGGTGGTTTTATACATATTTGTGTTAGGCAGTCCATGGAGTAAAATGGGAAATAACTTCACAGAAGAATGACAAAGAGCAGGTCTTTATTGTGCTCTCCCTAGTCGCCAGTCTCATGTTGCTCTCTCTGCTCTGGGGCCAGGAATTCCTGCCGCTGCAGACTCAGAGGGAGGGAGGTAGAAGGGAGCGTGCTCTGCCTCGGCCCCTGCACGGGGGTGAGTAGGGCATCCTTCCAGAATGCAAGGGTCTCACTTTTACCACCACACTATTATATAAAAATGTGGGTCACTTCTACTTTCTCTTTAAGAAACTGTATCTGTCTCCTGCAGCCAAATTCATTACATAGGTGTCCACATAAACAAATGAACTAGTAGCTCTGAATGTTTGTTGTTTTTAGGAGTACCTAACCAGGAATCCGATTTAGGCTGACTTTTCAGCTTTTATTCTAGACACTGTGAACATCCTTCCTCCCTTTCCAGCTGTTTGGCCTTCACATGCCCATCACAACTCACCACCTGACATACTATTCAGCCCCTATGAATTCTATTCCTAGAGACAGGTATCCAACCTCTAGGCAACTTTGATTCTCTCATGGAAAATGTACTTAAGGGATTGTGGCAGTGAGGTGCAAAATCCAGATTCACAGCATACTACCTTAACCTTAATTACTTCCTTCTGAACAATGGAGCTAATGCCGCCCCAGTCTTCTTCCAGTCTAAGAGCAGTGCCTTCACAATTCAGCTGGTTGCACACTCAGAAGTCTTTTCCCCCATCACAAAAGAACTAAGAGAACCAATGTAACTCCTATGTTTAGCAGATAAAATTTCAATTTATGGGTAAACAAAGGGGCTATTTTGATCCTTGTACAAGTCTTTTATTAAAACAATGCCTATAAGTGAATTGAGGAAATTCACTTTGGCCCCACCAAGACGTTCCCTTTAACAAACATTAAATTAGGTTCACTTTTAATCTAATCATGGCAGACATTTTTCACAGTGACATATAAAATCTTTTCTTCTAATTACCAATTTTAAAAAAAGGCTCTCAATTGTAGGCATGCCAAGAACATTTAAGTTCTGGGTCACGTATTATAAAGGAAAGGCCTTATAATAAAAGTGGGAAATATCTGAAAACTAAAGCTCTGTTGCTGTTTTACAGCCCATGAAATGAGATGGTTTTGCTGGCTCAATGTGCCATTGAACAGTGTTCACTACTGTAACGCAAGTAAGGTTTAACACCGATGATGTTTTTTGTGTATGTGCTTTGAAGCACTCCTTACCATTGAAATGACGTTATTTGTCTCCAAGATACAACACATGCGTGTTTACCTTCTATACATAAACCAGACATTAATATGGCAGCCCTTGTCAAATGTGCGTGGGGGATGTGGTTGATAATATTTAAAAGGGAACTGGCCTTAGGAAATGACAGCTGGGTTGATGGCACAGCATAGCATAAAATCTCCTTCTTCTCTTCTCAAAATTGTCTTTCATGGCACAAAACTTCTTTTCCCTTACTTTATAGAATATTTTTTAACTTTTAGGTGTCTTTCATTCTGGACTTCCTTTTCCTTTTGAGAATATTTGAAGCAATACATAGCACTGTAAATCACAAAAAAGCATTCTCTAGGATTACGTGAAGAGTAAAATCAGTAATGTAGCTGCAAGTGTACATCTGTAGATGATTACAGATGATTGCACCCGTAAGGCACGTAGAATGATTACTAGCCCGATGTTACAAAAATCTGAATGCAAAAGGATCTGTACTGTGTTGAAAGTACAGGTAAGGAGGAAAACTGCCCAGGATCCAGCAACATCAGGAGCTTTGGCACATTTGTGTCTCTGTGGCACCCTTTTCAGCAGCACCCATAGAGACAGCTCTACCAACAGCCTTACTGTGGCCTTGATAGCAATTACTGCCATGTTAAATATTGACTAAAGGTAGATGCACACTCAGATAAATGGTGACATGGAAAGCAGAAGTACTTGTCATAGTTCTCTAATTGCCAAGTCCTGCATGCTCTTATTTAATTCAACAATTATATTTATGCTTTTTAGACACATCAGGTGAAGAAACTTCTGCAAAGACAAACAAATCCCTAATGAGTTGTACAATTACTGGGATTTATTCACAAAAAAAAGGCAATTTTTCTCAATATTTAGCTCAACATTTTTTGCACACTTAGTGATACTGTCATTCTATCAGCTACACCCTATAGAATTTAACACAGCTAGGAAGAACACAGGGAAGAAGAGAATAAAATCAGAAAGAACAATCAGACCAACTGTGAATGCTCTCAGTGGGAGACAAGGCTGTTCTAACATGAAGTAAACATCAACTTCTTACAGGAGCCTGAATCAAAATCAGCTAAGAAGCCTGAGAAAGATAAGAACCTGACAGTACCACACAGGTACAGTCAATAGTAAGGAGCTTTGCCACCCACATCCACACAGCCAGGCGAGTCTTTCATTCATATCTTTTCTCTTACTCCCACTCAGCCACACAGGTAGTATTTGAAAAATCTTTCAAGCATCCTGATGGATGAAACACTTCATCTAATATGAAGGCTCCCACGGTATAAGAACAACATCTACTTATGAAGTCAAGTTCTGTGTCAGATTGTTGGAAAGAGTACTCAGGTTTCTACCAAGTTCATGAGCAACTTACTAGAAGAAAGCAGTAACTTTATGTAGTCTCCCATCAGCTAGAAACTGAAACATCTGAAGTCACCTCATCTAGACGAGCTGATTATTCTTTCTCTACTATTCCTTCCTCCCATTTCAGAATTTCACAGAGGAAAGGATTTGGGGTGCTAATTAGTTCTCCACTCAGTGTTTCATTAATTCTTCAGTTTCACAAACTGCCCTGAGATACACCTCTGTGACTGTTGCTCATAACTTTCCTAGAGGTATAGCCAGACAGAACTGCCCTGGCTTTTGGTAATTTCACTCTCATTACAGATTACATTGATAAAGTTGGCAAAAGCAATTGGTGTTAATTTCATTCTACATCCAGTCTAGAAATATGTACACTGAAGAACAGAGGCATCAGCTGTAGATATATGCTGATGTGGCCCATGTTTGAAAAATTACCTTAACAATCATCTTGTGCAGATACTGGAGAACCTAGGGCACAAATCTTACTGTGTTATTGCTGTTCAAATGCAGAATGGAAGCAGGTTTTGTAAAGAGAGAAGCACTTGATGGTCTACATCTTGATTTTAAGAGGCGCTTTTTAGCTTCATTACAGAAATGTAGCTAGGTGAAACTACTCTGTGATGGCACAAAACCATTTGTTAAGTGTCCTTATGAGCAGCTGTTAATGAAACATTGTCAGAAAAGACAACTGTCAAATGAAGTTCCAACAGTCTCATCTTGGTCTGGTTCTATTCATTTTTTCATTCTTGACCAGGTTGATAGAAAATAAATTATACACATCAAATTTCAGATTAAAGCAAGCTAAGAGGCACTGAAAGTATGCAAGAGGAAAGAATTAAAATTCCAGAAGATCTTTGCAAATTGAAGAAATAGTCGGAAAAAAAAAAGTATGCTCTTCAACTGTGACAAATGCAAGGGTCTACATTTAAAAAGACATAATCAAGTAAATAAAGGATAGGAGACAGTGATGACAGCTCTTTCAGAAGGACACAAGGGCTGTAACAAATCAGAAAAACACATGAATAACCCACAACATGCTGTTCTGAAAAATGAAAAAGCTCTCACTGGGATGTAGAAACCATAACAAAGCTCAAATACACAAAGTAATGGCTCTAGTAGGGTATTCTGCCAGTACTGCACTTCTCAGCTGGAGAAAGTCTAGAGAAGGACAATAAGAATAATTTAAGGTATAAAATATAAGTCCTATAGCAAAAAACTGAAACATTTGGAGCTATATGGCCCAGCAGGCCCATAGAGGGTAGAAGACACATAATAATAGTCTTGAAAGATATGAGAAAGATTTTTTCAAGTTTTCTCTATGTCTATAGTGAATAAGGTGATAAATTATGATCTTAAATTGAAAAAAAGAAAAATTCAAGTTATACTTTAGGAAAATGCCTGGAAAGATTGTGAAGTCTGCTTCACATTGGAAGAGGATGGCCTAGATTATCTTGACAATTTCAAACCATGATTATCAAGAGTCTATAACTATGTTCTTCCTTAAACAATATATACATAATTGTACAGAAGCATTCATAAAACAGATAAACAAAACACCTCAAAACTAAAAATAGAAAACTTGGGAAATAAATATATTGTCAAGTATCAAAACTTACTTATCTTTCCAATTTAATCCCTTCAAAGCCAAAGCCATTTATAAAAGTGGGATCAGGATATGGCCAAAATTAAGGAACTTTCAAAATATGAAACTACCTACTTAGCATAGCCTTCAGCATATAAAAAAACTCTATTAACTTTTACTTAATTAGGACAGTTTGGTCTTCACCCAGCAATAAAATTGTAAAAAACCCTCCCTTTTTCTTTAAAGAGTAGAAAAATGACAAATTATCAAATGCAAATGTGCATAGCCTGTACTTATGTATCGCAAATTAAGTGGTACTAATTATACAGTAGCTGCCAAACTGCTATGCTCTCATGATTTTTGTAATGATAGATTTCAGGAACCAACAGGACAGGCTGCATAATAATATCTGCAAGTAAAATACCAGTGAATGTATACAATAAAATGGTACAATTACACAGAAAAGATCTACTGCATTACTTACCTGCTAACTACATACAAAGGTGCATCACAAAATGGACATTTTAAAAATATTTATAAACTTGCTGGTTATAACCCTGTCTATGACTCTTAATTTGAGCAAGTTTATTTAACATTTTGCGGCAAAGCTGCTGTGTCTTACCCAGTATTTTAAAGTTTAGTGATCAGTTTCCAATTGATAACGCAACTTTACTTCTGGCTGCTGTACTGAGAGGTGTTACATCCTGGTTACCCATTTCTAGACAAAAACAACGTATCAATGACAAGTCTCCCAAGTCCATTAGCAATCTCTGATCTTTAAAATGCAGGACTCAGAATGACATATTGAAAAAATATAGGACTGCAACTTGGGAGACCAGAGGTTGAGACCTTTCTTTCAACCAGCTTTACAGGTCCTCTTGGACAAACTGCCCCCACCATTAAAAACATACTGACCTCCTTTACTAAGCACTTGTTCTCTATTAAGCACCTCATTTATTAAGCACTTTATTAAGCACTGTGTTCAAATCATCTATCCACTTAAGCTTGTCTAAGGTACTGCAACTACTTTTTCCTGGTAGCCAGCCAGGCAGTTAGAGTAACAGCCTTCAATGACACAAATAATTTTGTATGTCAAGATAAGAAGGGTGATTTCAATTTGAGGCATAATTCTTCTGGTGATACACCTATCCCATGTTCCTCTGCCAAATCATCTTGAACTAGAGAACTTCCATGTCGATGTTTTTAGCTTCTAGTGTGAACTCAGCTCACACTCACCCAGGCATGGCAGTACACCACTAACTTAGGAATCTAAAGGTTTGTCTGAGAGATCAGGCTGGGTTATCCTTTGAGATCTACTGAAGAAAAAATTTATATAAATGATAGCACTATCAGTAGTGCTATTCAGCTAGCAGTATTGGTACAACTGGTACACTTCTGACTCCCAGACAAAACAGAATGGAGTTTGGTTGAAATCAGTTTTTTTTTCTTTTCTCACAAAAAAAAAGGACACAAATTACAATTTTTCTTCAGAAAGTATTTAGTATCACAGAGTACTTGTTCTAACAGGACTCGAGACTAATTCTTGTAACTCTCTGACTCACTGCTTATATTCAGCAGCCTAGGAACCAAAGTGAAGTGATTTCAGCTGCAAAAGCTGTCAAGATGCAATAAAAAAATTTTTGGATTGCAGTCATTCAGTCATTAAACCTTTTTATTACCTTCAAGTTCAGCTGGGGGCAGAATAACAGTCTGGACCTCAAGCCAGGAAAAATAAAAAAAAAGCTTATCAGAGTCAGAGAGATACATCAGAAATAATACAGCCTGCAGGCATGCTTTATCATTAGAAGGGACTTCCCTACCTATGCTTATGAAAATTTACAGCTGCAGGCCCCTGTCAGACCTTTGTCTGTTAAATAAATGTGAGATAACCCCAATATTCTGACAGGGTAACTTCATATTTTGCTTTTTTATATGGATCTTGCCACAGCTGCCCATGCTCTTGCCACCTTTCCTGAATTACTGTTCTGCGCTCGGTTCCCCATGGGGATGGCATGACACATTGCAGCTAGCAGAGAATGTATTCTCCTGGTGACTGCAGTCTTTTTCACAGAACACAAATTCCACCTGTACTGCAAAATCTGCCTGACTTTTCTGGGTAATGTTCTGACTTACACACTCTGGATCAAGATTTCCACAGATAGATAAACATTATCCCTTTTTCTTTCCCCACTTCTCCTTAGTACCAAGATTATCAAAGTAATTCCAGGTGGGTTTTTTTGCATGGGAATTACTACTAAAATTAGAGAAACAGGATGGATTATATACTCTGAAGTGAATCATAAATAAAACACAGAAATTAGTCATCACATTTGCATACTGGTGATAATCAACAGCTGACTCTTCTTAAATAAAGACATTGTTTTAAAGTTATTTAAATCCTGGGATTCCAGGAAATCTAAAAATAGCTGATAATTTCATCATTCCAAAGCAAATAGCACAGCTTCTGTTTCTGGCACATGCTTTACTTGAGCAGAACACTGATTTCACTTGATATCTTTTCAGCACAGACATGAGCTATCTGTTCTATTCATTTCATAAACATTTTTAAATGGATACTGAAATGGATGTTACCAGTAGGACAGACCTATCTCATTAAAGCCACTGTAGCCCAGCTCTTGCCTGCTTAGTCCCAGATCTTCAAGGTCCATGCATTTAAATCCAGGTGGGCACTGGTAACCTTCTTCTAGCTCTCTGGAACAGTGGGTGTCTGGGATAGCTAAATTATTCCAGGTTACATTTCTGTGAAAAATACAAGATTAAGGTGTTACATAAACTCAACCCACAGCAAAACTAAATACTCAAAAGCAAGAGGACTAAAGTGAAAAGTACATCAACAATTATTTTTGCTATCTGTTGTTCTTTGGTATATGTTATTTTCATTATATTAAGCACTTACTGTAAAGGGCAAGCTAATAGTCTCCTTTCAGTCCTACGCAATGACAGTACAAATACTAACAGCAGAAGTTTCACACTAATGCCTAGAAACCCCTTAAAAATGGAGACTCTCCAAGACACAGAAGAGTTAACATACGGCTCCTTCAACTGCTCTTCAAATGCAGTTTGGACACTTACTGCTTCAGGCTCCTTTGAAAATCCTGAGAGTGTGTTCAACTGCAGTCAATGCTGTGGCTTTGACTTACACAGATATTACCTGAGCTAGCTTTGACACTCTTCAAAAGGATCATTGTGGATGAGTATGTATTCAGTTTCCTGTACCTTGGTCAGGCCAGGTTTCCACCACAGATGGATAGCCACAGACACAGGGAAGAAGTCAAATCATTACATGTTTGGCACAATTAGTGTCTAGGTACTGCTGTGACTGAAACAGATCTGATTCACTTTTAGGTTAACCCAGTAATGATTTGGAAGAACAGGTGAAAAAATTTGAACTGGTTTAAATTGATTTCTGTTGGTAACTGTAACACTGAAAAATGAAAGATCGGAGACAAGGGCCAGCACTGCAATGGATTGTGTTCACCATTTTTTACTGTTTCCAGAGGCTAAGCATCACTTGTCTTCGCAGGTCCTCTGGCATCTGGGGCTGGGCTGCTGAAGAGGCTCTGTCACGCTGTACCACAATGGGAATTCAGGTAGGTCCAGTACTAAGGGACATAGAAGCTAAAAGAGAGGGAGCAAAAGTTTGCAGCTCCCTGTCCTGTTAAATCTGTGTGTATGGCATGTACACACAAAGATGGGTATCCAAGTACGCTCAAACTTTGGTACAGAGAAGCTCAGGTAGTTGATTCCCCCTAAGCATCTACAACACCCCGCTAATAATTACAATACACAGTCCTTTGTCAAAACTAAACACTGGTCACCCCATGTCCCAAGAAGTAGTTTAGTTAAGAGGTAACCTTAGCAAACTGCCCCTCCATGCTGAGCAGGTCCCTGTTAGGGTCTACAAAGCTACACCGCACAGTATTACAGCACAGAAATTAGGATTCATGTTACTTGTGCTATAAGTCAGCTAGGTAAACCAAAGAGAAGAAAGGCTGAAACACAACATAGCTCCAACAGTGCTGAACAGGCACACAGCTAAGCAACATCTGTTTTTCTCCTCTCCTGTATTCTCTCATCCAGCAAAAGAAAATCCCAAATTTTGGCCCAGACCTAAGGCAATTTCAAATCAGACTTGAAAACCTAATCACGGTGAGTTCTGGTCTGAGAAAAAAACAGTCGACAGCAGTTTTCCATTCATTTTCAGGTTGATTCTGACTTCCTGGTCACAGCACAAACTTTTGATATAGAAATACCAAAAATGAATTGCTGAAAGTTACAAAGCAAATCTTATATTATTTATCCTGTTATCCTGAGGCTTCAGACCAGTGCCTTAAATTCATCATTTTAATTAATCTTGCATGTCCACAGAAAAGGTGAAACTTTCCAGTCTGCCCTTCAGTATAATTAGTATCTTATTGTTCTTCTGAAAGTCCTCTTCCTTTAATCTAACTCACAGATGCATTTTGACAACTAAATTGGGTGAACAGAAGCTTTAATTATTTTTCTCGCTTTTATGCACTGCATATGATAGCAATAGATTAGTCTAAATTTGTCAGTGTGAAACTACAGCTTCCTACACAATTTTTCCTAGGCAATTACAAATGCAGAGAAATAACTGTAGTTGCACCCATCCTGCAGTCATTTCTTTATGATATCGGAGAGCCACACACATCTGCATGTATGCACACACAGACATGTAAAGTTCCAGCTGAAGTTTTAGAGAATATCCTGAAATTTAACTGTGTGTGTAAGTAGAAAGACAGACAGATACACAAGAATATGTGTACTCATTTCACTTTTTGTAAACGTGCTCAACATATGTCACTCAAGGATTTAAAAATTCATCTGGGTACCTTAATTCCTTTATAGTAGAACATGGTAATTTCTACCCAGTTGTATGATTTAAGTATGTTAGATTTATGATACTGTCATCTAAAAGCCATTATAATACATAGCATTATCATAAGACAACATTTTATGGATATTTTCAGAAATCAAAATTAATTAATTGGCTCAAGTAGATTCAGAACCCTGGCTACTGGTAGCTAATGAATTTTACATTGTGCTTTGCATTAGAAAATCCCTCAGATCCAGGAGTGTGAGGGTATATTATTAAAAGTATTGCTGGCTCAATCACTACAATGTAAAGCACTCACTTTATGTGCTTCATTTAAACCTAAGTCATTTTTATATCACATCAAATCTCCTTCTGAAGAAGAAAAGCTGTCTCCATGCACTGAGTATGATTTAGGCTAAAAAAGGGAGAATCTCTGGTTATAGTATCAATACCTGTACAGATATAGGCTTTTTTTGGACCAGTGTCATTAGGCAATTTGTGTTCTGCCTCAAGACAGTAAATAAGCATAGATTAGTCTACATAGATAGACAATATTAGACATCTAGTCTAGAACTGGCTAGAAGATCACCAGAAGTTTTCAATATAAGATGATTTAAATTGTTTTATTCCTTCATAGGCCATAGTCCAGCTAAGTACTGAGATGCTGATTCAGAACATACCTAGTTCTAAGCATCTCCAAAGTTTGATCAGGCAATGTGCTTAAATATCTTGCTGAATAGGGTGCCTTGATAAAGTTATAAACTCTTGCAACACGACCAAAGAAATAATTCATTCCAGTAGACCAACTGAATATATATATGCAGAGTATTCAATGTGAATGGAGTATGGCATCAACCCAACAGGTGAGCTGAGAAATTAGTTCTGCACAAGAATGCAAAGGCTGCAAGAGGTAATTGACTCCACATGGCTTGATAAGAATCCTTCAATGATAAAATTCTTGCAAAAGACATAGGAGTGATATTCTGACACGTTATTAATTGTCTGAAGAACTTTCTGACTACATACATACACATGTACACCACAAGAAGAAACTGAATTGCTGTGTTTTGACAGTACACGTGCCCGTTTTCCACAGCACCTGTAGCAAAATGGGTCTTTCAACCACTATGTCCTCCTGTGTCATGGTTTAACCCCAGCCAGCAACTAAGCACCATGCAGCTGCTTGCTCACTCCCCACCGCGCACCCCCCTGCCTCCTCCACCCCAGCAGGATGGGGGAAGAGAACTGGAAAGGTAAAAGTGAGAAAACCTGTGGGTTGAGATAAGAAAAGTTTAATAATTGAAATAAAATAACAACAACAATAATAATAGTAATGAATAGTAAATTAACAAAGAGAGAGAAACAAAACCCAAGAAGGACAAGTGATGCAATGCAAATGAAAACAATTGCTCACCTCCAGCTGACCGATGTCCGTCCAGTCCCTGAGCAGCAGCCCCCTCACCAACCTTCCCCCTGTCTAGTTTTATTGCTGAGCACAATGTTATATGGTGTGGGATGTCCTTTTGGTGAGTTGGGGTCAGCTGTTCTGGCTGTGTCCTCTCCCAACTCCTCCTGCACCCCCAGACTGCTCGCTGGTGAGGCAGTGTGAGGAGCAGAAAGGCCTTGACACTGCGCAAGCGCTGCTCAGCAACAGCTAAAACAACCCTGTGTTATCAACATTGTTTCCAGCACAAATAGAAAACACAGCCCATATCAGCTATTATGAAGAAAATCAACTCTATCCCAGCCAAAACCAGCACATCACGTGAGCACAAATTCTCTTTGAGCACCATCTTTTTATTAGGGCCGTTCTCCAAAGATAGGTTTTGACAACTTAAGAGACAAATGACCTAAGGTAGCTCCTAACTTCCTATCTTCTGTTAGTCTGACTTTCTCTGCCTAAGATAGAAATGGAGAAAATATGGGATTTTTTTAATTCTGGTATTCTATTAACTTTCTTAGGTGTCACCAAAAAGCCCATCAAATTTACCAATCTACTCATGTAGTTTCCAGCTCCAGAAAATTACAGAAAAAAAAATAAGAAGGATTTTTATTGATAAGGTATTAAAAAACATTCCAAATGGTCAATTAGGTAAAGAAGTCAACAACTAAAAATTAATTAGCTGGAGCTGAATGATTTTCTGTATTACTTGGAAGGAACCCTATGTCTGTCTCTGCACCAAAACCAGGCACTGCACAGCTGCTGATTAAAGAACTACTGTGATGGTAAAAATACCATAGCAGACATAAAAAAATGGCCAGTGGATCATGAAGCAAGTAAGTAGCAACTGTACAGCTTCCAAATAGGGAGCAATACATTAGCAGGGACCTCAGAGGAATTGGCACTGGGTTTTTTGCCATCCATCTTCATTAGTGACCTTCAGGACTGTGTGAACCCCGCTTCATCAAAATCACACAAGGCATATGCTGAAGATGACAAAAACCTCTGAGAATGGAGAGATTACATAGTTCTGAAGAGCTCAAAGGTTACTCTCAATAACTGTGATTTAAGTAATGAATTCAGAAAGTGATAGAAACTGAATGCAAAATGGACACTGCTGTATAGAAAGTACAAATACAGAAATAGGCTTAGATTAATTAGATGAGTGATGAGACAGATTTCTCTTTAAGATATCCAGAATTCACAGTATCCTCTTCTGCTATATGAATTTAGATGTCTAACTGAGCACACAATTTTGAAAAAATTTCAATTCCTATACATTAAGGACTAAAAGACTCTTCTGTTTTGCCATATTGCCAGAACACAAGGAAAAAGCATCAAGCTAGTGAGAATATAGCAATAAATCTAAAATAAATCTGGAAGAAAGCACAGAGCTCCATGCTGCAGAGAAGAAGTTCCTGAAGCTCAAATCAAATTGGTTCTGGGCCAGGACCACTCAATAAGCATTTTCCGATGAAGTAATACTGTGGTTCTACAGTCACTTTAGACAAGTTATCTCATGAGTATTATTAATACTGCTCTCTTACCTCTCTTACATTATATCAGTGAATGATATCTAATTAATTTGTCTTTATTCTTGAAACCAGGATGACCTACTTCGGTGAAAGACCTTCACTGCACCATTCTACACAATTATTAAAGCCCATGAACTTTTTCTTCAGCTTTAAGTTCTATATTATATCATTATTTTATGAAACGAGTTGTAATTTACAAGCTGGATTCATAGTGGGAAAATAAGGTCAGCTGTGTCATGAGCATCCTGATTTTAATGATGTTTTTGGAGCTTTCTTTGAAGCTCCAAAATATAAATGCAAGGCATGTATGGACTGGAAGGTTAATGATAATGGAACCTCTTAGGTCACAGATATACTAATGTCTAGGGTAGCAAATACTAACTTCTTTCTTGCTAGCTTTTTACTAATACATTTAATCGTACAAAAGAACATATTTTCTCATCAGATGCAAAATAAACTTTATTTAGTCAGAAACATTTTGCATTCTAGATTTAAAGCTCCTTCCTGCAATTGAGTCCATGCAAATACCCAAGACTTGTAATACAATTTGATTTTCCTCGCAGATTGCTAGTGCCATTTGCGATGCCTGATGGTAACCCTTCTTAACCTTGAGATGCTGATCTAGGAGGTCACAGACGCTGATCTGTAGGTCCTGTGCCACACCTGAGAGCCCTGTGTCATACTTGAGTGTTTTGGACACACTAGTTATTTCAAGTTGCACTTAATGCATACACATGGATAACTGCATCAGGCCCTTCAAGTTGAAAAAATGATGGTTCCTATGGTCAATAAGCCAAGTCACCAGCCTCAGTTTGTTTTCCCCCTATACCACTGTTTAGTTTTAGAGCACAGAACCTTGTTTTCCCATCAAGAGGCTTTCCTTAAAGAAGATAATTTACAGAAATGAAAAAAAAAATACTCCTGGTGTATCCATATTTTATGGCAGAATTTTATATCAATAAGAATCAGTAAATCTGAGATTAAGGTTCCTGTGACAACATTATACCGGTAACACCATGCAAAAGGGAAGTTTTAAATAACTTTTCTTTCTAGAATACATCCTCTTAAAAGCTCAGATAGCTCATGCCAACTACTATACAGCTGTCAATATCACTAGGTAGTTAAAAATATTTCTTTGATATTCCAAGTTACACTTGTTTTCAGAGACTGGGTATTTAAAAGATAGGAAGCCTAGATGAAAAAGTGCTTGGTTTTTATCTGATTCCTTGTAAAAAATAAACAGGAGAAAGGTCAAAGTTTGTTTATTGCTTCGTGACTGTGAAAGCAACCTAAGTACCTAGGCAAATTTCCTTTCATTTGTCCTTTTAAATGTGTCTTTTATTGCCAAATCTGTATCTTAATTCTTCCTGTCCTCACCCAATCAAGTCCATTTACTCCAGTGGGAAGTTCTGAACATGCAACTTCTATTAACAGATGGTTTCTAGACTACTTCCTTACACTACTGCTCTTTTTGCAGAAAGACCTAACAATAACAACAGTCTCTCCTGCACAATTGTTAGAATAATAATATTGTGTCAAAATAACTATAAAAGAACTTTGCTTCTGTCCTGAAGTTTTCTATTGATAATTTTCATAATTATTATCACATTATGACATCAGCTTAACATGGACGATATTAATGTATAAATCAGTGATACTGATATTTCCAAAGTTTGCAGTAGTAGTTTATCATTATTATTTGGCATATTTTTTTCAAAGTATATTCACTGTCAGCTAACTCTCCTGTCACTGAAGTTAGACATATATATAACCATTAACTTCAGGGAAAGAGAATCATACTGTAATTGAGTTCTATTGATAGATCTAGTTTGTGCAGAAAAAGACTGCACCTTAGGACAACACTGCTGCTGGAAACATCACAGGTTCTAGATAATCCAATAACAGTATCATCCAAAATCACTGGTCATAGTTAAAGACATTTCAGAGACCACCTCTCTGGCTTAAGGATTGCAGATATGTGTAGGCATGATTTTTCCTTTAATATTTTAAAATTTTAGTGTTCCCAAGAGTCATTTTTAAATGTTATGTTTTACTTTTAGCCAAACTTAGGTCTAAAGTCATCATGTACCATACTTACAGAAACAGTTTCCTCATTTTACTCTGAGAACAAAATCTGTTTTATTTTTTAAACTGTAAGTGCGAAAACTTTATCCATATTTAATGTTTCTCATATCTGTAATTAAAAAATATAAAGCTTTCAAACTTTTCTGGTAACAGATTGTCTCTGATATCTATTTATTATTTTTATCACATTAAAAGCCAAGATAGGGCATGCTTAAAGGACTCATGACTTGAGGAACACAACAAACACAAAGCTTAAGCTTTGGCAATGTTCCATATTTTACATTTTAACTTGGCAAACACAGATTTCTCTACTCAAGAATTAGTAACTGAGGAGAATATCAGACAGCATCTGCTAGGGATAATTATATTCAAATCAACAGGCCCAAATATCTGAGGGCATCTCTCATTTTGTCTATTAATTTTTAATAAACCTTGAAATAGCAGGGAAATTCCAGAAGAATGCTAATGTGCCATTAATTTTTAAAGAACAAGCAGCACAACTGGCTAGCCTGACATCAACTAAGACAAAAGAAAGAGCTAGCTGATACAAAGTCTAATTGATAAAGAGTAAAGAACATGCATGTAATTAATGGCAGGCAGTGCGGATTTAGAGAAAATAATTCTCATCATAGTAACATGATTTTGATAAGATTACAGATTTGTCCAATAAAATTGCCTAGCTTAGACTTTGTAAAGCGAGTCATTCAATAACACATGACTGATTAAAAAGTTGGCACTATATAATAATAATAAAGCACATGCTAGATGGACTGAAAACTGATTAACTGACATGCCAGAAAATTACTTGACTGTGCAATGATCACCATGATCTACCGTAAACAATGAGGGAGAAACAGGTATAAAATCAAGACTACAGGTAGAAATATAAATAACAATGAGGACAGGGAAGCCTGGCAAGTTATCAGGATCACTTGGTTACCTGGATCCAATAAAACAAAATGTGCTTTAATACAGCCAAATGCAAAGTTATAGAGGGAGGATCACTAAAAGCAAACCTTATGGCCTATGGAATTCAGAAGAAATTCAAGGCATTTAGGTTCCTAACACAAATTTTAACATCAAAACCAGATGACTCTCTACTCATGGCAGATCACTCATGTCACACAAAGTCAATGCTGTCATTGCCCAAATGAAAACAGGATGGTTGCAACTACTTAACAATTTTGACAATCTATTGGTTTGATCACTAGTTACTGGCATTAGAGGAAATAAAATTCAAATCACTCTGTCATTATACTTCCAAGTAACAAAGCCATCAAAGTCAACCACAGAAAAATTAGTAAAAGAAGAAATCTTTCCTATGGGCAGTGCACTAGAAAGCAAAGCTTAAGAAAAGAAAACTTTCAGAAGTTCCAGTGTGGATTTGTTCTTGAAGTAATATGCATGAACGGTACTATTTGGAGATTTTATTAAATGGCACATGGCGTAACAACTCTGTGACAGCCCATTTTTGTGACTGCAGCAAGCAGTCATAAGGGAGCGGAATTCAAATAGCAACCACAAGATATTTATGCTAATGCAAGACTTGTTTCACAGGAATCAAAACAACGTGAATTAATGGCATTCACACAAGGAAGGACACTGTCACTATAAGTGCTAATATGTAGGAAATGAACAGGAAGAGTTAAAAACAAATCTAGCTACCTTGCACAAATCTACCTTGCATTTCACTGAGGTGTATCAAATTAGACTTATTTACAAGTTGAAGTGATCTCATACCAACAGTACCTATTACAAACCAATAAAGTATTTCCTTGGAGAATTTAAAAGAAAGAGTGAAAAACGCCTCCGCTCTCTTTTAAATTGTTAGGACATGAACTGAAATATATGAAACAATCTAAGCTGAAGACTGCATCCATTTTGATTTTAAAGTATGTTCAGGAACACTTCAAAAAACTTAAGTTTGCATATCAGACTTGCCTGGCTTAAATATAGAAAAATAGCTTCTGAGTAGCCATCCACCAGCTATAGGGAAAAGACAAGGTCACCAGACTGCACTGTAGGATTTGAAATTCATAAGCCTGATGTTCAGCTGTGATTCACTTCCATTAAAGCTCACAAGCACTTTTGGACCTGTCACCTACAACAGCAGAGTTAGCTATACCCAGCAAGTAGGGGAGGCTTCCCTGGCTCTCTGTTTGGACCACTGCACCATGCAGTTTTATCTCAACAAATTTTCTGCTTAGACACACGACAGGGTAAACCTCAGCATCGTAAAATAATACTGCCCCGAATTCAAATCTGAACTACATGCAAAACAAGTTCCTTCCTAAACCCTGTGTTGCAAAATGTCAAGACCATATACAGTATGCCTTCATTAAATGCATTTTCACAGGCCAGTCACTAATGGAACATCTGAAGTGGCAGGGGATGCGACTCTTAGCATAGCAAAAGAAAGGGGCTGCTATCACTGAGCACCTAAGAACAAATTTTCAACATAATCCAGTGAGCTTAAAATGGAAACTATTTAGCATTTGATGAGTGGCCATCTGACTGGTCAGTTCCATTTGGTGGAACTAGCCATTCCACCAAAGCTCTCACTTTATATAGGAGAAAGCAGCTTGATCTCTCCATTTTATAGTATGATTGGTACACAGGGTGGACAGGAACACTTACTGCCAAAACTGGATTGCTGTTTTAGCTGGTGAAAGGGCTTCACTGACAGCCATTACAGAGAAGATCATCATTAAAATATGCAGCTGCAGACCTCCAGTAAGGTCAACAATTTTGTCAATAATGGATCTGAAACATTGCTGGGGCTCCAAGAAATTTAAATGTAAAAGCCCAAATTGGTCTAGCCTTCAAGCCTACAGCCTACATCCACCTCAAGAGACAAAACTAAGTGATTCATTGACAGTCCACAAAAAAAGCTAAATTCTTCAAATGCCAGCTAAGAGCCCTCCTCATTAACCTGCCAGGTAGAAAGTATACAAAAGTTGGTCTGGATTGCAGGCTATGTCTCTGAGGAGAGGTAGGAGTGTAGGCATGAAGGCAAGAAACTGGAAGGGAGAGGGTGGGCAGTAAATTATGAATTTGTGAAGGAAACTGAGCAAATGAGGCAGTTTCTGGAAAAGAGGGAATGCTGGAAAAGAGGGAACACATTTGTGTTGAGTACAAAAAATATGGTTCACTGAGTATAAAGGCAGCTGAGGAGCCTGTTCTATGCTGAAGATATAGGCAGTGATGCTGAATTTGGGGGCTTTTCTGGAAATTTATTTAAAACTTTTCTATCTTATATAAGAGGGAGAAAGCAGGTGATTGAGGGATTATCTAGGTCAGAGGCTAGAAAAGCAGTGATGGGGGAAGAGGATGTATGTAAAGACTGAGTAGAAACATATTTTACATTATTGTGAAACAAAAATGAATAATACCACCTCTGATAGTAGGAAGTATGTATTGGTGAGAGAATTAGATATGCCATGTGGGTTAGGACAACAAATGAATTTGGAACATTCAACAACACACTCCTACCCCAGCTCCTGAATTTAGTTATACACATAGAGAGAGAAACAACAAGATGCAGCAAGCCATTCTCTCACATCTGCCCTAACACACAATAGTTCAAATACTGCATCCAATTCTCCCCACTTTCAATGTGGACCCGTTTAAAAGAGACATAGCAAAGGCAAACAGTTCTTCAGAGGCTGAAGATAACGATACCTGGACTTTCACTATGTCAAGGAGGACCACACAGAATCACAGAAAAAAATAAGCTGAATATGAACTCAGCAGGACATTAAGTACAGTTCCCTGTCCCAGACTATTTCCACCTTTCCCAAGAGAAGTTCCCATCGCCTGTTTTAAAGACCTGCAGTGGGGAAATTCAGAAACTCTCCAAGGAATGAACTCTAGTGCAGCCTTATACCTACCACTATAAAGTTTTTTCTTGATATCCTATCTAACCTGAAATTTTCTTCCTGAAATTTAATACAAGTACTTCTTATCCTAGTAGTAGTACAGAAAGAGACCAGATTCCTTTTCTCTGTGCAGGTTTTTATCCACTCTAAAACTGCTACATGTCCACTGCTTCCTTTCAGTTGACCTAAAAACCTGCCAGACTCTCCTTACCAGCTCTACTCTAGAGATTTTAGCTCATTCCCTTTTCACCTCCTTTAGACTCTTTCCAAATGATGCCTATATGTTGTCTGAGACTACAATTTATACATTTTTACAAGAGTACAATTCTGTTGATCTCTGTTCCTCCATTATGCTCCCAAATCATATTATGAAGAACTGCCTCCTAAACAGTCATTCACACTGCTGTATTTGTACAGCTCATTTTTCCTAAGTGCAGTATATTGTCCCTGCTGACTTCCATCCAATTTTTTCAGAGCATGTCTTCAATTCGTCAAGATAATTTTCATTCTAATCTCGCCTTCCAAAATGTTTGCAGTCCCTCCCAACCTCATGTCATCCTCAGTACAAAAAGTATATTCTATCTGCCATCCAGGATGTTAATGAAACCTCCAAATAGCACAAGACAGACTTATATGGATCCCCGCTCCTTCCGTTCTGACAATGAGCCATTAATATCAACTCACTGAGCACATTTTCCAAGTAGTTATGCACCTATTCTATGATTATATTCACGTTATCCACGTTTCTTCTGCCAGCTTACAAAAATGTCCTGTGAGACTGTCACAATGCCTTCCTGAAATAAAGATGTATGACATCCACTCTTCTCTCCAATTCACGTGGTTGTTACCCTGCCATAGATAATTATATTGGTTTGACATGGTTTATTCTTGACAAATCCCTATTAGCTGCTACTCACTTCCTTGTTATCTTCCAGCTGCTTACAAATTTTTGCTTGTTTATTCACTACAGAATTCATTGAGGGATAGAAGTTAAGCTTATCTGGCTTTTCTTTCCCTGTCCCCAATTCCCTCCTCCGTTTTAAAGTTCTGCTGTTTTCCTGCCTTCCAGTTTCTCACCCACCCTCCGCAAGTTCTTGGAAATAATAAAAGAGTTGAGATTACAGCTTCAGTCTGCTGATAAATATCTCAGGATGAATACTCCAGCATTTCCCAGAACCTTCTGAATTGCAGTAATCCAAGGGATTGGGAATCAAATTTATACATCACATTCAGCTTCCAGAAACCAGTACACAACTGAAAACAGTCACCTGGCTTTCAAAAGAACACATGAGATAGACCACTCATGTAAACAGAGATGAAGTCCCTCAGAATTTCTTTCTTTCTATTTCCTATAACTGCTTGCATAACTCTTCCTCACAGTGTTTCCAGGCTAAAGGAGATGTACTGCTCAGTGATAACTGCTTCCTAACCTGTCAATGTCAGGATACCCACAGACCTCTCCACTGGTTGTCTGTCTTCCTCTTGCAATATAAAGGAGAGAACTTTTCCAGCATCCTTTCTATTCAAGAAAGCACCCCATTGCCCACTTGGCAGAGTCAGTGGAGAGCACTCTTACAATTCTGTTTTTCTAGTGATGTCTAGCCTTTCCCTCAATTTTATGATATACGGGAGGATGTCCTGATTTGCAGCATCCTGGTCTCCTGCAGGTTTCCCGTGGAAAGTTCAGTCCTCCCCCAGGCCTTAATTCTGTACAGCAATTATAAGGTAAAAATCTTGTGGATAAATATGGAACTTTTTGGAGTTGTGGTAGTTGAAGAGATGTGGCAATTACGTTGCTCAAACTCTTGCCAGCCAATTTCGCCACAGTCTATAAAATTCACTCCAGCTTACTCCAAAGGAGTATTTGCCAAAGGAGAGGAATCTTGTAAAGGCTGGCACACTAAAGTTCAATAAACTTTGACGTCTTCACTAGGACAAAGAATTGTGTAAATCCTGTAGCTCCAAATCTCAATATAGGTAAGCATGTGTCGTTACTGAGACACTAAGTGCTGAGGTGACTGAGTTCCAATCACTCTATTATAGACCTTCATTAAAAGATTACCTTCTTGCTCAAAATGGAGCTGGGCAAACAAAAACACTGGAAAACCTGTGTGAAATGAATCAACAGCCCAAATGCTTTGGATAACTGTCTATGTAACAGTTTGACACAAAGTTAGGATTTCTGCTCGGAAATCACACACCCTCAGCCCACTCCTGAAGACTGTCGCCCCTGGACACCAATACTGGCCACCATCTCAGCATTCTCTTCCACCCTTTTGAAAGGATCCCATTTGGATTGCATCCCTTCCCTTTTAGTCTGATGTTGTATTTTTCTTTATTTTGATTGGGGTCCAAACAACATCAGGCCTGGAAAAGTAAGATGTCTTCTATTTCTCTTCTCCTTGATGAGTTTTTACTAGAGACATATCACCATTAACAGAGACTATGAATAAATCCCAAAGGCAGTATTAAAGCAGTGCTGGTTGTTCATCTAGCATCAATAAATTAATGTGCCCTGTTAAAGAAGTCCTATTACGTTGATTTTTCAAGCTTGGTCTTTGATTTATTCCCTTTCTCAGAAATCCAATTACTCATTCTTATTTTCCCACTGCTGATGTGAGACGGTATCTCAAATCCCTTTTGTTCTTTTTAATCATATTTATTTCCTCTATTAGATATTGTGGTGAACTTTCAGCTCTAGAGCCTTTGAAGCTGCTTTCTGACATTTTCGGGGCCTATCCATAGACAGATGGAAAGATGACCAAGAACCTCTTAGATCTTTCTATTACTCGGTAATTATTTTTCTTATCTATTTTCCTGGGCAGTTTCTTCTTTAAACAAGAAACCTTACAAAGAAGGTTTTTAAACTGACTGCCATGGTGACAAGGCAGACAGGTCTACAGAAATACTCAATGTATACTGTACTGGAAGCATTAAAAAAAGGCCCCTAAAAGACAACTGTGGGAGAAGAAATAGGTATGTACTACATTTTATGGAAGTTAGCCATATTAGCCTTCTTTGTTTTGATGAGGGAAGGTTTTCTTTCCCCTAGCTTCTGTGCAGGCTAAGAATTACAAAAAGAAAATTGGGGAATAAATATAATTGTACAATATGAAAGTAATTTTCTGTAGTCAAATGTGTCTTAGTAATAAAAAATAAAGAAAACACTCAGTAGCTAATGTGTGAGGATATATAAAACACTCTAACAGAGCCAAAGCAACGGTTTGGAAATAATTTCTCTCTCCTGTCCTTGTGGAAGTACCCTTTGTTTACTGGAGATATCTGAGAGTAAATTACAGTGGACTCAGGAGCACAACCTTTTTCCCTCATATTTTTGTTCACTTCTTTGAAATTAATCTCATATATAACAAAATAAACTGTCAAACTGCTTATAATGTATAGACTTATCTAGATAATTGGATTATATATACATTACACTCCAACAATATTCTGTGTCAAGCAACCAAAGAAGATCCATACTAAGGAAATCCATGTAATATACCGCCTACTGGCAGAAAAAAGGTATACCAGTTGGAGAAATCATCAGGGAAAAGCTGTGACAGCATAGTGGTAAAAAGATCAGTAATAATCACAAGGGAATACTGAGTGAGAAAAATGTCTAGGAAGAAGGCAGTTTTCCCTGTAGGGAAGAAAAGTCTGGCAAAATAAAGAAGATTATAAGAATGAGGGGAAAAAAGATTTACCATCGAACAACAACAACAAGAAAACTTTTTGGCCTTTGGAAGGAAGACAGATTTTGCTGATTTCACAGATGAAATGGAAAATTCAGACCACAGTTAGCTCACTTCAGTATTTCTGTTTGTCAGTTAACATTAGAAAATGACTGAGGAGGTGGAGAGACAGGAGGTCAGGCAGTGTGGGCGTCAAGAAGGATGGAAAGATAAAATAACTTGCAGTAATCAAAGAGCCAATGAGTGTTTGATGAGGCAGTCACGTCCTTTCAAAGAAAAAAAGAATAGCAAGATTTTAAGAAGCCGTTTCCAAAAGACACTTCCCTCCCTTATAATAATAATTTAGAAGGCAGTATACTTAAAAAGATTGATTTCTAAAATTTCTGAAATAGATGAAGTCTTAACTTAAATCGTATGACTTTATCCTTGCCACCTGCCATAGAATTCTGCATAATATGAGGCAAATCACCTAAAATTAAAGTTTTCACAGGTGGCCACTAATTGGATTCTTTTCATTTTCTAATCTTGACTTCGGAGCCTGGGATCTGGTTTGCAGAAATACTGAGTATTTATAGCTGTGGCTCATTAAAGACACTGAAGTTATTTA
This sequence comes from Aegotheles bennettii, assembly GCA_013398125.1. Classification (NCBI taxonomy): domain Eukaryota; kingdom Metazoa; phylum Chordata; class Aves; order Caprimulgiformes; family Aegothelidae; genus Aegotheles; species Aegotheles bennettii. The sequence continues at coordinate 13,923 of VZRW01006828.1, read as the reverse complement.
AGGCCAAGCACAGCCAACTTTGGCCACTCTCCATTGCCTGGAACAGAAAGGCCTGAGACAGACAGACAGACAGACTCAATTTCCGAGAGGAATGTTTAATTCTCATTATAAAGTTGAGAAACTGAACCTCAAACACGAAAGTAGTATTTGCCTACACAGTTTTTGTGCTCTACTAGATCTCAGCTAATAAACTCTCCTGGATTCCAAAGTGGCATGGTGCCTCCTTTCTGACTACATTTTGGACCAATGTTTGCCTCTAAATTGTCCTCTTCTGGCACCAGAACTGTTATTTCTTTCTCCGTATTTATTTTCCCAGCCCATGGTGGTTGTTCTTATAAATTCTGCAGCCAGCTCTGGGAAGATCAGCCCTGACCTACCAAAAGACAGCACAGCCTTACTCCACCCAGAGCTTCTGCACTGCATTCCTCAAAAATTAAAAAAGGATCAGATATGTATAAGTGTTCACAAGATATAATGATGAATGTCACAGAAAAGAAGAAATAAGTGCTTTAACAATAACTAGGAATGAGCAGTATGCCAAAAGTAACGTATAAGTCCACATGTCAAGCAACAAAGAAAAAAAATATTGTCTTTTGTGGGAGCATCATTCATTTGTCAGAACAAATGATACAGCACTTCTAGGGAAAAGGTGGTTTTGAATGTAACTAGTTCCCATACACAGCCACGGGAGACATTTAAAGTTACAAGTCTGGTTTGGAGAGGGCAAAAGCAATTAATTACTTTCTGAAGGTATCGATCTCAGGTATCTAAAAAGTAACTTAAATTAGATTTCTAATTTTTAAACAGCTAAAACTGTACAGACTTGATAATAATTTCCTTAATTCTGCATACTTGACTTTTCCAATTTTAACCTATTTTAAACAGATTTTTATTTTTATTTTACATACTAGTTATTTGGTCATTTTAATAATTTCCTCTAATTCAGCTTTTCAACAACTTAAGATTGAGATGTTTCCATAAACTTTTTTTTTTGTGTGTAATAAAGCAGCATTCAGAGAGCAACCCAACATGTGCAGAAGAAATTAGATGAAATTTTTACTGGCAACCTTGAAGTTACAAACTTAACCTTCCACATTGCAAACATAATATTACATACCACTTCATCTTCTGCCAATTTCAGGGAAAAGCTATATTCAGTGACACAATGAATTATATGATGCCTGATCTTCCCTGTGCTGTCTCTTACACTTCTTGTTTTTCCAATTGTTTTCTCATTAACAGAAACAATTTTTTGACAAGATTTTTGTTCTCCACATCTACAAAAAACTAAAAAATCTGTACTATAAAGATTTTCTCTTAAAGAAGAGAAAAAGTCAGAATGAAATATCTCATTTCCAGTCTCGGAAAAGACCAGTCCCATATTTTACTATAGTATTGATTAAATAAAATGGAAAATATCCCAAAGTCAGTTTTTTCATTTAACAAAATACCATATAAAATCTAGCATATTCTCAAATAATAATGTAACCTTTTTGTGTCTGCCACTTTTAATAATCTTTTATATTTGATAGCTTGTAGGCCCTAGTTTAGAATAATCTTTAACATAGTTATCTGCGATAATCAGACTTTTTATTCATCACTGTAGCAGATTAGTCAGTGTCTTGTTTTTCTTATAATGTATACTCTTTATTTTATGTTCTGACAAATTCAATACAGGAATAAAAGGATCCAATTTCGACTAAAGCAAAGTCTACAACCCCTGAGCTAACATTTCCCTATCCAAAGAAACAGAAGATGAAACAAAGAAATAGCTGTAATAGAATCTCAAAATATAATGGTGGTCGAGCACACAGTCAAGCCCTCAATTCAATAGTGTGTGTAAGCATATACTTATCTGTGATTTTATGAGTCATCTCAGTGAAAAGAGGCTATACTGTGCTTCAGTTTAATCTTGTGTTTAAGTATGTGCTGAATCAAAAATGTGATGTACACCTGATCACCAGTGTAGAGTATTAACTGTAAGTATTTTCCAAAGGCTTGGTAAAAAGGGTTTTAACTTTAAACCTGAGCATCAGGTCCCAGCAACCTCTTAATCTATAAAGGGTGTGAGATTCTACGAGTAGTACTGCCCTGTACTTTAGATCTGGCCCAACACCCTGATGTTCTGGGAAAAGAGAGGAAAACACAGTGGAAGGTGGTAAATGATCAGTGACCTGACTCAGCCGCAAGTGGCGATGACCTTCTTAAAGCTCCCCCTGCTCTCCTGCTCTCCCTTACTTATACTCTCTCACACACACACATATAGTCACTCATCTCTAAGCCAGACTGCAGCTCAATGCCATAATTAGTAGTCTATTGCATTTAAAGTTTATATTTTTCATGATTCCTAACATTTTTGTTTCCCCAACTTATCCTACTGTTTCATGGTGGACTACTTTTAATCTATTAAATCCATTTTACACCCAGTGATGGTAACTACAATTATACATAAGCACTGAAAGACCAGCCCCACGACACACCTGCATGGGTGTCCCGGTTTGAGGGTTCCAGGATGAACATTTTCTGCCCCAACCCGAGCCCCCCCGGCCCCCCCAGCTGCTGCCTCCCGTGCTGGGGCAGTGACACTGGGGGGGCCAGCGGTGCCTGTGGGGAGGAGAGGGCGGGTTGGGGGCTGGGGGGGCTGGGATCGCCTCTTGTCACCCCTCCCTGTGCTGCTGGTGTGCCTGCAGCCTGTCTGCTCGCTGAATAACATCATGCACAGAGACAGGTCACCTGCCCCCTGCCTCCTTGAGTAGGACTGGCACAGCCACTCAAGGTTTTGGGGTTTTTTTGTGACCTGTCTCTGGGATGCTGTGCCCAGGCACCCCCATCTGCTGCTGAGTCCAGTTTGGGACTTTTCCAGTCTGGACATAATTACCATCTGGGAAGCGTGGGTTTCATGTTTGCATATTCATTTATATATCTGAATATATTTACATCTTTGTATATAATTCACCATCCTCATTATTATTACTGTTATTATTTTCTGTTTTATTAAAACTGTTTTAGATTTTTTTCCAATCTCAAAGCCTCTCTCCCTTATTCCCCTGTTATCTTCCCCCGGGAGGGTGGGGGTGGCAAAGAGAGCATCTGTCACCCAGTTATTGGCCAAACCCGTGACAATAGGCTAACTCACCCTGGCTGTGTGTCATCTGTCACGCAATGGTATGTAAAAGTTCCAAACATCTGCACTCCCAGGATCCCATACAGGAGGAGAAAGAACAGAAGGAAAATTGAAACACTCCAGATTTGCTCTCCGGAACGCCTGGCAAAAAGATAAATACGACACTGAATGCACAGGCAATGTGAAGCCTCCTCTGAAAAGCTCCAGAATAGAAAATATGCTCACACAGAGAAAGCAGTATTTCATCCTGCAGAAAATATGTCAGTAAAACTGATCTCTCACTCTGTGCAGAGGTAGAAAAGGGAGCCACAATTTTTTCTAAATTTGTGAGGTTAGGGTAGTTAAAGCAACTGTAAACTACAAAGGGTAGAATCAAAAAAAACCAAAACTAAATAAAACATATGAAAACTAGGCTTTTGTAAAACAGTAGTTAATGACTTATACTGACAAGATACGATGATGAAGTAAAGTTGATACCAAATAATGACCAGAATTCTCTTTCACATTACCATTATAAGGCTTTTGACATTACATGCCGTACCAAACATATCTGTTTGCTTGAATGTAAGCATCTTCGTACACATACCACTACATGTACACTCATAACTGTAATAGTTAGGGCACGTGCTCATGTATTTTTACGTATGAATATTACCTTACTAAGAGTGCTCACCTTGATTATTATGTGCCCATATTAATGAAACAGAATCTACTCGCATTGGTTGAAAATTGCTGGCTACAGTTATTAGCAAATGCTTTAAGATTTATTTAGATATTTGACAGTTTTGATAATTTTCTAGGAAACTAGATGATTCCTTAAATATGGAATATACCAAGAATTTTTTTGCCAGAACTAAAACTCAGGAAGAAAACACCCATTAAGCACGAAGGGTCGTTCTCTGAGCTGCATAGTCAGTCTTCTGAGTCAAAACTGACATTTTCTCTGCTGTCCTTTGGATAACAACCTTACTTACTTCAAGATATTTGTTATCCTAGTTCTTGGCAGCTCAAAACGAAAATATATCCGGAATGCTCGAATCATAATGAGTGGTCGTGGAATCCGTAACATGCCCCAAGGTGACATCTGGTCAACTATTTCAGCAATTTCAAACACCTACAAACAAAAGAATTCGAGAGTTTTTCTTGATGACCCTGTCCTGTTCCTGTATTCATTTGCAGAAATTTTAAAACTAGAAACACTGTACATGATTTTAATTTTCATTCTCAATCTTCTCTTGGTTCATCTTAACCATGTTTTTTTTTAAAAAAAGTCTTAGTACATCCTTTAATCCATTTCTAAGTTATCCTAATGAAATTCCAAAAATATACTCTGCCTAAGTTCATAAAGCTTCTGTCTCAAAATAACTCAAGAAGACTGTGCAAGCCTGTGTCAGCTGCTGGCTTCTGTGCTAGTCCTACCCCACAAGTTTCCCATAACTTCATTAAAAGTGAATAATTTACATTTCCAAATGTGAAAATCAGCATCTGTTAATGTTGCACACCACTAAGACTTTTACTACAACATAAAAGTACATATACACAGATTGCTTTATGAGTTACAACATGCTTACAAATCCTCCATTTAATTCCAAGTGCATGAGAAATCTGTACATGTTCTCTTCCTAGACTCCACTTAATGACACAAATTTCGGCCAAGCCACAAAACAGGGAACCATCTCCTTAACACACTGACAAGTTATGTACACCATAAAGACTATTTAACTTAATGATTGGGTGAAAATGTCCTGTTTTAATCCTTGTCTCTCACTCTCTGAGAGTAAATGCTTAGTTTAGTATTTGCCAAAAGTACTAACAAAATGAAAGGAGAAGATGGCAATGAATAAACTGGGTAATCTACGGTACTTATCTGTAATGATCAACCTCCACTCCACATGTGTACATAATGTACCAAAGTTTCCCCTGTGTATAAGGCAGAAAATTACAATGTGTCTTAAATTTGTCAGAAGTGGATAAATTATGCCTAACAGCAATCACTATAGAACTTTCACAATCCTTATACTATTCCAGGCCCAGTCTTGCATTCTTCAATCTGTTCTTACCCAAAAACTGGCTGTGGTTAAGGACCAATTGGCTTGCAGGACACAATCTGTCCTGTACCTTACAGTCTGCTTTTTTTGCAACATCTAAGTTCCCTTTTTAATGAAAATTTATCAAATTGTTTCCAAAGGTGGTTTTTTTTTGTTTGTGCTTTTTTTTCCTATTATGCTTTAAAACTTGAATTTTGGAAAAGTTTGTTAGGTGTGGGCCACACTACATGAAACCACTCCACTCACCATATCAGTATGTCAACAGCATGACAAACACCTACCATTGGATCACTCTCCCTTTAGTTGTCTAGGCTACTCATCATGGCATCCTGCTAGACTCAATGGAAAACGATGAGCACAACTGTCACGTGGACTAAGAAATAAATGGCTCTCTGAAGATGCAGAGTCTCTTTTGACTATGCAGAGGATTTATGGTTACAAGCTTCAGATTAATGTATAACTTCTCAATAAGAAAATGAAACAAGACAAATTCTACTACTAATGTAGATATGCTGCAATGTGCAATCATGGAGCTACTGATTCACCACCATTTTTTAAAAACAATTTGACCCACGTACAGCTATACTTCCACAACTCACAATTACTTGCTTGTGCCATATATTTTTCATTATTAAGGAACTATTAATTGAAAAAGGTAAGTGAAATAATTACCTGTAAAACCAGTGACACCCAAAGGCAAAAGACCATGAATCCATCAAACACACACCAACGATCCTTTACATAGGAGCTATCACCCTACAAGAGAGAGAAGATCTAAGAGGTTAATTGTTGTTGGTTTACTGTCAGGATTTATAAATATAAACAAAAGTTCTTGGAAGAAGGAAAAGTCTTCTTTGTATCACTTTTAAAATGCCACTTCTGAAAGACTCCAAAAGTGTAGTATCTGGGCTAGAATATGCTAGAAACATATAAACATATCTTCTGGTTTAATAAACAGTAGCTTCATTCCTGTGCAGTCCAGTTTTGGTGATAATCCAATCTAAGTATCACTCCTAAAAGGCAGCATGGGGAAGACAGCATCCACGCTCGGTTTCCTCCATACCACACTATTCTCAACCACTGCTCCAGTTTGCATGGTTAGACATCCTCATGGCCCACAATGACTCACAATGCAGGGCCTCCACTGCAAGCTATAAAAACACTTCTTTGGTGGGCTGCTAATGCCTCACACTATTTCAACCACGGAACTAAAAAAAACCCCTATATTTATTACATAATTGCAGCTGAGTGTTATATAGTTTCAAGCAGCACATGAAGTGTGGAGCAAGTTGGGGACCAAATGTATATAGATAGATGCAGCTTGCTGAATTCCCCCTATGTCTATCCATGACCCTTCTGTTGTATTTTTCTACCCCTGTCCAGTTGAGGAGGGTGAGTGATAGAGCAGCTTGGTGGGCACCTGGAATCCAGCCAGAATCAGAAGGAGACCAGACAAGACTAGAACTAAGGAAAGTGGATCCCTCAGTTTCATGTTGCATAGCAGTAAAAACATGTAGTGACATTGGCTGTGTATCTCAGGGCATGTAAATACCCCCTTCCAAATGAGGTTTCACCTAACAGATTGAACACAACCTCCCCTGCCTTATACGCTATCTGGTTCCTTTTCTCTTTTTAGTGTTCCTCCAGATACAAACTGTAGTGTTTGACATCCACTTTTCCAGGGTATAACTGGGGAAAAAAATACTGTCAGGTCTCAAGAATCTTGAAGACATTACTGGGCTCTGGCTTGTTAAGTGATTCCTGGCTTGATATACATTGTTTCTTACCTCAGTGATAGTTATTTCCATTAACCTGTACTTGTTTTCAAATGTCTCAGCATTTTCATTGATTCTAAAAGCACAGACAAGATGTTTTGTTTTAATCTAATATTTTCCATGACATATGCTATTCTAAAAATGATATATCATTCCTTGCAGTAGGTGACAGAAAGATATCTTGTGTAAATAGAAACAAAATATGGGTTTTTTAAAAAAGTTTTATTTCAGTTGCAAAAAATCTTCCAGGCAGAAGTGAACAAAGTAAGGATATAAGGAAAATACAACAAGTGATTTTCAAGTCAGAAGGATTGAGAACATCAACATGATTTTCAGACAGAGGATTTTCTAACATATGATGTTAAAGTTCTCCTCCATCCAAGATGGCAAATCAGGGAAGCAACAGAACAGGAACTTTTGCACCGTAATATTAACCTGTCCTTCTTGAAGAAAGTAGACTTAGTTCCCTAAGTAAAGTCTGAGCTGATCAGTAACTCTTCACTCAGGGTTAAAAAAACTCCGCTGGTTCAGTGGTTATGTTCAGAAACTGTGAAGCAGATACACATTCTTTCTCTGTGGAGATCAGCTACCAACACTCTAAATCTCTTGCTGGTCTCTCCTCAAACCCTGTTCCCTCTTAGTGAACAAACCTCCAGTGAGATTTGTTTCAACTTGCAACCTGAGGTCTTCAAATGTGGTTCTGAACAAAGGTGCTGATTGGTCTTTCTCTCTGAAGAACTCCTTAAAACTTACTTTTGTTCTCTTAAGCACCCTTTGTCTAAAGCAAGAAGTTTTCCCTGAGTTGTGCTGTACAGATCTGAGCACAAACTCTTGCTGCATTCACCCTTGTCTGAATAACCTGTCAGATACTCACTAAAAGCCAAATCTTTTTTTAGAAATTGCTTTTTCTCTCCACATTATGTGTGGCATGATTGAAGCAGCTCTGCTGTTTTCTCCTTAAAAAAGAATACCTCATGACACCTTCCAGTCTTCTCACCAGCCAGGCTGCTCCACCACCTCACTTCTCTCGTTGCCAGGTCGGGCCAGCTCTACCCACTACATCCTCCCTGTCAGGGAGGCTTTCAGTGGATCACCCACAGAAACTTAGGGCACCCAAATTACATCTGTCAAAATTACTCATTTGTGGGGACCCTATGGGTCCAGAACATAGGGAGGCTTTAGCTAAATCCTTTTCATGTTTGTCACTTGGCTGGCTGTGGACCTGGTGGGGGATCTTTAATGTATTTATACTGTGTATTGGCATATGGGAGGTTTTTTTGCTGTCCCTGCTTAATGTGCCAATCAGAATATACTTTTTAGTACAAATCTTGATATTAACTTCTAGTGTCACTTCCATGAAAAATCTAATTCTGACTAAACACAGGCTAGCACTCATATTAATAGCAATGAACAGTTTCATTCACATTTAAAAAAAGCCTTGGGCTGAAATTCCACGCTCACAGTCAATGGCAGCCTGTTCTTAGACTTGGAAAGGAATACAGATACATGAAATTTAAATACATCTGGTGACATCTTACCTAAAATAGCTGAAGTATTGCAATGTGTTAATCCTTCGGCCTTTTTTTCACCATGTCTGCTGAAATTTGAGAATTATTGATGAGATTTGTTTTAGCATTTTTTGTGAATGCATTATCCCAGACCATTTACATTATGGTTTACAAGTCTTTGAAACGTGGTCTAAATATCTGCAGAAGATGAAGGATTACTACTCTAGACTAGAAGCCTCAAGCCAAGACTAATACAAACCTTTTAAAGTTATTAAAGTTGTTGACTCCCTACTGTCTAGAGTGGACAGTGGATTCTTTAATGTCCACAGCAAGTCCTGAAATCTTGTCCAGCACCATGACTTACAGTCTACCTAGACAACACGCAGTGGATACCTGTCCACTTACACAGTCCATGACTGCGGGCTTGAGATAGCCTTCAGAAGGCTTTTGCACAGTAAACCACGCCCTCACTTAATGCCTCTCACCAGCAAACTAAGGTCAGCCACTTGAATGCTGTGGACTAGCTAACTAACAGCTATCAAATGCAAAACATTTTAAGATATATTAAAAAATCTGAAGTCCAAAGCGGCAATACTGCTTAGTTGTTGGATGGACCCATCTTTTCTTTGTTAATTAGAAGCCTATACATTATTTTGTAATGCCCTTCCTAGTGTCCCCAGACAGTTTCTCCTAACATACATCCATATTTTCCTTCAATATTTATTTACAACAGGCCAGCATCACAGTTAGGCTAGTGCATAACCATGAAAATGGCTTTCTTGGTAAACCACACATGTGGAATGGATTGAAAATCTGCCTCTTAGAGAAGCTGATTTGAATTAATCTGAAATCCAAAAAAAAAGACAAGCTTGACATAACGTTCTGTAATCAAAATATTCTCTGCCCTATACAAACTGAAGGTAATTTACTAGGGCACTGTTCAGCATAAGATCTTAGTGTTTTTTACCTATTTGAAAATAGGACCAACAAATAAATCTCCTACATTCTCCTTATTTCACCAGCTTTTGACTAATTTTAGCACCATTACATTAACTGAGTACAATGCATTAGCTCATTTCTTCATTTTTTATTTTAATGTGCAATACTAATACCCCAATAACAGCACTGAGATCATAGAATCATGGAACGGTTTGGGTTGGAAGAGACCTTAAAGATCATCTAGTTCCAACCCTGCTGCCATGGGCAGGGACAGCTTCCACCAGACCAGGACTCTCAAAGCCCCATCCAACCTGGCCATGAACACTTCCAGGGAGGCGACAACCTGTTTTAGTCTCTCACCACCCTCACAGTAAGGAATTTCCTCTTAATATCCAATCTAAATCTACCCTCTTTCAGTTTGATACCATTCTTCTTGTCCTACCACTACATGCCCTTGTAGAAAGTCCCTCTCCAGCTTTCCTGTAGGCACCTCTCCTCACTGGCTCCTCTATCACTTGGAAGAAGGAAGTTATCACCAGCGTGTTCCAGGAACCTTCTGGATTGCTTGTGCCTTGCTGTATTGTCCCTCCAACAGATACCATGGTGGTTGAACTCCCCCCTGAGGACCAGGGCTTGTGAATGTGAGGCTACTCCTATCTGTTTATAAAGGGCCTCATCTGCTCGGTCTTCCCGGTTGGGTGGCCTGAGCAGACACCCACTATAATGTCCCCTATCCCTGCCCCACCTTTAATCCTGACCCATAAACTCTCAGTTGACTCCCCATCCATCCCCAGGTGGAGCTCCATGCACACCAGCTGGTCATTAACATAGAGGGAAACCCTCACTTCTTATCTCCCCTGCCTGTCCTTCCTAAAGTGCCTGTAACCTTCCATTTCAACATTCCAGTCATAGGATTCATCCCACCAGGTCTCCATTATGTCAATAAGATTAGAGTCCTGCAGGCATGTGCATGTCTCTAATTACTCCTGTTTATTCTCCATGCTGTGTACGTTTGCATAGTGGCATTTAAGTTGGGCCCCTGATAAAACTGACTCAGTGGCTGGAGTGGCTGGAATTCCTTTGAGGTATTTCTCTGGAGCTTCCCTGTTGGCTCCTATTACCTCAGGAGCTCCCGGTTCGTCTTCATAAGACTTTGAGTTTGCTGCAGTGTGTCCAGCACATCCCCTAGCAACAGGCTGAGGGCCCTCACTAGCACCCCATCCCTCTACCCTTGGCCTGTCATCCCCCAGCTTTTCCCCCAGGAAAGCCTGGTACTATCCCACTCCCCCCTTCACATCTAGTTTAAAGCTCTGCCAATGAGCCCCGCAAGCTCCTGAGCAAAGACCCTCTTCCCCTTTGAAAAAGGTGAATCCCATCCAACACCAGCAAGGCTGTGTAGACCATCCCATTATCAAAAAACCCAAAATTGTGGTGGTGACACCAGCCACGAAGCCGTGTATTAGTAAACTGTGTCCATTTGTTTCCTCCAGTGTTGCTGCCCAGAACTGGAAGGAGAGATGTTGGAAGATATACTTTCTCAATTGTAACCAGCACAGTAAAAATAAAACACCAATTGCCAGTATTAGGTGCCCTAAACAGTCATTACACAAGTTCACAAAACCCCGTAATTTTATAAGACTCACTGGAAATGTGAGGCAATGCAAACTACAGACAGAATCACAGACAGCAGTGACACCTGAGGTAGTCACTCCATGAGAGCCATTTCAGTTTAACATACACCAGAAGGGAAAGACTAGCCAGACTAATTTTTTAATAAAAGTTTATTCCATTATCAACCTTGCTGAAAACAAAATACTCTACAAAATCAACATCCAAATTGAACAAAGCAATCTGCTAGAAGATTTTGTCTGCTAATTTTGTTAAGCAATTTCAGTATCTCATTGGTAAGGTAGACAGCTGTAGCTAAGGCAGACAGCTAGATGATAGCACAGTCATCTCCTAGGTCACTTCTGCCCTGCTTATCTCTTAACATCTCAGTAACACCTCAGGATGAACAAGAAATCCCTGTAAGTGGAAAGCCTCCTCTGCCTCCCTGCTTGCCTTCAGGAATTTCTTTTTGTCTCTCCTCCTTAACTACAACTTGTTCTCTGAATTCCTCCCTCCTGCCTCTTCCCAGCTGCCTCTCTGGGAAAGCTCAATAAAAGAAGTAGCACGACATTTGCTGTGATGTTAATCAGATTTATCATCATCTGTTCTGGAAAGGAGTCCTGTAGTCTTGGGTCTGTCATTAGGAGACCCTCAGTCTCCCACTTTTCCTCACAGTCTCTGACAAACAGGATAGCTAAAAGATGGTACAAATGCAAAGAGACCAGCAAGCTCAGTAACAACCAGCTACTCTGCTGTTCTGTCGTGGTCACTGGATCCTGCCTGTGGTGGCAGTAAATAAAGCACATCAACAACTCTAGCAAATTCTTCAGATTACCCTGTGGGCTATTTTATGGAACACTACAAATAAGCATTAAGGGGTGCAGGCTGATATTTACTGACATTTTAAAAGCAGCATAAATACACATGAGAAAATAGAAGGAATAGAGGGAATCAGAATTCAGGAGTATAATTTTTTCCTTCCGCACTACCCTATACTAACAGGATCCCCCTACCTGGAACAGCACTCACTGTTTCCAGGAAATGCACAGGAAAAATATCTTCACCTTGAGAACAATTAAACATTGGGATACATTGACCAGAGTGCTAACATTTCCCTTGCTGGGAATACTCAAGACTTAGCTTGATAGGACCCTGGATAACCAAATTATGGCCCTGTTTTCAGTAAGAGGTTGGTCCAGACCATCTCCATAGCTCCCTTTCAACCAAGATTTTTCTGTTTGTGTGAAACAAACATCTCCTTAAGATGCCACTTCTTTGGTGTAGACTCCAGTTCTACATCTAGTTCCACACGCATGGACATTTGCTCATGTTTGGAAGTACTCTGCAGCCTTGAGAAGGCGATGTGTGTTAAACGCTGCTGTGCCTTAGCCATCAGTATTCTGCCCTCCCCCAGCTCCAATGTTTATGGTGAGTTTGGATCCAAATGTTCAAGGTGAAAGCTTTCACTCTGAAGCATCAAATATTGATTGCCTTGAGATTGACCAGGGAGATTTGATAGGCAAATGGTCTGATCTAACATGACACAACTCAGATTTATGATCGTCATTCACAGCTCTCCTTCAACAGAAAAAGCCACAATGATGGAAGTTGGAATAGATAAGAAGGAGGCACTTTTCAGAAAGGGGATTTTAGTATTTGGTAATTAGCATTATTAAAAGCTGGAGAATCCATTTTATAACTACAGAGATCAGAAAAAGTTTACTGAAACAACAATCTTAGCATAGTTGTAGCTATAAAAAAGCAGTATTTATATTAGTGGTGGAGAACACAATACTCTGAAATGAATTTTTTTATTCAGCTTACTACTTTAAAAATCCCACACAATTTTTGTCATTTTCATGAAAATACAGCTTCACAGAAATGTTCCTTTCTACAGGGATTTGGATGTCATTAAAATTTTTTCTCTGATGGCACGTTCTATTCTCATAAATAAAGAGAGAAGACAACATGGGCATAACATAAAATATATTTTTTAATTATAGCAGACTTGCAAGTTTCAACAAGATTATGCAAGTTTCAACACAGAAAGGCATATTAGGGATGAAGTTATGTGAGAGAGCAACTGGAATGTATTGAGTTCTGTCCTGGGGCAGATGACGAGCGAGTTGACAGTTTGTGGGTGCAAACTAAGGGGTGGGCTGGCATGTTGTGGGTGTCTATTACAAGCCACCTGAAGAGGATGAGGATGTTGATGAGGCCTTCTACAGGCAGCTGACAGCAGCCTCACAATTACAGGCCCTGGTTCTCATGGGGGATTTTAACTACCCAGACATTTGCTGGAAGGCCCACACAGCCAGCCATTCTCAGTCCAGAAGGTTCCTCCAATGCATCGATGATAACTTCTTGATGCAAATAGTGGATAAACCAACTAGGAGAGGAGCACTGCTGGATCTTATACTCACTAACAAGGAGGGTCTAGTTGAAGTGGTGATGGTCGAGGGCAGCCTTGACTGCAGTGACCACAAGATGGTGGAGTTCAGGATCTTGTGCCGTAAGAACAGAATACCTAGAAGAATCTCAACCCTGGACTGCAGCAGGGCCAACTTTGGCCTCTTCAAGCACTTGCTAGGGGAGATCCCATGGGACAGGGTGCTAGATGGTAAAGGAGCCCAAGATAGTTGGTCAGCATTCAAGGACCACTTCTTGCAAGCTCAGGATCTGAGCATCCCAATAGTTAGGAAATCAAGAAAGGGAGCCAGGAGACCTGCATGGTTAAATAAGGAAATGCTGGGCAAACTCGA